>CM038680.1:582570141-583011312 GCA_021605205.1 Aegilops longissima
TCAATGGAGACGAGGTGCGCTATCGCGACGACGGCGGAGCTCTAGTGACAGATGGGGGCGAGAGGAAGAAGATGTGGAACGGGAAGAATGAAATAAGACCTAGTCGGGTCTATTTATAAGGAAGGGCCACTAAAGAGCACGAAAAACGAGGAGGCCGAAAACATGAGTTATTCAACTACAAAGACGCCTCGATTTTCGGGATGGTTATCAAGATAAAGATCCATTGGGATACATTGGATAAAACGCGTTTTTATGACAGATGACACGTCATGGCGGGTTACCACAAATCCAGAAGATGACGTCATGGCGGGTTACAAAATTTTCATAAAGACAGAAGATTTTTTCCTTAAGGCCTTGTTTGACAGGAAGGGATTGTGGAGGTTTGGGGAGGAGAGGATTCTAGGGGATTTGGTGAATCCCCCTCTTCCACCCAATCCCCTTGAAATCTCAAATCCCCCTCCAGCCACACATCCCTCAAATCCCCCTCCATAGAGAACACTGTTTGACAGGGAGGGATTTCCATATTGAACTAAAATGGTGTAAAACTGTTAAAAATCAAATCTTGCAACAGTTCCTCACATGAACAACATAATTTGCTTGACTTGGAACCAATATATCATCACACAATTGCAATGTCACATAACAGCAACATAATCTCTCACATCAGCATGACTTGGAATCAAAAATATCTCGTACCTTTTCGGCATTCACAAATCCGAGGAAAGACATGCATACATTTAAGCATGCTAAGAATACACAAGACATGCGTACATTTAAGCATGCTGACAACAATAGTGCCGACACAAAAGAAACTGACGAGAATCTCAAACAGACGATTTCGAGGGACACAGCAAGCGTCCCATTCTTCCTCTGCTTTGCTCCACTTCTCAACCCGGTTTAATGACACCAGCAAAAACTGATGATACTGAAGAAAACTGATGTTGCTACTGTTGACAAAATTATATCTCATTTCAATTCAATGCAGACATTTCTCATTCAATTTCAATTCCAAGACCCACAAACAGAGGAGCCAGTTAGTAAATGATCAGGTATATTTCAAGTAAATGATATTAAGAGCACAGCAACAATCAGGTATATTTCAAGGAATTATATAATGGCCTTGTTAGAGCTACATCAAGACCAACAGAGGCTGTAGACTGTTTGCAAAGGGAAAAGTACAATGAAGAAATAGTATGAATTATTTCATGGCCTTGTTAGAGCTACATCAAGACCAACAGAATACAGAAACTTCGGGACCGAACAGATTTTTCGTGGAAGAGAAAAACTCACAACAAAGTCCGATGAGCAAAGAATTTATTTGCAGTTTGAAACAGTCACAAGGCAAGACAAACACAAGAGTAGTCTCAAGTAATTTCTTAAAAATAATGTTCAGTAATTTCTTTAAAAAACAGTGCAGTAATTTCTTTAAAAAATGTGCAGTCACAAACCAAATTGCCTCCCTTTCAAACTCGAACACTACTACTACACTGTCTTATCTTAAAAGAATGTGCAGTAATTTCGTTTGCATATACTGTGTTAGTGAGCTAAATAAATAAAGTACACTACCTTTGCCAAGCTCTGCTGCACACGGCGATAAATTCCTTTTGAAGTAATCTATCCATCCTGGAAAACAAGTGCAGCTTGCTGTTAGAGCTAAGTAAATTCCTTTTTCAAATTCATGTATTGTACTGTAATTCAGAACAAAGCATCACGCTTGGTAGTCCTCAAACCATCGGACTGCAACTCTGCAAGCATTGTACCAGCACACTGTATACCTATCTAAACCGCAATGCTCATTCAGTATGGACAAGAACGACTCAAAATTCAGGTACACACGAGCTCCAGAAAACAAAGGAACTAAGGAAGCATGCAAGTGGTCAAATTACTATCCGTAACCATTGCACCACGGTCTGTTTGGTAGTTCAACATGTACAGATCCTTAGTCGATCCATAGAAACAGATGCAGATGGTGAGTTCAGGCAAAGGGATGTGGACACTGCTTCGTGCTGCTCCTCCTCTACTACAAGTCCGGCAACTACGGCACCGAGCCCTACATCATCGCCCACAACTTGGTGACAGCCGGCACCTCGGGAGGAAAAGGCAGCAGCCATGGCCGATGGCAAACCCTAGACGACGAGGGGAAAGGAGGGGAGGCGAGGACATACCACCGGAGAGAAGTCCAGTACGCCGGAGGAGGTACGCCGGCGTCGAGGCGTCGGGCGGCGGCGTCTTGGGGAGGCGCTGGACGGCGGCGTCTTGGAGAGGAGTCGGGCGGCGGCGTCTTGGGGAGGCGCTGGACGGCGGCGTCTTGGAGAGGAGTCGGGCGGCGGCGTCTTCACGAGTCGAGCGGCGACGTCTCCAAATCCTCGAGCCCCCCCTCGAGCCTTCTGAACCGCGTGGAAACGAGTGGATCGAAGGGGAATCGAGGGTGTTGGGCTGTCGAAACCCCGTGTACCAAATGGGCCAACAGGGATTTCGGAGGATTCTGGGCCTCGCGAGGTTAATCCTCTGAAATCCCCTTCAACCCACGCCAAACAAACGAGGCCTAAGTGTCTAAGATTGACATGAAACCAGTTCAAATCAATCTGGGGCCTAATGTTGGGAATATAACTATTGGTATGACCCGCCCAGGAGGGGTCGGGTCATACTTGCAAATATTATTGAAGCCCAAGACCCAGGTTATGGATGGCGATTTAGTTTAAGGCCCATGGCCCAGAGGCAACTTAAGGCCCGTAGTGATAAACCGCTATGTATGCGTGACTTGTATTGTAAGACAAGAAATATTAAGAGACCGAGCCGGACATTGTTTATGAGCCGGCCGGGACTCTGTTGAGCCGCGGGGCATCGGCCTCTGTATATAAAGGGACGACCCGGCGGCAGTTCAGGGCAAGTAACATCAACTCGAGAGCTAGGTCAAGCGATTTGCTCCCTGGTTATCGAGACATAAGCAATCCCACTCAAAACTGGATCGTAGGCTTTTACCTTCATCGTAAGGGGCCGAACCAGTATAAAACCCGTGTCCTTTGTCCCGTTTAACCCCTTCAAGCTTTCTAGTTGCGATGGCTCCACGACTAAGTCCTTTCACTTGGACATCTGTCGTGACAATTCCACGACAAATTAGTTGTTGGTAGCCTTGATTGTAAAAAAGGTGTTTGTTGCTTGCGGAGATAGAAAACAGTGGTGTTTGTTGCTTGCGGAGACAGAAAACATGTAGTCCAAAAGAATTCTAAAAAAGGGTCTTGGGGTTTCGTTACCTTTTTTTTGGTGTGTGTCGTTTGGGTTTGTATCTTGGGTCTTGGTTTTGTAGACCATGCGCGGTTGTGTGTGTCTTGTTCTTTGGGTTTTGGTTTTTGGTTTTGGGGGGTTTGATACATTGTGCATCAACATACACTGCTAGCTGCCCGTGGAGATCAACACTAATGAATAAACAAATCCTGGTTGTTTTTTCATTTAGGATGCTTATGTCGTCGAGATCAATGAGCATGGAATAGCAGCTCGAGACAGAGGCGCGTTTGATTGGGAACTTATTCCGGTGTGTGCATTATTTGAGGGCCCAAAAACTCCCTTGTTCTGTATGAAATATTGTCTCTTAGTTACCAATCTCAAACATATATTATTGATCAGGTTGAAATTCCTTCTGGTAGAGGCAGACCACCAGTTTTTGTTGCAAGGATGAAAGTCTTGCAAAGGTAGTCCTGCAATATAGTGCTCCCTTTAAACATTGTAGCATAATTAATATGCAGCCAGAGTCTAGTATGATATCACAATCTTGAGTAAAGTATTTGAATTTAAGCTAGTAGATATTGATCTCTGTGATCGAAGTGTGTCTGTTTAATACCTCTTAAATCAACAATTGATACTTCTTAGTGCAACATTGTAGCTTTATTTTTACACGATCAGATTACCTTTGGTACAGTGGTAAATGTATCATCTTAAGAGTGTACTGAAGCTATATTACTTTGTAGCTCAAATTTTAGGCTTTCTCCATAGTTAATATAAGTTATGTAAAGCAATGTTTACCTAGAAGTGCAACTGTAGTGCCATTCTTATCTTTTAATGTACAACGACGGTGCCGCTGCACTTGTGCTAGTCAGTGGGGAGGAAGCTAAGAACCTTGGTCTTCAAGTTCTTGCAAGGACCAGAGGGTATGTTGATGCTGCTCAGCTAAATCTTACATGCTTCATCATTAATCAGTGTTAGGTGAAACAAATGTCACTTGAGAAATCTCAGCCCATTGTTCTTATTAATGAATAATGTTACCAACATTATCCTTTCCTGTGTCTCAAAACTGTCAACCTGACTCATATAATAATCTTTTTCTTTAGGATTCATGTTTTTTTTTTCTTTTTCTTGTTATTATGCATCACTATGAGTTCACTGTATTAAGATTCCTTACAACTTCAGGCACCTGGGCTATTTACAGAAGGAGGGGACCCAGCCTTCTTCACATCTCGCGGCAGTGTCTTCCTTTGACTTGTTCATGTAACAAGGAGGGGACCCGGCCTTCTTCACGTCTCGTGCAACAAGTAAAGACCAGCCTCCGACTGTTACTATTGATTCATGTGCATGTGCTAAAAAGAAAGAAAATACCCTACTGGATTTTAATGCTGACGCGTACTAACAAGTTTTCACTTTCCCGACGTGGCCGCAGGGTTGATCGACGCTGACTACCGCAGCCCGGTGGGCGTCGTGCTCTTCAACCCCAGCGACCGCGTCGCATGGATGATCGTCCATGTGATCCCGACGTCGGAGGTCGCCGAGGTGGAGGACCTCGATGCCATCATTTGGGGTGAGGGAGGATTCGGGTCCGCCAGCGTCTGAATTCCGAGCATTGGTAGATACATGTAGAGAAGTGGTCTATTTAGGTTGGTGGTGGAACACTAGGGAAGATACCCACCTTTGGTTGTGTGCGTTTTTCTTTAATTTCTAATTTGTTAGTAGTAGCGTGGGGCAAAACTACACGCTAGTAGTATTTAGCATAGTAGTAGCGCCTGGTATTCTAGACGCGCTACTACTATTTTATTAGTAGTAGCGCAGTTTTAAATAGAAGTAGCGCGGATGATACTCGCCCTACTACTAATTTTATAGTAGTAGCGCAGGTGTCACCCGTGCTACTACTAACTTTTAGCTGTAGCGCGATATTAGTAGCGCGGTGACCCGCGCTACTACTAACAAAAAACCCACGCTACTAGTAGCCTTTTTCCTAGTAGTGTCGGACTATCGGGTCCGACGTGGAAGGTGTGCTCGGGCGCGCGCATATCCATCCCATATTTGGGCTGGATATAAGGGGTGCCGGTCAGCCCGGGCGTTTGAGACCCGTTTAAGCCGCCCGTTTGAGTCAGAATTTCTTGACCGGACAGTGACCGGGCTTATGAGACGGATTTGAGGCACTGGCTGTAGATATTCTAAGTGATTAAATATATTGGGTCGGGCGGAAAGAGAGACATCAAAGTGATGTGGGCTACTTGTTTGCATGCCACCTCCTCTCCTCTCCCACCGAGAGGATGCATCCAGTGCATTGAGCGATTCTACGAACCGGGTGCACCATGCTATTTTAGACCATTGGCTGGATATCCAACGGTTGCATTCTGGCTGGTAGTGGATTGTTGCCATATTAGCAAAAAAGACCTCACACATTATCCAAAGCAACCCCCACTCCACCATTTCCTTTTCTCGTCATTAAATGCATATTTTGTAATTTCTTTCTTCAGACATAGGATTGACCATATATGTTGAACCATACCGAATTTCGATCTGGTTGGACTATAATCTTTATTTTGATGAGATGTCCAAATCAACCGCAACATTTATAAGTTTGAAGTAAAAGAAAAACATAGTAAATATTGGTCTTGCTCCAAAGATCGTTGAAACAAAGATTATAGCCAAAACAGATCCAAACTTGGACATTCGATTAAAAATATATAACTCTTGTTGTATCCAGACCAAAAAAGTAAACATACATATTTATTGATGGGAGAGTAAGATGTGGAGTGTGGGTTGAATTTAGAAAAATAGAAGGACAATTCTGCAAATGTGCCAACAATCACCTTCCACCTAAACCATCACCCTCAGGTTTCCATCCCATGGACCAAAATCACGTCGTGCACTGGGTGCACAGATTAGCCCGTCTCACAGGATAGGTTCTCCTCCCACCGATATCATAACAGCTCACTTTCGGTAACTTCGCTTTGTGCTCTGCCATCCAGTCCTTCTCTTGCTCCAAAACCTATCCAGGGTTCTACAGATGGCACCAATCACTTGTAGAACTGACCACACGACGTCGGTGATGGCTGCTATTGAGAACTCCACATAGCGCCGGCAAGCTCACACGGTTCGTTGGGTTGGGCATGTGTTTCTTCCTAGTGCAAGAGGTGCATGCATCGACTAGTTGTTACTCCTCAACTATGTGCCGCGCGCTAGCATATTTACCATCTGGCCATCACTTGTCACTTGTCAGCTACACGTTGGATGTCTGGCATGGAGAGCCTATTTTTCATGCAGATGCATTTTTTTGAGCTTGAGCTTGTATTCATGTTTTTTGCGGTTGAATATGTATCCCTGATGCATCCCATTCATAGGATACTAATATCGAATCCCACAATGAACAGCTGATACGCACCATCAACCATCATCCTCATATGTGCAGCTGGTTAATATCTCTTATGCATTAAACTAAACTAGACGAGAGGTGATGATGACCCATGATATGGCACATGAAGCTCGAAAGCCAAACAACAATACTAGTGAAGGATCATTATATAGTGGCAGCGGTGCAAGCACATATCATGTGACGACAGTACCATCAAGAGGTAATAAGTTTAAATAAATTTTTGAGCTACTCGTATCAACTTGAAGTTAAAAAACACTGATCCTGGTGGGAGTACTACCAATGATGATGATGCGCGCAAGTGAATTTGTTTATTAAATGTAACGAAGAGATGCGATTGACAAAGACAGAGAGTGGCCGTGGCCAACAATTGATGATCATAATTCATGGACATAAAAAAGGTTAGTGATAGTACGAACGCGTGGGTCGTCTTTGGAAATGGAATGCAAGCACGTGGAACGCTTTTTGCTTGTTGAGAGCGATACTTTCAACGAGTTTTGTAAAATAAACGTTAGCACAATGTTAATACTTGCGCACGTTTTCTTTTGGAATATGCTTATGCATGTTCTAACTTCAATTGATTTGCCCTACATAGCACTATACCCCATGCACATGTGCATGGTTGATCGAATTCGTCAAATTGTAATAAAATGACTAGTGGAATAATCGAATAGACGGCAGGAACGTGTGTAGCTACCTAGCTAGTTTTGTGCTCTTACTTAGACGAATACGAGAATATATCTTCATGCTTAAGAAAAGATGCTCATCGCAAAGCAAACAATAAATCTTACAGTGCCTTTATAATTTCTTCCATGGCCACTTTATTCTCTTGAGCATGGCACTACATTTTGTATCCAATATGCATCATTGTCTCTCCAAAAGAGCAAACGATTGTGCCTTTTTCAGTTTAGCATTTGCTCCCAAGACCAAAGTATTATGCCACTAATCTACATGAAGTGGTTGACATAACTTAACTAGGAAATAAAGTTGATGAAATTTAGGGATGAGCATGATGATGGTACCCAAAATCGTGTCTAATAAGTTTGTTATAGCAGTACCAAAGTCATAATCTAACTATATGGTTCTTTTTATAATTCACTCATTGTCTAACTTTTTTATTCGAGGGAACTCTATGACTAAGTTTTTAAATATATTGGCCTGGGCTGAAAGAGAGTCACGAAAGTGATGCGGGCTACTAGTTTACATGCCACCTCCTCTCCTCTCCCGCTGAGAATATGTATCCAGTGCATCGAATGATTCTATGCACCGGGTGCACCAAGCTATTTTGGACCAATGGATGGATATCCAACGGATGCAGTCTGGCTGGTGGATTGTTCCCATATTAGCAAACAAATACCTCACACATTATCCAAATCAACCTGCACTCCACCATTTTCCTCTCTCGACATTAAATGAATATTTGTAATTTGTTTCTTCAAACATAGAACTGACCATATATGTTGAACCATACCTAACTCCGATATGGTTTGCCTAGCTATCATCTATGCTTTTATGAGATGTTCAAAACAAGACTAATGTTGGAAAAAAAATTGTTTGTTTTGAAAGTTGGCCGCAACATTGGTCTTGCTCCAAAGATCTCGTCGCAACAAAGATTATAGCCAAAATGGATCTAGAGTCGGACATTCGATTGACCATATTACCCTTGTTGTGTCTAGACCAAAAAAAATAAACATACTCCCTCCGTTCCAAAATACTTGACTTCCATTTGTCCAAAAATGGATGCACCTATATACTAAAACATGTCTAGATACATCTATATTTTGACAAATAGAAGGCATGTATTGTGGAACGGAGGGAGTACCTACTTATATATGGGAGAGTAAGATGTGGCGTGTGGTTGAATTCCAAATGTATATAAGGACAAGTTTTCAAATGTGCCAACAATCACCTTCCAGCTAAACCACCTTCGCAAAATCACATTGGCACACTGGGTGCACAGATTAGGCAGTTTCACTGGCTACATTCTCCTCCCACTGAAGTTGTAACAACTCACCTTCGGTAGCTCGGTTTCACGCTCTACCATCTAGTCCTTCTCTTGCTCCAAAACATATCCAGGGTTCTACATATGGCGCTAGTCCCACGTAGAACTTCCCAAACGATGTCGGTGGTGGCTACTATTGCAGACTCCACGTAGCACCGGCCAGCTCACGCGGTTCATGGGGCTGGGCGTGCACTGCTTCCTAGTGCAAGGAGGCGAAAGGAGCGACTAGATATTACTCCTCAACTTTGTGTTGCTAGCATATTTTCCATGTGGCCTTCACTTGTCACCTATCAATTACGCCTAGGATGTCTATCATTGAGAGCATATCTATCATGTAGACGTGTTTGTTTGAGCTTGAGCTCATATTCGTGTTCATGGGCTTGAATTTGTATTCCCGATGCATCCCATTCATGCTACTAATATCGAATCCCATAATGAACTATTGATACGCTCCAACCATCATCATCCTAATATGTGTAGCTAGTTAATCTCCCATATGCATCCAACTCAACTGACGAGAGGCGTTCATCCGTGCTATGGTACCTGAAGCTTGAAAGCCAAACTACGAATCTTGTGATGGGTCATTGTGTAGCAGTAGCAGTGCAAAGCATATATCATGTGACAACACTGCCATCAAAATAAGATAATAAGTTGAAATAATTTTTTTGAGCTACTTGTATCAACTATAAGTAAAAAAATTATTGACATTGGTGAACTACTTTTGTTCTTTTTAAAAAATTGATTGTGTGCATCAGCTGATATGCAGAGGCCGGGTACACCTCCTTCTGAAAAAATATGAAAGATACAATTTTGAATGTCTAATGATACGACGGAAAACTAGTTGACAAGGCACGTGTAACGGTAAATATGTAAGTAGGTGCAAGAAGCAACTAGCGATGACTCATCAATCACCTACTGCTGATATATATGTTGTGACTCTGGTACTATAAAACAGACTTGTATACTAAACATTATTTTAGTTATTTGAGCCTTCCAAGTTAAACGTATAACAAAATAATGTGCATAAATTGTTTCATGTAGCATTGCACACTTGATGCCGAACAAGTAGCATGAACTTATGCGTCCAGCAAGCATGCATAGGACAACATCACATGCTAGCTAGTACCAGGGGCCGAGTCATGATTTAGACATAAGGAAAGCAAGATATTGGTGAAGTCATTCTTTGTCCTCACAAACTATTCAATAGCTTATATCTAGCTATAGCTAAGGCTTGCCAAGACAGTAGATCCACAATTCTTTTCTTGAAGCTGGGGCTTGTCTAGCTATAGCTAATTTGATCAATAATTCTACGTGCCAAGTAGATGAATTTGATAATCAAACTACTCCAGAACATTAACTGAATTAAATGCCTTGCCACAAAACATTATCAAATAGAAATTTAAGATATACAAACTATAGCAATCATTGTATAACCAAATTGATGGCTTGGCTTTTAGCATGTATCTGTACAGATTTGAGTGACAAATCATCCGTGATAGGAATTTTCTTTTTTTATTAGGATTTTTTTATCAATGATGCTAGAATGCATACTAGAGAATCAAATCTAGCCCGTGCCCATCCCCTCTACTGCTAGGTGAAAGCTGATTGCTTAGTCATCTTTGGCGGCCATGCAACAACCATCTGTGCTCACCAATGTTCAACGAGGCATCGACTGGTCCGAGCTTTCAACGATCGCTGGTGCCTATGCCCTAACGCAGGGATGCATCACAAATCACACAATCAAAAAGCTAAATCTAATGTAGAAGTTCGATGTTGGCCCAGGTTCAACCTTGACGATGCTGTTGTCGAGTACTTTCCGACAATACGTAGCGACGTAGCTCGATTATCTTTCGAGCCGACGGTCGACGAAGAATGCAGCGCGTACGTACAAAATAAGCAGACAAGCACCCAGTTTGATTGATCTTGTGTCTTGCTAGCTAGCACAGATCGAGTCGCCGGAACGGGTGTACGGAGACTCGCCGAGTTGGCCAAAAGGCTGGTGTCGAGCCTTTGCACTTTATTGCTTTATATGATATAACTCACGGTACAATTGTATGCAGGGGTATAGGTACACATATATATACTAGAAAACTAGCCTATACTACGTACCCTATTCGGTGACAACTTAGAACCTTACACGGACATGTACGTCTATTGGGCACGGACGTAACATGTCGTGTTTACTTCCAACATTCGACATGTTACAACATGAGAGTTGAGAGAGATTAGTAGACTGTGTGATGTGTTGGCCTTGGTTGGTTCATTGGCAGCCTAAAGAATTGATGAGTGAATCAACCTCCATAGTCATATATAGGAATTAGGTCGCGGGTAGCGAAAGCAGAGTTGCAGGAGACGCGGGCGCACGACGTCAGGGTATAGTGCTAATCCATGCATGTGCTAATCACGCGAGAAATACTCAGCACTCGGAGACTTAGCAGATTCCAATGACACAATCTGTCCTCGCGGGGACTATATCTCGCATTCCGCGACATGGTAGGATGACTCGCGTTAAGCATCTACAGTTCCGAGCCCTAGAGGAGAAAAAGGGGAGTAACTTTGGAACCGATCCCGGGTCTTTGGCATGATAGGCGGTGCTACAAGCCAGCGAGTTAGCGTCCGGTTTGTGGAAACTAGTTGGGCGCGACCTACTTGAGGGGAAAAGAGCAGGTTTTCCATTCGTTTTTTCAGTTTTTCCTTTTTTTTCCACCGATTTTTCTTTGTCCCTTTCTCCAATTTCATTGTAATTTTCTTTTCTTTTTTTATTTTTCTTCTATTTTCTTTATTTCTTTTCATGGTTCTCATTGTCTTTTTCTTCTTTGTTTTTGCTCTGGTTTTCTTTGTTTTTTTCTTGGTTTTCAATATATTTTCTTTACTTTTCTTTTTCTTCATTTTTCTTCAGTTTATTTTGTTTCTTTCTCGTTTTCATCTATTTTTTATTTTTGTTTTTCCTTGTTTTTCCGCATACGTTTTTGGTATATATCTAATAAATTTTTCTAATACACGTTTAACATTTTTCAAGTAAAAGTTTAACTTTTTCGAATACATGATCAACAGTTTTTAACATTTTTCCAATACTTGATTAATATTTTTAAATGCTAGATTAACATTTTTAATACATAGTCAACATTTTCTCTATACATTTTTAACATTTTTAAAATGTTTGATTAAGAATGTTCAAATAAGAGATTAGTATTTTTAATACTTCTTCAACATTATTTCAAATGCTTGATTAACATTTTATATAGATGATCAAATTTTTCATCATTTTATTTTTTCCATACACATTAAACGTTTTCCAAATTCTTGATTAACATTTTTCAAATAATGTGTCAACATTTTTCATATTTTTGATTAATATTTCTATATACATAATCATTTTTTCATCATTTTTTAATATATGGTTAACATTTTCCTATTCACATTTGACATTTTCTAAATGCTTGATTAGGATTTTTAATATACTTGTTCAACATTTTTTCAAATGTATGATTAACATTATTTAAATACATGATCATTTTTCTTACATATTGTTTTGTGTATACATTTTTCGTATATGTTAAAACATTTTCTTTATACATATTTAACATTTTTCAAATGCTTGGTCAACATTTTTCAAATGTTTTTTCATACTGATTTTGTAATATATATATTTAAAATACTTAAAATATAAAAATCAAGAAAAAAGAAAGCAAAAAATGGAAACAGAAAAAATGAGGCTGTGTCCTCCGGCGCACCTGGCCGGCGCATCTGGCTGTCTCTTTCAGCGAGGGTTCCCTAGGTCTCGCTAGAAGCGGACAATCTGTCTAGCTAGGGGTACCAATCTGTATTTTTTTCTGGTTTCCTCTGGGGTTTTACTGTTTCTCCATAAGATCATTAAATTTATTTATTTTTTAAAATGTAAATATTTTTAGAAAATGAGAACGTTTTGAAACATTCTGAATATATATTTTCTTAATACGTGAATGCTTCTATTTTTTTTTTGAATATTTTTTGGAATCTTGAATGTTTTGAAATTTAATGAACATTTTTGGAAAGAAAATAAAAACCAAAAAATAAAATAACTAACTGTAAATGAAGAATGAAAAAACACAGAAGGTTCCTTTTACCAAGATCCTGTAGAGCCAAAAAGGCATCGCTCGCTAGCTGCCCGTGCGTTTGTGTGACAATTGGAAGCTGTGAGCGCAATAGGATTTGCCGGGGCCAAGTAATTATGTATGTGCAATCATATCGCTAATTAACTTGTAGATATGCAATGTTCGCTCACCCTTATATCCGCCACTCGCTAAATATGCCCAGAATATATATCCATGTCATTGCTTGGTTGTGATGTATTGATTATAAGTGAATCTTCGAACGGCCTTCAAGATTGTGTCTTCGCTAATGCAGACATAGTCGTCAATTGCATCGGCCGAACACATGCCAAAACTTGAATAGCCGCAATGCACTTCATCAAAGGGCTTGCACTTTATATCTCTGCATGCATTTCTTCTAAGCTTGAACGAATCATTATACTTCTCAACGACTTTTGCAATGGTGAGAAAAAAACTTCTATACATCTGAAAGCGCCGGCGAAAGTACTTCTCCGGATAGGTTGAATTGGGATCAAAGTAATCTCTGATGTACTTGGTATGGCTCATCCGCTCTGTCACAGTTGAGTTGTATGCAGCCAAACTGCGATCCTTTCCTTGGCCACCGAATATCATCATTGTGCCAAGCACAGTTTCAAAGTCTTTGTCGTCTTATTCCTCTTCGGATGACGATAAGTCCTTGAAGACCATCTCTCTCAACCTCTTCATCTTCAGTTTAAACGGCTTGGTTCAATTTGATTGTATAAAACATAACAAAAGAAAAGAGAAAAAAAGTCACCTGGGCAAACCGTCGAACACTTGCAAGGCGGTGGTGGTGCACCGGCCGGCCGACAATGTTTAGGCCAAAGTAGCGGGTGGCGAAGCGTGGGAATGGCCTGCAATGGAGTGTAACCACGGTCAGATCTCTCTCGCGCGATCGCGTCGCCCCCCGCGGGCTACCGGCCGCGCATTGGGCCTCCTCCCTCCAGGCTCCCCCCTCCCTCCTTCCTTCTCGCCGCCGTCGTCGGCGCCTTCGGCCGGCTTGGCCCCGGGGCTGCTAGTGGCGGCGGCCTCCTGGCCCTTCCCCTCCGATCGCTCTCCGCGCGGGCGGAGCTGCGCCGGGGGGTGCATCTAGGCGGCGGCGGTCTAGCGTGACGGCGGGCTCATGGCGCATGCAAAGCGAAGCATTGGGCGGCGCGGCGGCGGGATCTGGCGTCGTCCCCAGATCTGGGCCTGGGCGGGCCGGCTGCGGGGATGGCTCCAGTGTGGCTTCTGGGAGGCTGGGGAGATGCGACGAGTGGCTGGGTGCCGACGACGACGACACCGGCCTGCTGCATCGCGGCCGGCGGGGCTTAACGGGCCCGCTTCGGGCCTGGCTGGGCCGGGGTGGCCCCGCATGCCCCGCTGCCGCGTCCAGAGGGCTACCCCAACGGTGCCGGAGACACGGGCCTCCCGCACGACGGCGGTGGAGGTGGTTCCCTCCCGCTCGGTGTCGATGTTGTTGCTCCCGTCGTGGTGAGCTTCTCTCCGATCCTCTTGGCCTCGTGGTGGTGTTCGTAGTGAGGCGGCGTGGCTGGCGGCGCTACTGCGTTGGCGCATGGTGATGGGCGACGGTTTGGCGGGTCGGTTCCGTCCGGTTGGGCGGTTGGGGGTTGGAATGCGGGAGAAATCCCTGCCGGCCTCGGCTCCGACGCGGTGACACCTGCGGGTGCCACCATTCCTTCCTGATGGGTGTCGGTGGTATCCACACCCCACCTCCCTCCGCGTGCCCGGGGAAACCTGAGGACTCGTCCGGGCAGCAGCGTCGTCGGCGTCGCATTCCTTCTTGGAGGTGTTGCTTGGTACGCGGCGGATCGGAGCCTCGGTGTGTGGTAATTTGTCTCCGGTGGGCGCCGCGGTGGCGGGTCATCTGCGCTTTGCCGAGGTGCCGTGGTTGGCATTTGTTTCTTCTTCTTTTTCTTGGTGTGTTGTGCTGCTCGCCACAGCATTATCTGTATTCGGTGTTGGTTGCTTAGGAATACAAAGCGGGGGGAAACCCTTTTTCGCTAACCACGGTCAGATGCGATGCCCGCCAACGAGGAAGAAGATCCGAGAGAAAGCCGATGAATCGGTTAAAGGCGGCGACGGCGGCGTTTCATCTTGATTCCGTTAACAGTGACAGCCGGCGAAGGGCTCGGACTCTGGCCGAAGGGCGGCGAGGGCCAAGGGAGGCGGCGATTTAGCAGTGGGGGCGGTGGACGGTCCCCGAAAGGTGCGCCGGCGAAGAAGCAGTGATGGATGGGGATGTGCGAGAGAGCTAGAAATTTTACTCCGCGCGGTCACGGCCGAGTATTTTTTTTAGGCGCCTACTAGGAGGCGGAGTGAAAAAAATTGCTCCACTATTCAGTTTACTACTTCGGCTTGGTGCGTGTTAGAAGAGTAAAAAGTTTACTCCTCTATAGACTTTCAGGGGATCGTCTATGGTTGAGTTAAGCCCGTTCCGTCCTTGTACTGTGTCATCCTTCCTTTTACGCCGTAGTAGCCACCAAGTGTTCTCATCACTGGAGTTCCTTTCTTCCCCGATCCTTCGAACACGCACCGTTTCGCCCTCCTGGCTGGTGCAGACGACGGCTTCATCCATGTGTGCACCTACGGGACAGAGACAGTACAACAGATCGTGAGTTTTAGAGCTGGTTCTTCGAGTGTCACAGCAATGACCATCCATCCAACCCAGCCATAAGTGCTCTCCTCAGCTTATGAAAGCCCGATTAGGCTTTGGAACTGGGAAGAGGGCTGGCAGTGCACACGAACTTTCGACGATGAACACTCTGGAAAACTCCAAAGGAAGCCAACTGTTTTGCTAGCATGTTCCTTTTTCCTTGCACTAACCAAAACGTAATACGCAATGAAACACTAGTTTTAATATTAGACCTTGATTGCGAAGTTGATATTATGCAGGCTTGGTGTCCAGGTTTGGAACCTTGACTCCCGGAAATCTAGCTACACTCTGGTTGGGCATTTGGATCGAGTGAACTGCCTTGATTTCTTCGCACATGGCGACCAACAGTATCTGATTTCTGGCTCAGATGACCTGACCGCCAGGATATGATACTTGCATTCTAAAAGATGTATTCTGTTCTATATATCTGATATGCATAACATTGCTAATAACACATATATTTTTTTTTAGAAAAGGAGGATGACCCCCGGTCTCTGCATCTGAGCGATGCATACGGCCACTTTATTAAATATTCTCACAAGACCTTACAAATTCATACAACAGTAAGACTAAAGCCGCCGTCTAAGCAACAAACTATCGCTACAGCTATCCCGTTGATGAAGGGGCGCAGATAGCCTGGGCCCAATACCAAACAGACATCGCAGCCAAGCCTAACATCTAAGACATGAGACCCCAACCTAGCCACTTGCCGGGTCTGGGGCACACACTGGTCCGGCGTGCTCTCAGAAACCGCTGCCGCCAACTACCACCACTCCATTTTCAGAACTGTATTATTGATGCATCAACCTTGCTCGGTCTAGCTATTGTCGACGCCACCACGGCGCCCAACGGACCCCTCCCTGCGCGTAAACAGCTGAGCACGTTGCGGTCGCCACTGATACACCTCAGCGCCATGCTGCAAAGTACAACCAGCCAACACAGCTTGAAGTCCTTGAAAGATCTGTCGTGCGTAGCACCTGCTGACCAGGTATGACAAAGTGTAGCACCTATTGGTCAGGCATGACTTGACATCTCCACCGAAGCTCCGTGCAAGACGAAGCCGCTCCATCTCCTGCCTCTGACTTCCAGCGCTGCTCCGTAAACGATGCTCCCAAGAGAGAAACGACACCGCAGTGCCGCCATCGTCCGATTTGGAACGCCAGATCCTAGGGTTTCCCGTGGAGCAGTGCCCATCACCAGCAACCGTCAAGGACCCACACAGTGCCCATCATCACTCAGCCCTCAAGGCGACGCCTTCAGGAAGGTCACGGCATCAAGGACGCCGCCGCCGCCCACCGGAGTTAGGGTTTTCACCCGAGAGGCAAAGAGGGGGGAAATGAAGGAGCAGACATAGACCGACGTCTCCAAGAAGCAAAACGGCGCCCTTGAGCGTCGTCGTCGGTGCGGCCGACAAGGGCCGACCAAGGGGTTTCCCCCTATCTGGATCTCCTCCACCAGCTTCACCCGCGGCCAGGGTCCCGGCAACCACGCCGGCACCGTCAGGAACCCGCAGGAGAGAAGCCCACTGATCAGGGCCGGATGACTGTGGCCAGATCTAACGCTAGAACCCACCGCCCGCGCGCACCGGCAGCCGAACAAGCCGACCCTGACAACGCCGGCCACAGATCTGGCCACACCCAGATCCGACGCACCCGCCGCGCCGACGACCACCTCCACTCGCCGGAGTGGAGAATCACCCCGGCCGCGCAGCCAAGCGCCAACGACACCATGGGACGCCACCACCCACAGCAGAACGAATTTGGGCAGGGGGCGCCCAGATCCGCCGCCACCGCACGCCATGGCTGACCACCACGCTGCCCCAGCAGCCACGGAGGCGCAGCCCCGCCGAAAAGCCCTGGAGCCGCCGCTCCAGCTTCCTATCTCCGCCGCCACGCTTGACGCCCAGGGTCGCCGTCACGTGCAGCCCGAGTCCGCCCCCAAGATGAAGGGCGAGCCCGCCACCGCCGTCCACTGGACGAGCTTTGCTCGCCGGCTTCCTCCAGCGGCGGCGGGGGAGGGTGGGTTGGGGTGGGTTGGGGGCGGCGGCGGCTAGGGTTCACCCGAGCCGTCCCCCTGGGGGCAGCGCGAGCGCGTCTCAGATCTCGATCGCAGATGAATGCAGGCCTTAGGGTGCTGCTAATAACACATATATGCTTGATTTTGTCAATTCAGATACGGGACCTGGAGAACAGGGTGTGTGTCTATACAATAAGAGCTCTCATGGCTCCGGTTCTTTCAGTTCTATGTCTTCTTCCTGATCATCCATATCCAATTATAGGTTTAAAAGATGGCACTCTTCATTCGTTCAGCTCGGCTAATTTTAGGTAACTTAGCACCAAAGTTATTGCCATCTTTGTGGCTCTTGTAGTTACCGTTTGCTTCTCCTTTCCTTTTTAAGTGACCGCTTCATATTCTCCATGCTTGTGAGGATCATTGACTTAGGCTGTAGCAAAGTTCACAGTGTCCATCTGATGGGATCAGTAAGGTGACATTTCACCTGCCATTCTCTTCATCTTCTTCAATCTTGTTGTCTGCCTTAGACTTAGAGTATTGCTATCATGCTTTATTTTTCTGAAAATTAACATATGTGTATGCCTTTGCTTGAATGTACATATATAGAATTTGTTCAGCACGCTCCAAACTTTATATCTGTTTGACCGTGCATGTCACGTTTCTAGCATTAGTTATCATTATCTACGATGCGAAAACATGCGAGTAAACCGCTATTTTTAATGATAGGGTTGTGATTGAACAAGAGGGGGCAGTGTCAATCATGGATATAGACCCTGAAAAACAAGGCGGTGTTATCAGTGAAGTGAAGGCTAACATGGTCGATGCAGCAAGATTGGATGTTGCTTCGGAAGCACAACCAGCCATCTTCCAAGAACCCAAAGAGGATTTGCCATGTGCAGTCTCAGGGACAGGAAATACGAATTCCACATAGGCGTCTGAGGTAAGCACCTACCTTAGTTTTCAAAAGAAAGGCCATTTCGCCAAATGTTACTGTGTTCCAGTATACCAGAGTTCTTGGTTGCACACGAACACGGTTGGGCAACGGACAACGACAATTAATCCAAGTGCAGCCTCCAGATTTGAGATAACCAGTGGTAAACAAGCACAGATCATGAGTCTCATGGAACAACTAATTCAAAATGGATAAGTGAGGGATCCGCTATGGCAATACAGATGAACTACTCTACTTTTCACATCAAACGCTCATGCCATATATCTTACATTTTGTGCAACATAGTCTTGAATTCTTGTTCTAGATGCATCCCAGTCCTAGGCCACCAGTATTAACTCTCACCATGGCACAGTTCAATTTTTCTCTTACAATTGTGTGTTTTATCCGAAAATGAAGTCACACAAAGATGAAAGCTATCGTGAGACAAATTCTAAGGAGATGCGAAGGCCGACCTCATACAATAGACTTTATGGTCAAGTCTACTATAGGTTTCTTTTATAGCACTTGCATGTTGTCTTTTTTTCTTGCATGAACACTTGAGTGTTGTCTACATACATCAATTATGCAATGTAATGGTGGGTGGGCACTTAAATAAATTTGCCGAATTTATGAAGAAACAACCGACGGTGCAGCTGTACTGTTGCTTGGTTATGAAGTGCTAGAAATTTTCAGATTAGCAACATTTGGACGTCTTTGCCTTTCCATTTTAATGATACCATCTACATAGTCAGCCACCCTGACTTAGGGACGGAGGAGATTTTATTGGTGTATATCTAAATATGCTCATTCATACATACGTTGAAATCTTATTCTATAGGTGAAGTAGTTAATCAACCTACCATTATGAGGAAAAAGAGTACTCGTATAATTGATATTCCCTATGTTCCAAAATACAGCGTGTATAGATCTTTGTTAACGTCAAAATTAATAAAGTTAGAAAAATATCATGGAGAAAAACATCAACATCAATAATATCAAGTAAATACACTATAAAGTTATACTACTTGGATGTTAATTTTTCGCTGCTATTATAGTTGCATCGTCATATTGGCCCTATACATTCAGTCAGTCTTCACTTGGGGCGTGATCAGCAACACGTCATCTCCTACTGTTTTACTTATCTTTCTATTCAACAAGAAATAGCCCGGCCAAGACCTGCTCAGATGGCGATGGGCTGAATCCGGCGCTTACACTGCGAGGTCCTGTTACCATGTCATGTTCTCCGGCTCGACGATCGCGCCTCACTGGAAGCTCAGCTGGCGCACGTGGGCGCCCCTCCGAATCCGGATCTTGGCATGGCTCGCCGGCCAGGACCGCTGCTGGACGGCTGCTCGTCTAGCACGGCATGACCTGCTGCATGATGAGCACTGCGTTCTCTGCGACCAGGTGCTGGAGACCATGGATCATCTGCTCCTTCACTGCCCGTTCTCCAAGACTATTTGGCATGAGATTTTTGCCTGGTGCCGCGTGCCTATCCCCCATCCAGATCACGAGGATTGCTTCGTTAGTTGGTGGGCCTCCGTCATCAGTCGTGCGCCTGCTGTTATGTGCAAAGGGCCTCGGCTCCCTGACGCTTCTTTTTTAGAGAAAAAGGGCCGCAGCCCCGGCTCCATTGTATTATCAATGAAACCCAGCAGTATCCAGAATGTGTATCTCTCGAGCATTACACAGCTAAAACAGCTGAGGGTGGGACACTAAAACGAGCAGAAGGTTCGCTAGGGGGGAAACAAATCCCACTACAGACACTCACGAAAGCAAAGATAAAAGGAAAAACACAAAGGAGAATCAGCACTAGGGTAAAGTAGAGCAGGATCTTCAGGTCCCTCTCCATATCTTCAGCACGCTTTTTCCACTCCTTCAAGTCCCAGCAAGATCAGCTCATTCCCAGCGTATTCTCCCTCGAGGTTTCCCTTCATCAGCCTGGATCCGGCCATAGCAGGAGCGGGGGTCTTCTTGCCATAAATTCCAGCCTCCGTACGATCTCTTTTAGCTCCGATTTGAGCGCATCTGGCCAGACCACCTCCCAAATAGACACGTTTTTCGCAGTTTTCCACACGAGTACATGCATACCCATCCAAGGCATTCGATTAAAACATATGTCATTTCTGCTCCTCCAGAAAGCCCACATGGCCGCAGCTTGCACAAACACAGCTGTCGTGTCAGGTCTGTTAGCCCAGTCTATCATCATTGTATGAATATCTTCATACATTTTGATATTGGCCGCATCCCTGACAACTCTCCAAAGTTCCACAACAACTACACAAGAAAAAAATAAATGCCAAGAGGACTCATGCTCAGAGCAGAAAAGGCATGTTTTATCTGGAACATGCTGCCTCTTGCACAGGTTGTCTCTGGTCAAGAGTTTGTTATTCACAATCAACCAAATGAAAATTTGAATTCGAGGGGGGACTTTAGTTTCCACACTACGGGTTTAACCCCAGGCAGAATCCCTCTGAAATTAATAATATTATAGAAAGATTTCACTGTATAAAGCCCCTTTGCCTCGTATTTCCACACCAGAGTATCAGGTTCGTCTATAAGGACTATATTTTTAATCTCCTCAAAGAGGCTATTCCAGTCTAACATCATGTCAGGTGAAAACATCTCCTGAAATTGATTTTGAGGTTGGTCCCATCCCACACCTCCTCAATGGTGGCTTGTTGGTCCACCGCAATGGAGTATAGTCTTCAGTATTTAGTAGCTAGATTAGTATCACCACACCAACAATCTTCCCAAAACCTGACATTTTTACCATTACCCACCTTCCATTCATATCCAAATTTAGAGGCCTTAATGGCCCAGAGAATACCCTTCCAGAAAGGTGATGCTCCCACACTGGAGCAGGCAAAAATGTTAGGACTCTGAATATTATACTTATAATCTACTATATTTTTCCAAATCTTACCCTCATCTAGGATATATCTCTTACCCCAGGAGGCAAGTAAGCACATATTAAAATCAGCCAAATTAGTTATACCCAGGCCACCATATTTTCTTTTGGTAGCAATGGACCCCCAATTAGCTAGATGATATTTAAAGTGGCCCTCATAATCATCCCAAAAGCAATGAGCTAGTTGGGAATTAATCAGGGTTATAGCCCACTTAGGGAATTTAATTACTCCCATCAAATAAGAAGGAATACTAGCTAGGCAAGACTGCACTAGAATTAATCTCTTGCCATAGAATAATAGTCTGCCTCTCCAACCTGCCCCTCTTTTGATAATTTTGTCAACTACAGATTGGAGGTCTTCTTTCCTAAGTTTATTATGATGAAGGGGGGCTCTCAAATATTTAATAGGGAAACCCCCAAGCTTACACCCCATGACTTGGGCAAAAATATTGGCCCTATCCGGCTCAACATTGATAGGGACCAAGTCACTGCATGATCCATCTGGCGCCATTGCAATGGTTGCATTTTTTACAACGTCCGCCCCTCTATCACACATATGCTTCAGGCCATCAAGGACGACGCAGGCTCCTGGGCCATTGCCCGGAGCCAAGGACGTTGCCAGTTTCATGCCTCCCTGTTAGTTTAGCTCTTGGGGGCTGAGCATCCCCTTCCTGTTCTGCTCATGTAACCCCACTCTACGCCTGCTACACGTACGTCGAGAGGGGTTACCCTTGTAACCTAAACACTCTTGCCTTTCTACCTATCAATGGGACGATACGAAATTTACGTATTCGCGAAAAAAAATCAAGTTGGGGTTGATTCGGTCATGGTCGATGCTACACAAGTAAAACCCATAAAACAAGTGAAATTATCGCCGAGAAGATTTGTTTAGTTTCTTTTCTTCAATGAGATGAAAATGTTGGCCGTTTCATTAGTTAGGTAGAAAATAATTGGACGATAAATTGGAGGATAAAGGGTGTGAAGCCAGGGCCCCAGCACACACTATGCTAGGCAGTAATCAGGTCACTAACTAATCATTAGATTAGCTAATATGTGATGAGTTGAAAGCATAAAGCATAAAAGACAGTCAACCAGAGTCCAGACACTACTGTGCAGATGGATTGAAACACAAGTCCATCTGCACCGCGCTCGCGTCGCCTCCAGGGGGCGGCTTGGGCGCCCTAGCCGCCGTCGCCTCCAGGCCCTCCCTCCCCCTACTTCCCTGCCGCCGCCGGAGGAGGCTGGCGAGCGAACGACGGATGGCGGACGGCGGGCTTTCCTTCTCTCCTCGCGAGGGGATCCTCTGGCCAAAACATGATGACAAACCTGGTCGCCTGGCGTGGAGGCGGAGTGGGCGTGATGGGGCGGCGGCCCGATCGGATTCCGGCAGCGGTTGTGCCTACACGGCTGCAGGGGCAGCGTGGGGCCGGCCATGGCGGCTGGCGGCGGCGGATCTGGGGCCCCACCCCAGATCGTTTCCCCTCCAGATGGTGTGGGCTCAGGCGCCGGCCTGGCGGCTTTGAGCGGTGGTGGGCGCGTGCCGAGGGTGCCCCCACTCACCGGCGTGGTTGGGGGTGGCCAGAGGTGTGTGTGTGAGGCCGGCATCGTTCGGAGTTGGCTCTGACGTGCGGGGCGGTGGGAATCTGGCAGGCGGCGGCCAGCTGTGAATCCCGGTAGCGTCATCTCCGACTCGATCTGCTCCGGTTCGTGCTAGTTCCGATACCTACCCGGTGCTGGCTAGAAGGATCTGGCAGGTGGGCATGGATCCGGGGGAAACTCCTGGCCAGCGTGGCGGCCGCACGAAAGTCGATGCCCTCGGCGCCGATTCCCTTCCTCGAGGCTTCGGTGTGGATCCTACGCCCCCAACCTCTGCCATGAGCGCAAGCGAAAGCCTCTCTTCGTCTGTTTGGGCGACGATGGCACTTTGATGTCGTGTTCCTTCCTGGTAGTTGAGTTGCTGGTAGTTCGGAGTTGACACGAGATGGCATGTAGGTGGAGCGGTGTGGCATCAACAGTATCATCGACGGTGGGTCTCGGCGGCATGGCGCAGTGGAGACTCGGCGTCCGATGCGCGGAGATGGACTCGTGCAGGAGGAGGAAGCTGTCTAGCGTCATGGTGGCGTTGATGGCAGAGAGGCCTGGCATGGTCGGTGCATCAGTTCTGCCTGAGGATGGACCGATGGAAGATGAAGGTGACGACCCTTGCAGCGTGCGGTGCTCACTGGGAGTGTGCCGGACCGGTGTGTGCCCCAATCCAGGTAGTGGCTTGGATGGGACACCCGGCTTTAGATGTTAGATTTTGGTGCGATGTCTGTTTGGTATTAGGGCCGGACATTCAGCACACTTTCATCAACGGGATAGGAGTAGCAACAGCGTTGCCAAGTTAGTGGCTTCAGGCTTATTGGTGCATCGCCTTGTATGGTATTTTTCCTAATTAATAATATGGCTGCATGCATCGTTCAGATGCAGAGGTGGAGGATACATCCTTCATTTCTAAAAAAAATAAAAAGTAAATAAAGTGCAAGACATGGACGGGTTATTAAATAGGCAAGTAGTTTTTTTATGTCTTAGCAATCCACCATTGGTTACACGAGTGATAAAATGAACCGACATTGCTTAAAAAAACAAGATGCTTACGATCCTGTGATCGCTCAAACCAGATGACCTGGTGCTATGATTTGCTTCTTTCACCCATGGTCCTTAAGAAGAAAAATCTGGTAGTTATGTGCGGAAATAATAAAGGAGGGAGGCGTACATCAACTTCACACGGTAGAGATTAGGTCTTTTCGTACTCACAAATTGCCTTTGGGCATCAATTGTGCAATGCAATGTAATGAAAGGTACGCAATAGTAATAACATACTCCCTCCGTCCCAAAATATAAAAACGTTTTTGACACTAGTGTGAAATTATGAAGAAATGGATGGATGGCAATGCAGCGGGAGTATTAAACATGAGACCAACCAAGACAAGCTCTGGGTGGCATATTTCAAATAGAAGGTGCACTAAAGATGTGTCATTTTCCATGCATGATGACATGAGTTGGCATTGGGTATAGAGTATTGGTGTTATTGAAAACAATTAATTACTACCTCAGTCCCTTAATATAAGATGTCTTTGCAAATGGGAGTATTTTTCGAATCCTCCACTAGTACTTGTAGGTAGTGAATCATTTGGAAAGCAGACCATATGAGAACACATCTAAACCTCATCCAGACATGGTAATATATTCGGTTTCTAATTTCTTTGGCTGGTCCAGCTGGCTCAATCACACGTCGATCTTTCTGGTCAATGAGCACAAGTCAGCAACGTGGTGTGCTCCATCGGCCTGGGTGAACACAATTGCATCTACTCACTAGTCAACGGCCTTCATCACATGTGCAGTGCAATAGAGTGCACTATGCGTGTACACACACCAACTTGCATGGAGCGGCATTATTGGTCGGGATTCATGTGAATGTGCTGGCAGCAGGTATATGGATCTCATAGATATCTTTTTCACTCTAGCATTCTCCAATTATGCACCCATTCAGATTAGATTAAATCATACAGTATCACATATGTAGTCAACCGGCATTGACATTTTCTTTTCCTTACGACCCCAAACGACCAGCATTGACACACAGTAGCAATGGATAAAGAGACTGGATTCTTTTAAAGTACATTAATATCGTTGTGACATTGTTTAATTTGCCATCGCTAGGTAATCATTTGGCAAAGGCGTCAAGCCACTAGCTACAACAACTTGGACCGAAGAATTGAACTCCTCCAATGCGGCACTGCCCCACTCCATTACACTATTATCAGAAAAAGAAAACCAAAACACAATTATTGATGTGCATTCTACAAGCCCAAACTCATCTAAGACATGGTCACCTCTCACCTGAATGCCGAATGCAACTGTAGCTGCGCAGCTACGCGAGCCATACCATCTGCTGGTTAGACGGGAAAAATATCTATTGATACGGTCGTTCACATGATACGCTGGCGCAGCGACGTGAGCCATACCGTCTCCTGGTTAGACAGACAAGGAGCCAAGTGACCACCGGCGGCAACATGATCCACCTGCTCTGTTTACAATAAGAAAAAAACAATCAAATGTTAACTACTACTAGTACTTAACATGGATAAATGACGAATGCAAATGCAATAAAGTTTACAACTGCCTACAACGAGAAAACTGGGTTCATTACGAGTGATATAAAAGGACCGTACCTTTATTACTCATCCATGTATGCGCTACAGAGTTGCGTCGGCGGCCATACCGACTGCTGGAGGTGCCCCTCGCGGTCCCGCTCCTCCGCAACATAGTCTCAGCCCAGCCTCTGTACGTACGTGCCTCCGGTCGCATTGGATGAGCATGAACTAGGTAAGGACGTGTTTCATGCTCGGCCGCAGACACGCTTGAGGAATCGTGCAGGGAACACCGAGTTTCAGCACCATAAAAAATATCCTCTAAGTGGACCGAGTCACAGATATGTTCGACGAGTTTGTCTTTCGTTAAAGAGCGATCCTGTAATACCTTCCATGCCCATTCAGCCAAGCTTTCTCCTCCTCCAACGCCCTTGACAACCATGTCGGTTGTTAGTTGTAGCAGAACGACACCAAAACTGTAGATATCAGTCTTCTTGAGCTCGCCCCTCCACTATACTAATAGTATTTTGCAAAATTTGCATTCAGTTAGCTTTCAACGGAAACGTTTGAGATGCCTTGCTGGATTTGAGATTCTCATCAGGGGCCATGTAGCCGTGTGTCCCAAAAATGGCTGACCTGTGGTGGGTTGACAACCATTCGAGTAAGCCCAAAGTCGGCGATCTTGGCATGGAACTCTGGGTCAACCAAAATGTTGGCTGACTTTATGTCCCGATGTATAATAGCCTGTCTGCGCTCTTTGTGGATGTAGTGGAAGCCCCTGGATGCATCAATAGCAATGGTCAGCCTTGTGGGCCAGTCCAATGGCGTAGGGGCGCCCTTGTGGTCCTGGCAGTGCAACCAGTCATTGAGGCTGCCCTTCTCCATGAGTTCGTAAACAAGCAGCTTGGCATCTTGGCTGGAGATGGTGCAAAGCAGCTTGATCATGTTCTTATGATTGATGCTCCCCAATGTCTTCACCTTCGAGTTAGACTGCTTGTGGTCTAGGTTTCTAATGTTGCATACCTTCTTAATAGCCACTATTCTGCTGCTGCAATTCTCAAGACCCACGGTCAGGGAAGTGGACACGGTACACCTTCCCAGACCCACCGTTGCCGATAATGTTCTCCTCAGATATGTTGTTCAGCATGTCGGATTCCGTGAAGTCCAGAGGTGTGAGTGGTGTCATTTTCTAATCAGTCACGACTTCTTTCACCACTTGTGTGTTCTTCCGATGCCGGAAGAGCAGCCATACAGTGATGCTCATGCAAGTGATGATGATAGTGACACCGACCGCTAACAAGACTATCATACGCTTCTGGAGGTGGGTGCCTCCATGGCATTTTGGGAGATTTATCCTCGATCCCCACTTGGGACAATGCCCACGGTTTCGGAGGAAGCCACGTTTGTACTTTGCACTTTGCAGAGAGAGGGGCAACTTCCCATTGAGTTGGTTATAAATGCCAAATTGAGGGACACAATTGAATGGTTGCCGAAGTCAGGCGGGTTATTGCATGTTAGCTCGTTGTTGAACAAATTAAGGATTACCAGTGATGAAATCATCTCAATGCTCCATGTCGATATTGCACTGATATACGATTGTTGCTAAGGTCAAGTGATTTGGGATTCCGCAACTATTCAATTGATGTTGGTATGGATCCAGGTATCTTGTTCCCACATAGTGACAATGCAGAAAGCATGTGGCACTAGTAGAAAAAGGGTCAAACGTGAAGCACATTAGTGCCGGTTTGATTTTGGCCCGGTACTAATGGTACCATTAGTGCCGGTTCGAACGGATTTGCATTAATGCCGGTTCGTGTTGAACCTTTAGTACCGGTTCGTGGCACGAACCGGTACTAAAGGGGTGGTGGCAGGATGGCGTCAAGCCGGGGCCCCGCGATCACCTTTAGTACCGGTTCGTGGCACAACCGGTACTAAAGGGCTAACTTTAGTACCGGTTCGTGCTACGAACCGGTACTAAAGGGTTTGACCTATAGTACCGGTTCGTGCAGAACCGTACTAAAGGGCAATTTCAATCCCTACCCCCTATATCGCCATTTCAGTTTTGAAAATACAAAAGAAAATAATAAAAATTCAAAAATAAAATTCTTGAGATGTAGTTATATTACTACATCTACTAGTTAGGAAAATTAAAAACTTAAATTTGGACATGTTTTGCAAAAGTGTAGGGAAAATGTAAAACGGCTATAACTTTTGCATACGATGTCGGAAAAAACGTATAATATATCAAAAAGTTCAGCACGAAAATCCGCATCCGATGAAGACGGCCTACGGCCTATTTGGAATTTTTTAGAATCCTCAAATTCGAAAAGGAAAAAAAGATATGGTCAAATTTCAGTTTTTTTAAAAAAATTTGGTTAAATTTGGTCAAACAACTTATTCAAGAAGTATTAATGTTACTACATAATTATTCAAGAATATTAGTGTTACTAAATAATTATTTCAATTTTTTGAATTTTGGTCAAACTATGGTCAAACTTATTCAAGAAATATTAGCGTTACTAAATAATTACTGTTTTTTTAGAATAGTAGTTTCAAACTCAAACGGTGAAATGTGTGACTTCATGCTCAAGCTAAACTCCTGAGGGTTAATAGGATTGACATCTTACTATTGTTAGGAAAACAACAAGTGCAGACTCGGAAACGAAGGAGAATAGAACCCGAAAGTTAAGCGTGCTCGAGTGCAGACTCGGAAACGAAGGAGAATAGAACCCGAAAGTTAAGCGTGCTCGGGCTGGATTAGTGAGAGGGATGGGTGACCGGTCGGGAAGTTAGATGATTTGGAATGAGTGATCCACACTTGAGCAGTTAAGAGAGGTGATTAGAGACTAAATCATCAAATAATTCAGAAAAAATAAAAATTGAAAAAAAATCAAATTTTTTTTCCAAAATTTAAAAAAAAATTCAAAAAAAAAAACCTTTAGTACCGGTTGGTAACACCAACCGGTACTAAAGGTCCCCCTTACCAGGGCGTGAGCTCACGCCACGTGGTGGCTCTTTAGCGTCGGTTCGTGCCGAACCGGTACTAAAGGGGGGGGGGGGCTTTAGTGCCCACATTTTAGTGCCGGTTCCATAACCGGCACTAAAGGCCCTTACGAACCGGCGCTAAAGCTCCCTTTTCTACTAGTGTGGAGATTGCTTCTGTTGACAGGTAGCTCTCCCGAGAGTTGGTTATTCTGCACCATCAATACCAATAGCCTAGTCTCAAATCTAAGGATCGAGTCGGAGAAGTAGTTGTTCTGCATCTCAATTTGAGAGATATTCGAAGATATCTCTGACGGCATAGTGCTAGTGAAGTTGTTGTCCGATATTAGCAATGTATGCACCGATGGCAACAACGATATATTCACCTGAAACTTCCCAGAGAATTTGTTGTTGTCGAGCATAATGTTATCCAACGACAGGCAGTAGCCAATGCTCCAGGAGCTCGCCGGAGAAGCTCTTGTTTGAAACTACAATCTTGAATAGTTTCTCATGTGCGCATGATAGCTCTCATAGTGAGCCAGACAAGTTGTTGTAGTCCTCAAAATTTCCAAGTGGCAAGTGCTTCCCAAGTTGTTGTGGTACCTCACTTAAGATGGTATTGTCGAACAACTGGATGTATTGGAGTCTGGGAATGAGGACAATGCTTCTGGGGATGGGGCCTATGAACTCGTTGTTGTATAGGCTGATGATGGTCCGTTTCTTGAGTGTCCCAAAGTCTTCTAGTATTCAGCCAGCAAGTTTGTTTGCCGACAAGTCTATTTTTATCAAATTCGCCGCAATGATGTTGCATGGTAACTTCCCGTTGAGTCCATTGTCATACAAGTACAACATCTCGAGCTTTTGGTGCTGCCAAATCCAGATGAGGATTGAACCACTGACTTGTTGCCCCACATATCCAAAATGGTTAGTTCCTTTAGGCTTGAGAATCCATCTGGAATCTCGCTGGTGAAGCCATTCGTGTCAAGAAGTAGGTTCTGAAGTGCCTAATGCTTGGCCATCGCCATCGGTAGAACACCACAAAAGTTGTTGTTAGCCAGGTAGAGATGCTTCATACATGACGATAGCCGGCTGATATCTTGAGTAAGCACTCAATGGAAGCCATTGTAGTAGATATCAAGGTACCGTAGCCAGGACTAGGTGTAGAATGTGATGCCAAGGAATCTCAAAATGAGCTTGTTGTATGAAAAGTCGAGGAGGATTAGGTACTTGAGGTTGCACACTGATGGAGGGATGTTGTCAATAAAATTGTAACGCTTGAAGGAAATCCATGTAACTAGGCCTCCACCTACTGCAACGCAGCTGACACCCGTGTGCCAAGCGGTGGAGGCCTAGTTACGGGGCTTTCATTCAAGAATTTGAATCTTACCGGCAGCATCCCTTCGTTTGTGTGCAACCTCAAGTACCTAATCCACCTTGACTTTTCATACAACAAGCTCGCTGGGAGATTCCCCGGCATCATGCTCTATGCTTGCTCTTAGCTTCGGTACCTTGATCTCTCATACAACGGCTTCCATGGATTCCTTCCTCAAGACATCAACCGGTTATCACCATCTATGAAGCACCTCAACCTAACTATCAGCAACTTTAGTGCAGTTCTGCCGATGTCGATGGCCGAGATTTCGGCACTCCAAAAACTGCTTCTTGACATGAATGGCTTCACCGGCGAGATTCTAGAGGAACTCTCAAGCCTAAAGGAACTAACCATCTTGGACCTGTGGGGCAACAAGCTTAGTGGTTCAATCCCTGTCTAGATCTGGCAGCACCAAAAGCTCGAGATCTTGTACTTGTATGGCAATGGACTCATCGAGGAGTTGTCGTGCAACATCACTATGGTGAATTTGATTAAGATAGACTCGTGGGCAAACAAACTCACTGGCTGCATACCAGAAGACTTTGTGACTCTAAAGAAACTAACCATTATCATCTATACATCAATGAGTTCATATGCCCCATCCCTAGAAGCATTGATTTCATTCCCAACCTCCAATACATCTAGTTGTTCGACAATATGCTCTCGAGTGAGGTGCCACAAGAACTTGGGAAGCACTCGCTGCTTGGAAATATTGAGTTCTACAACAAAAACTTGTCTAGCTCACTACTCGAGGAGTTATGTGTTCATGGTAAACTATTCAAGATAGTAGTTTCTAAGTGAGCATTGGCAACTGTCTCTCGCTGGATAACATTATGCTCGGTAACAACTTCTCAGGGAAGTTTTCGGTGAATATATGGTGGTTCCCGTTGGTGCATACAGTGCTAATATCGGACAAGTTCATTGGCACAATGTTGAAAGTGAGATCTTCGAATATCTCTCGAATTGAGATGCAGAACAACCACTTCTCCAGCTCAGTCCCGACATTTAGAACTAGGCTATTGGTGTTGATGGTGCAGAATAACTAACTCTCGAGAGAGCTACCTGTCAATATGAGCAATCTCGGCATGCTTCATAAATTGTCACTAAGTGGGAACAAGATACCTAGATCTATACCAACATCAATTAAAACGTTGCAAAATCTCAAATGACTTGACCTCAGCAACAATCGTATATCAGGTGCAATACCGGCATGGAGCATTGAGACAATTTCATCACTGGTAGTCCTTGATTTGTCCAACACACGAGCTAACAAGCAAAATCCCGCCTAACTTGGCAACCATTCATCGTCCCTCAATTTGTCATTTAACCAACTCAATGGGGATGTGTCCCTCTCTTTGCAAAGTTCAAAGTACAACCGAAGCTTCCTTGGAAACCATAGGCTTTGTGCCAAGTGGGACTCGAGGATAAATCTCCCAAAATATCACGGAGGCACCCACCTCCAGAAGCTGTGACAATCTTGTCAGTGCTCAATGTCACTGACATCATCGCTTCCATGAGCATTATCATATGACTACTCTTCCGGCGCTGGAAGAACACACAAGTGATTAAATAAGTCGTGACTGATTGGAAAATGACACATTCACACCTGTAGGCTTCACGAAATCCGACGTGGTCAACAACATATTTGAGGAGAACATTATCATCAATTGTGTGTCTGGAAAGGTGTACCGTGTCCACCTCCTAGCCTTGATGGTGCCACTAAGGATCGCAGCAGCAGAATAGTGGATGTCAAGAAGATATGCAACACGGGAAATCCGGACCACAAACGGTTCAACTCAGAGGTGAAGACATTGGGGGAGCATCAATCACAAGAACATCAGCTGCTTTGCAAGATCTGCAGCTAAGATGCCAAGCTGCTTGTTTACGAGCACTTGGAGAAGGGCAGCCTCGATGACTGGCTGCACCATTGTTACCGCAAGGGCGCCCTTGCACCATTATACAGGCCGAGGAGGCTGACCATTGCTATTGATGCAGCCAAGGGTCTCAACTACATCCACCAAGAGTGAGGACATGCTATTATCTACCGGGGACATCAAGTCATGCAACATTTTGGTTGACCTAGAGCTCCATGCCAAGATCGCCAACTTTGGGCTTACTCGAATGGTTGTCAACCCAAGCCAGTCCCACCACATGTCAGCCATTTGTGGTACACATGGGTACATGATCCCCTGGTGAGTCTCAAGTCCAGCAAGGCATCCCAAACATTTTCATTGAACGCTAACTAAATTCAAATTTTGCAGAATACTTCCAGTACAATGGAAAGGCGAGCGAGAGACTGACATCTACAGTTTTGGAGTCGTTCTGCTAGAGCTGACAACCGGCGTGGTCGCCAAGGGCATTGGAGGTGGAGAAAGCTTGGGTGAATAGGCATGGAAGGTATTACATGATGCTATTTAACCGAAGACAAATTCGACAAGCATATCCACGACTCGGCTCACTTGGAGGATATCTTTGTGGTGCTTAAACTCGGTCTATACTACACGAGTCCTCAGGTGTATCTGCGCAGAGCACGTAGCACGTCCTTACCCGGCTCATGCTCATCCAGTGTGACCGGAGGCACATGCATATAGAGGCTGGGGCTAAGCCCATATTATGGAGCAGCTTTTGCCAGGAAAATTCGAATCTGAGCCCGAGCTCATTTGCACTTGTGCTCATGAAAAAAATCAAAATAAATACTATAAAAATTCAAAAAATTCCAAAATTTTTTTGGGTGGTGGACAATTTGATGCGTGAGGTACGCTCTAATTTTCAAAACATTTGGACTTCTGTGCAGCTCTCAGCAAAAAAGACAAATCGGAGGTACGCTCCAATTTTCAAAACATTTGGACTTCTGTGCAGCTCTCAGCAAAAAAGACAAATCGGAGGTTTGTCTTTTTTGCTGAGAGCTGCACAAAAGTCCAAATGTTTTGAAAATTGGAGCGTACCTCATGCATCAAATTGTCTACCACCCAAATTTTTTTGGAATTTTTTGAATTTTTTACGATTTTTTTTTTGACCGGGTGCAGATGCACCCGGGCACCGAAACGCCGTTCTCCTTTTGTCATCCTTATTTACATAGCTCTCTTCACAATACTGTATTAAAAATATATAGTGTAACTTCTCCGATGGCAAGGAAAAATTTGTAACACTGATGGGCAAGAAAGAAGACAGGTATATAGTGTAACTTCTCCTATGGCAAGGAAAAATTGTAACATCAATGGGCAAGAAAGAAGATAGGTATATGAATGTCATAAAAGACAAAGTACAGTGCAGATCATAGGTAGGTAATATTTACCGTGGTTTCCAGGAATCATAAAACATTGTGGTCGGCTATACTGCCTGAGCTCAAAAGCTCCAAGAGGAAGTTCAGGTTTTTCCAATGCTATGTGTTCAGGCGTATACCAAGCAGGAGGCTGGAGACCATACTCAAAAGGGCAGAAAAAACGCTGCTCAGATGCAAATGCGCATGGATTTGGATATCTGCAAAAGAAAGGAACAAATCAACAATTTTTTTTTTTGCGGGGCTAAAGGGATTTCATTGCTCAACTAGGAGAGAGGTCCTCCATACAAAGTTGTGGTACATTAGCAGGGCCCGAACTAATCCATAGAGCCATACGGGCTTCAACAAGACCAAAAGTAGCTAGTCTATGACTTACAACATTTTGGTTCCTACTAATATGAGAAATTGAGCTATCCCTTTCACCAAGAAGTGTCCTCACTTCATTCACCAACATTGCATTCATCGATCTGTCCATGGACTGTAACTGAATGGAATCTACCGCGACTTTACAATCCATCTCAACATCGATCGGAAAGTCTGACCATTGTAGTGCAAACTTGAGCCCCTCTAGGCACGCAGCTAACTCAGCTTGCAATGGACTCGCACAGCTCAGGAGATTTCTGCATGCGGAGAAAACTATCCCACCGGTGCTGTCGCGGAGGATCATCCCGGCACCTGCCTCACCCGTCTCCTTGATGTAAGCGCCATCTACATTTAGCTTCACCCGGCCATGTACAGGAGGAGTCCATCTAGCAGCCTGAGTAGCAACCTTCTCATGTATTAAAACCAGTGGGCGTCCGTCAACATCAATAGGAGTCTTTCCTTTTAACTGATCGGTTGCAGGGCCATACTTGATGCCAATTAGCGAATGTGCATAGCTCTGCAAGAATCGGCATGATGCGTCCACTGCTGGTGGTGGCTTATCATGTACTATCTCATTACGTACATGCCAAGTACGCCAAAAAATCATTAGCACACGCATGCGATCATCATCTCCAAGTTCATGCAGTACATCAAATAGCCACTCCACGCCCGTGGGACGAACTCCTGCAATTTCCGGCAATTTCCAGTGTTTCGCCATAGCCTTCCAAAGAGCGACCGCTCGCGGACACCTACAGAAGACATGGAACGTGTCCTCTCGCTCCATCGCACAGAGTGGGCATATATCAGAAGTTTCCAAGGATCTAGTATGCTTATTAGCCCAAGTAGCCAGAGAATTTGAGGCAAGCTTCCAAGCAAATATACGAACCTTCGGAGGAGCAGGGCACCTCCATATTAGTGCCCAGACGGCACGCCGTCCGTCGGGTGCCCTGCTCGCTGCCACTGAAGTAGGCATAAGCCGTTCGTTGAGGGCGAGGCGATACGCACTCCGAACTGAAAAGACTCCGGACCGCTCGGCCGCCCAAGCGATGACGTCTCCTCCGAGCCGTGGCGAGCCTCTAATCTTCATTATTTCTTGAACGTCGGTGTGCAGGAAGTGTTGATGGAGGAGTGTGACGTTCCAGTTTCCATGTACGTCCAGAAGGTCACTCACCCGACGGAGTCGGCAGCGTCCTTGGATGGTTATCGGACCACGCGCCAGCGGATGAGGGATCCATTGGTCCCGCCAAATCCGGACCGAGGTACCGTCGCCAATGCGCCATATGAGCCCCTTCTTGAGGAGCTCTAGTCCATGGACAATGGCCTGCCAAGTTGGCGATGCATTGCCTGAGAATACGGTATCCTCCAGTCGACCATTAGGGAAGTAGCGGGCCTTCAACACCTGCGCACATTTTTTGAAGAGCTTATTCCGAGATCAACATGGAAAAATCAAAAACCAATATAACAGGCTGGCAAAAACAAATAATATATGGCATCATCCATGTATGGAATGCAACTCGTGATAAACTAGCATGTGACAAGCAAAAAATATACTAGTCGTTAATCAGCGAACATGAACTGAAAACTTCAAATGATGTAAACGATCAAAGTATGGAGCATATGCGAGGTTTCCACCAATAAGTAGTAGTTGTCCACGAGGAAGTATAAACCTGGAATCATCAGATTTTACGACTAAAGAAGGTTGAGCAATGAAGTCACCATCGCCGGCATCAGCAATGAAGTCAAACAGAAGTTCGTCTTTTCCATCAAGATGATCGTATAAAAGGTCGCTGCTCTTATATTCGTCTGCACCTTTGTTAATAGCAGCCTCGTTGGGTTAGAAAAGAAATGTGAATGTTTTAGCAGAACAATAGGCTCAACTAGGGACTGTAAAAATAAATAACAACGTGAAAGCAATTTAGAGCACAAGACCGAAATTCTAGGAAGAAGGGTATTCTGAGACAAGGGAAGAGTGAAGGAAACAAAAAACTAGACCAAAATGAGTACTCAAGCCTTGAAATCACAGGCATGTACCTGCAACATACGCATGTCAAATCAACCAACAAAAAGTGTGACTGATAACATGAGGTTGAAAACAGTTTTAAGCAAATCCGTTGAGGTCCTGCAAAATATATCGACAATTAGTCAGCCATTTTTACAAGATCAAGTGGATAATAAGAGCTTATGTATATATCAAGAACATACCCAGAATACTGAGGAACTGTTTCAACAGTTCCTTCAGATTCTCATACTCCGAAATTGGTAAAGGATGAGTTAGAGCCCATCTGTACAACAGTTCAAGGAAACCAGGAGAATGAACGAGTCAGTTATATTGAGCATCTTTTTGTGGCCTATTTTCTTATCTGCTAGATAAACATGTGAAAAAAGACAAATAAAGTGGTCATCATCATGTCCAACTCTTCAGTACCCTAATAAGTAATAGTGAGCTGAGGATATCTTATTCAGTCACACCATATTATTCACTAAAGCATATATTTTCAAAAAGGGGCGCTTTATTACTTAAAAGATTTAAGCATTACACCCGGCCTCTGCATAACTAAGATGCACACAGCCAAATAAGATCCTCTCACACAAAATAAATATAGAAAGGCGAATTACAACGAAACATGTAGAGTCCGTATAACGCCTAATATGGAGGGGGCCAATCCTTAGATCATGCTGCCACCCATGTTGGGTAAAAGTATCCCTCACCGTAGCCTTCAATCGTGTACACACCTCCGTAAACAGGCCTTGATTCTCCACGCGTTGTAGAGAGGACCATAAACGAAGAGTCCTAGTACATTTGTAGATAACCTGCAACAGAGAAGTACTTTTATTGTTAAAAACCTTATCATTTCTACATAGCCAAAGCGACCAAATAACAGCAAGCGCTCCCACCCTGAGAAGAGTTCTAAACCTGTGATCAATCCCATGTAACCAGTTGCCAAATACATTAGCAACACTACAGGGAGGATACAAGCCAGAAGCTATTTGGGTGACTGACCATATAGAACGAGCCAATTTGCATTGAAAGAATAAATGTTTTATTGTCTCCTCATGGTGACATACACATTGCGGGCTTCCATGCCAATTCCTATTAATAAGGTTATCTTTAGTAAGAATGACTCCGCGACGAAGATACCATGCAAAGATTTTATTCTTAAGAGGTATCTTCATCTTCCAGATCTTCTTGTTATTAACAACTGGCAAATCGTACTGAATTAACGCTCTATACATAGAATCCACTGAGAATTGTCCATTCCCATGGAGGTTCCATTGGAATACATCAGACCCATGTGACAATTGCACCGTGGACAACCGTTGGAGCAGGATATTCCATGATTGGAGTCTGGGTCCAATTAAGTCTCTTCTGAACGTCACATTTGGCGGAAATGATTCCATTACCGTGGCGATAGTATCACCTTTGTGGCGTACAATGTTGTATAGAGCCGGATATTACTCCCGGAGTGTGCCATTTCCTAGCCACTTGTCCTCCCTGAATCTAATTTCCGAGCCGTCCTTAATCGAGAAGGATCCATAGCAGAAGAAATATTTCTTCGTAGCCATTAGACCTGCCCAAAAGTGGGAATCCCCAGGCTTCCAATATACTTGGGATATCGCCTTGGAACCCACATATTTCCTCCTTAGGAGGGTTTGCCATACACCATCTTCCGTTAGTAATTTAAACAACCATTTGTCGAGGAGGGCCCTATTCTTAACCTCAAGGTCATGAATGCCCAACCCGCCTTGGTCTTTGGGACGGTAAAACACACTCCATTTAGCCAGTCGATATTTCTTACTCTCGCTATCTCCTTGCCAAAAGAATCTTGATCGGAAGTAATCCAATCTATGTAAAACTCCTTTCGGTAACTGGAAGAAGGAAATCATATATAGTACCATATTACTAAGTACTGAATTTATGAGTACCAATCTTCCACCCAGAGATAGCAGTCTACCTTTCCAACTGCTAAGTCTTTTTTGCAGTCTCTCCTCGACGTGTTTCCATTCAGCATTTGTGAGTCTCCGATAATGTATCGGTATCCTCAAATATGTGTTTGTAAACTGACCCAACCCGCATCCGAACAGTTCAGCGTACAGGTGGGCCTTGTCATGAGCCTCGCCAAAGCAAAACAATTCACTTTTATGAAAATTGATCTTTAGACCCGAGAGTTGCTCGAATGCTGATAAAATTAGTTTCAGATTTCTCGCTTTCTCGAGGTCATGATCCATGAAGAGAATCGTATCATCGGCATATTGAAGTACAGAGAGACCACCATAAACTAGATGATTTACTACCCCATCAATTTGGCCATCAACCTTGGCACGCTCAATCATGACCGCTAGCATATCCGCCAGTATATTGAATAGCATGGGCGATACCGAGTCACCTTGTCGCAATCCCTTCTTCGTTTGGAAATAGTGTCCAACATCATCATTGACCTTAATGGCAACACTACCACCAGAAACGAAGCTATGGATCATAGCGCGCCACTCTGCAGAAAATCCTTTCATTCTGAGGGTCTGTTGAAGAAAAGGCCACTTGACTTTGTCATAAGCCTTTTCAAAGTCTATTTTGAGTACCACCCCATTTACCTTTTTCCGTTGTAATTCATGGACTGTTTCATGAAGGATAACAACTCCATCTAGGATGTGTCTGCCTTGCATAAAAGTTGTCTGTGAAGGCCGAACCACATGTTCAGCAACCGAATTTAGCCTAGTAGTCGCAACCTTTGTGAATATTTTAAAACTAACATTAAGGAGGCAAATAGGTCTATATTGTTGTATCCGTTCAGCCTCATTAACCTTAGGTAATAAAATAATCTCACCGAAGTTTAAGCGGAACAATTCTAGTTGGCCAGCATGTAGGTTGGTAAACAAAAATAGGAGATCCGGTTTGATGACTTCCCAGAATTTCTGATAGAACTCAGCAGGAAAACCATCCGGACTCGGGGCTTTGTTATGCTCCATTAGGAAAACTGCCTTTCTAACTTCCTCCTCAGAGTATGGGGCTGTTAGAAGGTTGTTTTCCTCATCAGAGACCTGAGGGATGTCATCTGTTCGGGTCTCATCCATCGAGAAGTTTCCTTCCTCTGGGGCTCCGAACAGATTTTTGTAATAATTAGTGATATAAGATTTAAGTTGCTCATGCCCCTCAATCACTCCCTCATCCTGTTGTAGGGAATGAATAATTTTCTTCCGGTGTCTGCCATTGGCGATTCCATGGAAATATCTAGTATTCGAATCACCTTTCAGGATAAATTGCGAGTTAGAATGTTGGTACCATTTGAGTTCCTCTTCACGCAGCATGTTTGCTATCTGTGCATTTGAATGATTCTTGATCTCAATTTCATGCTCAGATAGAGGTCTAACCTCTGCCAAAGCTTCTAATTCATCAATGATAGATGAAAGACGAAGCTTCTCCTTTTTGAGGATACCCACTGTATGCCTGGCCCAACCACCAAGGAATTTACGTAATGCACACATTTTGTTATTCCATCTGTGTATTGGGGTAGGCCCGGCGACTGGTCTCTCCCACACTTCCTTGACCATGTCATGGAAGCCATCCCGAAGCAACCACCCAAGTTCGAACTTGAACTTGCGTCTATGTTGTGGTCGTGGCAACCCAGTAGTTAGAAGAATGGGTGTGCGGTCTGATAAAGCCTCGATACGAGGTAGAGCACGAATAGAAACCATAGGAAATTTTGATTCCCAGTCGGTACCCATTAAAATGCGATATAATTTCTCATATGTCGGTTCCGGAAGACTGTTCGCCCATGTGAATTGTCTTCCAATCATAGAAACCTCTCGCAAATCTAGACTGTCGGTGACAGCATTGAAATGGAAAGGCCAATGATTATCGAACCTACCACGACTTTTCTCATTTGGAAATCGAAGCAAGTTGAAATCCCCACCTATAAGAATGGGATAGGGATTATCTTTCGCCAGATTAACCAATTCACGAAGAAAATCAGCCTTGAACTCATCCTGGGCTGCCCCATACACGGCGACGAGGGTCCATGTGAAGTTGTCGGCCTTGTTGCGAATATGGAGTTTAACGTGAAACTCGCCATTTGAACTAGCGAAAACATCCATAGTCCCTGTATTTACGCCAAGTAAAATGCCCCCAGAACGACCTCTAGGTGGTCGCGAAACCCAAGTAAAGTCTATCCCGCCAGAAAGACGGTTAAGTAGACTTACTGAGAAATCACGTCTCCCCGTTCAGAGATAGCCAAAAAATCTAAATTGTATTCCCTATTACATTATGCAATGAATAAATGTTTAGCCAAGTCACGAAGACCTCTGCTATTAAAAACATTCCATTCATGAAGAAACAATAGGAGATTTAGAACACTTTGCCCTCTTATGGGACTTACTATCTTTTTTCGAACGTGCGGTCTTTGATTTACGTCCGGATGCTGTAAGCTCAATCAATGAACTAAGCCCGGGTTCATCTAGACCCACATCCGAAACCGCCCCTACTAAATGAGAGAGTAGCTGACCATCTGATGTGGCATGCAGCTCTTCCTCATCAGTACGGGAGACATAAGACTTGCCAGAAACACGTGGAGTATCTTTTAATCGATCATATTCCACATGTTTCAAAGCGTTAGTCGAAATAGAAAATATCCTTCTCATTCTTTCCAAGACTGACACCCACTTTATTTAACTTAGAAACGATGACAGTATTAGAAAATCTAAAATCATATATATATATATATATATATATATATATATATATATATATATATATATATATATATATATATATATATATATATATATATATATATATATTAGTCACGATCATGTGACATATAGCTTGTATAGGATCATCAGACATAAATTAGTCACGATCAAACAAGTATTGGGACAAGAAAACCCTGATATTTCTTTCCGTAGGGACCTTATTGGGCCTCGTCTGGTAGCATGGAATGAATTACTCAATCGTCTGGAGACCATTCAGCTGTCAGGCGAACCAGACAAGTTCCGATGGAATTTGCATCAGAATGGTACCTTTTCAATCAAATCCTTGTATGATGCAATGACTCACACTGATGTACCGGTTGATAACAAGAAATTATGGAAGCTCAAAATTCCCCTAAGAGTGAAGATATTCCTCTGGTTTCTAAACAGAGGGTCATCTTAACTAGAGATAACTTGGCACGACGCAACTGGCAAGGTAGCAAGACATGTGTGTTTTGCCAACATGACGAGTCCATCAAACACTTATTTTTTGAGTGTAAGTTTACTCGTGTAGTCTGGGCCATAGTTCAAGTAGCTTCAAATCTATATCCCCCACGTAGTGCGCGTAACATGTTCGCAAATTGATTGCGGGGTATCGATAAACAATTTTCTGCACATCTACTCGTGGGAGCGGCTGCCTTATGTTGGGCACTGTGGCTCACCAGAAATGATGTGATTTTTAACAATAAATGTGTTTCATCTCCTGTGCAGGTTATCCATGCGTGTACGCGATGGCTCCGTACGTGGTCTATCCTGCAGAGGCCGGAGGACAGAGACCTTTTTATGATGGCGTCTACATAGCTGGAGCATTCAGCCAGGGAGGTTTTCTCCCAACATGGATGGCGGTGTAATCTCCAGATAGGCGTTGCCCCATCCTAGGCTGGACTGATTTACTTTTGCTATAAAACGATATTTATTTTTAGGCTTGTTGGACATGTTGGCTGTGTGCATCATGCTATGCAGAGGCCGGGCATTCTTCAATGCGGTTGTATCACCTCGATATATCAATTGAATGAAATGTTCTTTATCAAAAAAAAATGTGACATATAGGTAATAAACTCTTCAGTACCCTTTTAGATTTTTCCTAAGGCTCGCCAACAACCATTGGAATTTTGTTTAGGGGCCATGGACGTTGAAAACCATACTATAGTTCTGCTTAGATGAAACCATGACGAACATATTGCATTTCCTTTTCATCATCATAAGTTCCCTCTTAAGATGACAGAATGCAAACTAATCTGTTGACTTGTTTATAATACATCAAGAAAATCGTATCTACCAGATGAATGTGTTCAGGCAGTAGACATACCCAGTTAACCACTCCACGACATAATTGGCCATGCAAAGACCAATGAATTTAGCCCAGAAAGAGTAGACAGGTGAAATGATGTTGGAGTGTTCGGATCCGCTGGAAGCTAACTGGAGCAAACATACAAGATAAAAATAGAACAGTAAATAAACAGAAGAGATATCCTAGCACGAACAGAAGGTGAAGTGTACTAACTTCTCCATAAATGGCCCATTTAGAGAGAGTCCTGTTACCACAGTGGCTGTAGAACACGCAGCAAGCTATACTTATCACCTGTGATGTGACAGAAAATGCAAATCTTAGAAATATCACAAGTATCTAAAAGAACATGAAGGGAACACCTGAATCATTGTATGCCAAAAAACTTACTGCACAATTTTGGATTATAGTGGTAAGCATCTCTGGCTTTTTCTCTGCCATGAGAGAAACAAGACCCGAATACCAGAGTCCAAGAAATATAATGGGGAAGACGATCAAGAAAACTAGAGAGGAAATATATATAGTGAGGAAGAGGGAAAGATTCATCCTCAAATCCAACCTCTTTGACTGAAAACTAGGGAGACGGTATAATGCCAAGAATATCCAAGCAACGTACCTACATTCAGAAACAGCCTCAGGGAACTAATACATCTTGTTTTACTTCAAATTATCTTCTCACAGACTCCAGAGATTGCTTACCAACGACTAATGTTTGAATAGTTTGGCTTGACGCTGTTCCTTTTTATATCCTTCCTAGTCGTGAAATGTCTCGAGTGCTCATGTGGGTATGGGTATCCATGAGTCAGAATGGTCCTAACCCTCTCCATTTTAAGGGATTCAACCAGACGACCAGAGGGCTGCTTATGGAGCTTTTCTCTTCCCACAAAAATACTCTCACCAAGTCAGTGATAGTTCATACTCCTATTCAAAGCAAGCACAGAGGGCCCTCTGTCAATGGTGAAAATTCCAGAACCGTGGCCAGATCTGCATAAAGAAATAATTGTCACTTGTCAGAATCTCACTAAATGGGGATAAACCTGTAGAAGAGCAATATCAAAACTAACTTCTGGATTTATCTCACTAAATGAAGGTATAATGCTACAAAGTGGACATACGAGGATATCCTACAAATTTATCTCAGTAGCTCAAAAATTAATCATGTAAATACTTAAGTTTCTTAAGTAAACGAATCCGAGGAGGTAGAGACAAAGGAACCAAAAACGAAGGTATGTGTAGGCAAACTGCAGGAGCCCATTAAGCACATGGATTCCATGGGAAACGGACGGCAGGCAGGCAATCATTACCAGGGGCAAGAAACAATTAGTCTTAGTCAAAACATTATTAGGCAAAGATAGCTCTACCAGGACGAAACTTTCCCTAGAAATAGATAACTGAAAACATCCACTGCCTGGTAGTGCAGTAAAATGTGTCATTGCCAGACCGATAAATCTAGGAAATTAAAGCGTGCAAACGACAAATCTGGCTGGCCCAAATTGATAAGTAAAGGAAGTCATACGTTTTTCATATACATAATACACATAGCATAAGGAGGATTTCGACAGATGGCCCAGCGCAGAGGAAGAAAGATTTTGCACCCACTGGGTGATCCTTTGGAACTACGACACTGATTCCTGCTGCATCTCATGCATATATATATGTACAACGAAACCTTATTACATTGCCCAGCTTTTTAACCTCAACTATGCATCGGTGGTAACTAAAGATGTGAATCACAAAGGTCGAAAGCCAAAGTGCCATTGAAGAAGCAGTCGTGCAAACATATATATTGTGGTGCAAGGAGGGACTCAGAGTGGTTGTCAACCACCAAATGCCGCTACGTTTATCAAATTAGATTTGCTATTGCAGAGGGATGATCTACAATGAATGTAAAGGTACTTATTTTCTGTGTTGTTCAAGGTTAACGATACCCCGAAAAGAAAGAAGAGAATCCTAGAAGTTATGCAGAGTATCCTCTGTATAGTGCAACAGCCACACAATAAACAGGTTAGTACCCTAACCATGCCGACATGATATCCTACAAGTTATCTCAGCAGCTCCACGCTAAAGCATGTAAGTAAATACTAAATACTAGCAGCCACCCATCCCATCTGCAATATATAAACGAATCCCAGGAGGGGAAACTGGATACACAGACAAGAGAACTAAAAAAGATACTCTAGTAACGCATTAAGCACATGCACATGGATCCCATGGGAAAGGGACAGGAGGCAATCATTAGCAGAGACAAAAACATAGTCTTAATCAAGACATTACGATGATGCAAAGGCAGATCTAACTGGATGGAACTTGTTCCCCCTACAGTTTTCCCCTGAGATCTTTGATAAGACCACGGCCACATAGAAGAAAGTACTGAAAGCCTGAAACCATATCCACTGTCCAGTAAAATGTAGGAGTACATGGCCAGGCCAACAAATCTACTAGTAGGAAATTACAGAGTGCGGCGAGGAACAAAGATGGCATCCCCGTCTTTTTACCCTTCGATATGCCGGCAACGAACAAGAGAAAGCACCAGTCGATTAAACAACACAAGTATCCAGGAGGAGAAACTGCCTGCTAGTATATCTTCTTCTTAGTTAATCGATGAGGCAAATATTTTGCCTCCGTTTAAAAAAAACTAAACTGATGGGGGTAGAAAATAGAGGAACCAGAGCTGAATTGTCTAATCCCGTGGAGCTAGGAAGGAATCGCAGCCGCAGGAAATGGAGGTGGCTTACCAAGTAACGATGATCCGGGTAGGGGACGAACGGCCTCTGGCCTGCGGCGAAATTCGGTAAGGTGTGGAGATCTTTGGCAGAGGAATCCGCCCTCGCTTACTCCCTCCCCGCCGCGCCTCTCTTGTAGCTTGCCGGCTGCGGTGGTGGTGTCACGTCGGAATAAAGCAGCAGCGTCCGGAGCCCAACCCACCAATCTCTCTCCAAACCTCACCGACTTTTCTGCCATGTCCAAAACTCTCTCGACTTTTTGTACAGGACACAGCAAGGTAGGATTCATTCGGTGGGGACGAGGGAACAATACGGTAGTACAGTAGGTGAGACGCTGAGAGAACAGGAGGGGAAAGTTCAGAGCCTCTCCTGCTAATCCACATCTACCCTAGACTCTAGACTTATACCCTCCGTCCCTCGATCGACACGTCGACCATGGAAGCTTTATTCGTGCTCCCTTTTGCGCACATGCTTTGTCTCGCCATTATTCTCCCCATGCACTGCACTGGTTCCATGCATGTTTTTCAGCTTTTCTACTCAGCGAAAATGCATACCGCCTGAGCCCTAAGGTTAAGCATGGCCAAATGATTCAACTTGCTCACACCGTTAGTAGTAATTGTCATTGAATCCGCTAAGACATGGCTGGAGCACGCTAATCCCAATCTAAGATCAGGTCATTGGTCTCACTTTATTGCTAGATGAATTGGTGAGAATTTTTGTGGAACTTCGTTTTGGCATTGTGATGTACACCTGATTTTTCTTGTCGGTGCTACGGCGGGCTTACATCGGCCTGAACCATTTTCATTATAGATAAGAGTAAGATACCACACGTCGGGTACAACAGAAGCATCCAGCACACACAAGAAGGAACAAGGAACAATAGAAGGAGAATCAGAAAAGAGCTAGGACAAACAGCTAACACCAAGAACTTAGCACCCAACACCACTAGCTGGACCGAGAAGAGCGGAAGTAAGCTTTGTCGAATTAGTCGAAAGGAGATCCATCATCAAGAGGACGTAGAGAAGAAGTTGCCAGCTGCCTTGCAAGCACTCAGCATCTTGAAGAGCTAGGAAGTCGCAACCACCGTCGAAGAGCATCCCATTGCCTAGCCACGTCGCAGCAGAGATTACATAAACTCTATGGTCGCTAGCGATTATGTGCTTTGGAGCATCGGTTTCAGACTTTCAGTTTGTTAGCGCGGATTTGGTGGTGCACGTGGTCTTCGGCCGTGTTATTCTTAGGGGTTTCTTTGCGGTGTAGCACTGTGAGGGTTGGTGGTCGCTATTTGTTGGATATGGTTGTCGGGTTGATCGCGTGTTTACGGGGTTACATGCTCCGTGAGTAGTCCACGTGTGGTTGATTTGTATCGGTTTTCGCCCGGTTTTCCGTTAATTAACTGGGCAATTTTCTTCTGCTTAATTAATCGATGAGGCAAATCTTTTGCCTCGGTTTTGAAAAAAAGAAGTTTGTTCGTTATCTGTATGCGAGTCCTGGGTGTAGTTCCTGGTATCCAAGCCTTGCTTGTTTTGTCCACTGCAACTACGTACAGGGTATTCTCTTCTAATAAATTCAGATGCAACTCTTCAAAAATTTCTGATGTAGTAATGTTTTTATTCTGTTTGATTCAGTGGTTGTGAACCTTCCTCCAAAAAAATTGAAGAATAGGGGATTTCGAAATGTGCGAGCCGTTGGGGGTACGGGATGACGACAGTGAGCTCGCAGTGGTGCGGGCGCCGGGCGACTCCCCGCCGGCTAAGTGGTCTCTGGTCTGCCGCGGCGCGGGGTCCCCTCTGGTGAGTGGTGCGGCTGGCCGCGCCGGCTCGCCGGTGACGGGGGCAGGGCCCCGGCGCAACCGCTTCTGTGCGTTGGAGGCGGAGGACTCGGAGGACGATGACATGGGAGCGGAGGAGGAACTGCTGCTACGCGCGGTGCCGAAGGGGCCGTCGGTCAGCGACTTTGTGGCGTTTGCGGCAGAGCCGCGCGGTCTGCGTGCGGGGCACGACCGCCATTTCGCGCGGGGCGGCCGTGGTTCTAGAGCCATGGCCTCTAGCATCTGGCAGCCATCAGCGGTGGCGCGCTCGGGCTTGGGCTCGGGTGATGCGATCCCCCTGCGGCCACCTAGGGAGGACTGGCCATGCATGCCTGCTCCACCTCCCCCTGCGGCGCCAGTGCCGGTGGAGCGCGGTCGGGTTGCGCCGCTGTCCCCTCCGGTGCCTAGGGTTGGCCCTGTTGGGCCGGGCACTGTTACTAGGCCTGGGCCGGTGCGCTCACAAAGGCCCATGATGGTTGATCCTATTGGGGTGGGACAGGGCACGGCCCTCGTGCCGACTCCCACGGGGCCTGCTAGGCCCATGGTACCTCGGCCTGCTCCAAGGCCCGTGTCGGGCTATATATGGCTGAGGTAGGGTTGCCTGGATCCCCATTTAGGGTTTCCACCTTCTTCCAGAGAGGTGCGGCGCCTCGATCACTCTGCCCGCACCCTCCAGATCTCTCCTCCCCCTTCCCCTCTTCTCAAGTCCTTCGCGGCGGCGGTGATGGGTGACCGGCGGGCTGACAAGAGGCCTATGGAGATCTCCGACCACGAGGCGGACAGGCGCAGGGAGCGCGATCTGCGCGACAAGGCGAAATGTGCGATGCGGGAGCGCTCGGGTGGCCGCGAGGCCCGGGAGGTGCGCGGAGGATCCCGAGGCCAGGGCGGGCGCGAGGGGGATTGGGGTCCTCCTCCCCCATGGTGGATCCAACTCCAAGAACGCAAGAAGAAGAAGAAGTCCACTCAACGGCGTCGCGAGCTTGAAAGAAAGCCGATGGCGCATCCAAACTGTGGTGGGGGCCACGGTGACCCGCTGGCCAAGAAGCCTTGGGCGCTCGCGGAGCCACTGGCGATGGCGCTGCCCTCTTCATCCAAGGGCACGGTAGAGGAGACCATTCCGGTGGAGGACGCCCCTGACGTCGAGTGTTTCAAGTGTGGGCGCTTGGGCGACTTCCAATCCAAGTGCAAGTACAAGCCTCTCTGCGTGCTCTGTAAGGTAGAGGGACATGCTTCCGCTCATTGCCCCTCGTGAGGCCGCCAACTGCACTTGCAGATCATGGGCAGCGCCATCTCAGGCGGGGGTTTCTTCTGCCTTGAGTTCGACGAGGATGCCGAGGCCGACTTGCCCGTGGATGCTAGAATCGAGAATGCGGCTATCCTATCTGTGGAGCCTGGGGAGCTCAATCTCCGTATCCTCAAGCAAGAGTTGCAGCACATGGTGACCGGGGACTGGGATTGGCAAGTGATCAGGTTGGTGACACTGATTTCTTGGTGGTTTTCCCGTCTGCTGATCTGCTGCATATGGCTAAGTCTAGTGGGAAGTTGTTCTTGTCCATCAATGACATCACTGCTACGGTGCGGGACATGCTTCACGAGGAAGTGCAGCCGATGGCCATGCCCGAGACGTGGCTGAGGCTGCACGGCATCCCTAAGAAGCACATGCGTGAGGACCGCACCAAGGAAGGGTTCCGGATGCTAGGTCGACCAATTGTGGTGGACGAGCTGTCCCTCATCAGGTTGGGGCCGGTGAGGAAGAAGATAGCATGCAAGGCACCGGAGAATCTTAACGGGTTTGTGGAAGTGTGGTTCAATCACGAGGGTTTCCAGATCAAGGTGGAGCGAGAGGTGCTTCCCAAGCGCGGTGGCGAGCGGGCGGTTCCTGGAGCTGGGCCTTCCAACCCTCCACCCAAGGATTCCGACTTGGCGGGGGGAGCACGGCCATCAGGCAGCTCGAGACCTAGCGGTGCTGGTCCTGGCAAACACACAACAGGTAGATGGCTGGGGGCCAAATGTTGCAGCGGATCCGGATTCCAAGATGCAAGACATGGGAGAGGACCAAGAGGACAGCCTACAAGATACTTCTATCGACACTGAGACGTGGGATAAGTTGGGTGCTCTGTCGGCCGATGCTGGGGCCATGGGGGCGGTGACCCAGGACACGGCGGTGAGCATGCCGCCGCTGGCCCGCTCCCTCGCGCTGACCTTTGACGAGCACCGTTCCCACGAGGTGGTTGGGGCCACCACTGTTGCTCTCCTGTCGTCCTCTCCTCCCGTGGCGACGGGGACGGACTCAGGGTGCATAGTGGACGAGGGTAGCGACATGACACCTGCGCCCAGGCGTGGCTCCAACAGCTCAGGTCGTCAGGCCAAGAAGACGGCAGGCAGAAAGCCGGCCAACAAGCAAGCTACGTCCAATTCGGCGGCGACAATCACACTCGGTGGGGATCTGGGGGCGGCTCTGGGAGCGCCCGAAGTGGGCAGCAAGGCCAGGCGCTCCAAGGCGACGCCGGTGGTGCAGAGGGCTCCCAGCGTGTGGGCCAAGGCCAAGTTGGGTGAGCTATCCTCCATTGAGAGCGCCAAGCTTCGTCTCGCCGACAAGAATCTGGAATCTTCAGGTAATCCATTGCCCACGTATCGTATTTTGAACACCTTTTCTGATGAACACCTCGCTAGTATTTTATACGATAGCGGTGTGGCGATCAGTGCTCCTAATGTCGATATCACCTCGCTTGTGCACGTGTGGGAAGAAGCGCAGGCCGCGCTCGCTGCTGCGGCTGCCCGCTGCGCCGATAAGAACCAACTCGCCATCGTACCAGTAGAGGCTAGTGACGATGCAGGGCTCGCTGAGGGGACAGAAGCTAGGGTGGCTTCTGATCTTCCTTCTTCCAGCCGGATTCTGGCTCGGAAGAGAGCGGCGAAAGCGGTGACCTCCAGGGGAGTGCGCCTTCATAATAGGATTATTTAGATGCGCTACATGTTTTGAAACATCTATGGTTGTAGCCACGGAGGGCGCCATACTCAGCTCAAGGAGTACATGGCCAAAGAGAGGATCAATGTGGTAGTGCTCCAGGAAACGATTAAAATGGATTTCTCGTTCCGCGATCTTCTCGCTTTTGATCTCCTGCAGCGTTTCGATTGGCATTGGGTGCCCTCGGTGGGTCATTCAGGCGGTATTTTAATGAGTCGTAATCGTGATGTATGTGATGTATTGAACTGGGAGGTTGATGTATTTTTGCTTGCGGCTACCATTAAACATCGCGCCTCGGGTCAATCGTGGGTTGTGTGCCGGCCAGCTGTTGGGGACTCCACGTAGCGCCGGCCAGCTCACGCGGTTCCTGGTGCTGGGCGTCCGCTGCTTCTCAATGCAAGGAGGTGCAAGAATCGACTAGCTATTACTCCTCAACTCAGTGGTGCAGACATATTTGCCATGTGACCCTCGCTTGTCAGTTGTCAGTTACAGTTAGGATGTCTACGATTGAGAGCCTATCTATTACGCAGATGCGCTTGTCTGGGCTTGAGCTTGTGTATTCATGTTTTTCGCCTTGAATTTGTATCCCTGATGCATCCCATTCATAACCTACTACTCCCTCCGTCCAAAAATACTTGTCATCAAAATGGATATAAAGAGATGTATCTAGAATTAAAATATGTCTAGATACATCGTCTTTTATTCAGTTTGGTGACAAGTATTTCCGGACGGAGGAAGTAATAACGAATCTCAAGATGAAGTACTAATACGCTCCATCCTCCACTCAAAAAAAGAAAAAACGCTCCATCCATCATCATCCTTTAAGCGGTAATAAGTTCAAACAGAATTTTGAGTTACTCGTATCAACTTTAATTGAAAAAGAAACTGATCCTGGTGGGAGTTGTACCAACGATGTTGATGCGTGCAAGTGTATTTAATTATGAAATGTAATGGTGCAATGTGATTGACGAACACATAGAGTGGTCGTGGCCGACATATGATGATGATAATTCATGGACACAAAAAAGTTAGTACTAGTATGTTGGGAATTAGCATACAAATGCACTTGTGATTAACTGATAACTGCAGCGAAAATAAGTAATCTCAGCATCACATCATGTACTAACTCAAGAATCGTTGCTTTGCACGAAAGGAAACATATGCAGCAGCATATATGGAGACAGAAAATGTTACTCAGCATGCAAGACGCTCCTCAGCCTAGTGTCTTGTGGTAGGAGTAAGTTTCTGGACAACACCAAGCATCAACAAAGAGACACCAGATTTTTACGTGGAAAACCACTCAACTTGAGGGAAAAAACCACAGGCCGAAGCCACCCAAATCCTCTTCCACTATTATCAAATGTGGGATACAACAAGTTCTTCTCTAGACAACACTAGAGGATCTCATACATCAAGATTTCTGAATCTTGGATGAACACAACAAGCTTTGGGGCTCAAGAACTAGGGATTGGAACAATTTCACCAAAGATTGTGCAACCGAAGCTTGAAGGAGACAAGGTAGTGGATCTGGATCATCACAACCTTGGGGAGGAGCTCCCTTTTCTTCTTCCTTCAATCTTCCTCTTCTTCCCTTGCTCTCTTGGTTTTCTCTCTTCTTCTCTTTTGAACGATGAACTGATTTTCGTCTCACTTGGTGGTGGCTGCTGAATGGAGGGTAAAGCATCCACATCCACTCATGTGCAAAGTTCAAAATGACCCTAGGTTATAACCCTAATGGGCAGTGGGCTTCTGCACCTTTTTGGGCTGCCTAAAAGGCCTCAAATGATCATCTCCTCACAGCCCACATGAGGAGGATATCCCCACATAGTACCCACGCGTGGGTCATCTTTGAAATTGGAATGCACGCACGTGGAGAGATTTTTGCTTTTTTGTGGCGAAGAGAACGCATGCTAGCTAATCAAGAGCAATACTTTGAACGAAGTTTGTAAAACAAACGTTAGCATAATGTTAATCCTTGTGCATGTTTTCTTTTGGAATATGCTTATGCATGTTGTAACTTCAATTGAGTTGCATTCCCAGCCGGCTGTGGGGAGGGCCTCCCAGCCGGCTGTGTGGATTGTTGGCATATTAGCAAAAAAAAAAAAAAAAACTGCAAGCATTATGCAAATCAACCCGCACACCACAATTTTTCTCTCTCGTCAACTAATGCATATTTGTGATTTATTTCTTCAAACATAGGAATGGCCTATGTTGAACCATACCGAATTCGGATCTGGTTTGACTATCATCTTTGTTTTGACGAGATGTTCAAAACAAGACGAATGTTGGATATATACTTTTTTTTTAACTTGACCGCAACATTTAAAAGTTCCAAGTAAAAAAATGTATTCAGTATTGGTCTTGTTCAAGAGATCTCCACCAAACAAAGATTATTGCCAAAACGGATCCGAAGTCGGACATTCGATTGAAAATATATAACCCTTGTTGTATCTAGACCAAAAAAAAAACATACATATTTATTGATGGAAGAGTAAGATGTGGAGTGTGGGTCAAATTCAGAGGACAATTTGCAAATGTGCCATAATCACCTTCCTGCTAATCCACGGTATCCACCTCCGTCAGATTTCCATCCAATGGCCCAAAATCACATGGTACACTGCATGGACCGATTAGCCCGTTTCACATGATATGTTCTCACATGTGCATTGGTCATGTGGTTCATGGGGCTGGGCGTGCAATGATTCCTAGTGCAAGGAGGTGCAAGGAGCGACTAGCTAGTACTCCTCACCCTGTGTTCTATATTTGCCATGTGGACCTCGCTTGCCACTTGTCAGCTATACAGGATGTCGACCATTGAGAGCCTATCTATCAGGCAGATGCGTTTGTTTGGGCTTGGGCTCGTATTCATATTGCTGGGCTTGAATATGTATCCCTGATGCATCCCATTCATAGGCTACTAATCTTGAATCTCACGATGAACTACTGATACGATCCATCCACCTTCATCCTCATATGTGCAACTGGTTAATTTCTCTTATGCATTCAACTCAACTAGACGAGAGGTGTTGATCCATGCTATGGCACACGAAGCTCGAAAACCATCATTATGTAGCAGTAGCAGTGCAAGCATATATCATGTGACGACCCTGCCATCAAGAGGTAATAAGTTTAAATAAATTTTTGAGCTACCCGTATCAACTTTAATTATGAGATGTAACGGTGCAATGCGATTGACAAAGACAAAGAGTGGCTGTGGGCCGTGGCCTACAGATGATGATGATAATTCATGGACACAAGAAAGGGCCATCTTTGGAACTGGAATGCACACACGTCGAGCGATTTTTGCATTTCTGTGGCGAAGAGAACGCATGCTAGCTTGTTGAGAGCTACATTCAAGGAATTTTATAAATAAATATTAGCATACTGTTAATCCTTGTGCATGTCTTTTTTTTTGAATATATGCTTATGCATGTTTTAACTTCGATTGAGTTGGCCTAGACAGCCTTCATCTCCGTGTCCACTTCATCAAAAAGGGCGTCGGTCGCCGTCTGTTCCTACTGGATTAACTGCCGATTGGCCACCACATAGATGTCATCCTGAATGGACTCTAGGATGGCCTGCTGCTCCGCCATCTCGGCCGCTTGGGCGACCGCAAACTCCGTCTCCGCATCCCCGTGTTGAAGGCTGGAGCCGGTGCAAGCTCGTACTCTTCTGGAGCCAGTTGCTGCTCTTCCTCGTGGTCGTCCTCCTCCGGCTCTGGTGAGTCCAGAGGTAGGCCGGCTGCAATGCGGGAGACGTGCCTCGCCCGGATCTCCTCCTCAATCTGGAACCGGCGCTCTAGCGTGACCAGAACATACGTCGTCTTATTTTAGCGGGCCATGGCGAAGCTGGACGGTGTGGGAAGAGCAATGGAGTGGGTGAGATGTGGATGGGCTTTGAAATAACGTCTTGTATGTGTGAAATAAAATTGTTCCATAGATGTCTCTTGCCTTGTCCACGATCTTCATCCCTGCACATACCCAGGATCATGGAGATCGAGCACCGGTGAGGCTAGGAGCGAGGAGACCGTGAAGTGTTATACCGAACACCGGTGACAGTAAGGCTTAGTAGGGCAACATGGATCATATCTTTGGGATACATTAGGTGTAGTCATTAAACGCCCAAAGCTCTTGTCTGACTTTATTATCTTAATTATCGAAGCAACCCTGCGCGACGGATAGGGCCTACGGTAGGACAACTAATTATTGATGCAGGACTCGTGTCGGTCAAGATGTTATTTGGACACATCCCCCACTTCGATCCATAACAAGCACATCTCGATGGGTGACTTTCGGCGCACAAATTAAGATCATATCTGGTCCTAACACAAATATATGGTGGTGAGCCTCAAGACCTCATACCGATACCTCTTTTTTATTGCAAGTGTTTGAATCACTATTTGCTTGCTTGATCTGGTCAAATGCTGGATTTGACACTTTGACCAAAACTTGAAAGAGACCATCGCTTCAAGGTAATCTTCCTCTCGTGGGTTCGATAACCCAAGATCACCTCTGGGGAAATAGGTGCAGGATACACTTTTTCATTCAGTTACCAGATCAATAAAAGGAGATATCAGCGCGGCGGCCGGCCAACGTCCAAGCGATGGCCTTGGCGGTAGGGTTGGTGCAGCCTGTCCTGATCTGGGGCTGGGGTCCCAGGATCTTGGGCTGCGTCCCTGTGATGGCCTCCCTGACCAGTGGCGTGACACGTCGGGTGGGATGCGAGGGTTTTGACCGGGTGGCCGACGATTCACCGGTAGCTTGGTGCCGCCGCTTGCCGCCCCGGCGACCAACGGTGCCGAGCTGCTCCTTCCTCCAACCCATGTTGCGTGCACTCTGTCTTGTCGTATATGGATGTGCTGCTAGCCGGTTGCATGGTTGGGAAGGGGCGGGAGGTCGGGATCCAGATTGGGATAATTCTCAGGTCGGCTCCTGCCAGCCGCGACGACGACGACACCCAAGGGAGTCGTTTTTCTTCCTGGAGACGTCGTCCGGATCCACTCTACCTTTTCCCATCTCATGGTCTCTCGGGTGAAAACCCTAGGGCGGCAAAGACACTCTTTCCATCATGTACTTCTTGAAGGCGTCATCCGAGAGATATGTGTTGGTGGGCACTGTTTGGGTGCGTTGGCAATTGCCGATTGTTGGGAAATGTTGCATGGAAAACAAAAAAAATTCTACGCACACGCAATGACTATTCATGGAGATGCATAGAGACGAGGGGGAGAGTGTGTCTACGTAACCTCGTAGACCGTAAGCGGAAGCGTTTCACAATGCGGTTGATGTAGTCAAACTTCTTCGCGCTTCAACCGATCAAGTACCGAACGCACGACACCTCCGTGTTCTGCACACGTTCAGCTCGGTGACGTCCCTCGCCTTCTTGATCCAGCTAGTTGTCGAGGTAGTAGATGAGTTCTGTCAGCACGACGGTGTGGTGACGGTGATGGTGAAGTGATCTGTGCAGGGCTTCGCCTAAGCACTACGAAGATATGACCGAGGATGTGAACTGTGGAGAGGGGCGCTGCACACGGCTAACAATTGATGTGTCTTGTGCTAGGTGCCCCCCTCATATATATAGGTGGAGGGAGGGAGGAGCAGCCAAGGGGTGCGCCCCAAGTAGGTCGAATCCTACTTGGGGTCTTCCCCAATTCGGTCTCCCCCCTACCATAATTGCCGGAAGGAAAAAGGGAAGATGGAAGAAGAGAAGGAAGGGGGGGGGGGGCGAACCCCCTCTTCTCGTTCTCCAATTCGGCCTCCTGCCATAAGGGGGGCGCACCACCCCTTGTGGGCTGGTGTGCTCCCCTCCCATGGCCCATGTGGCCCATATGTTCCCCCTGGGTGTCCGATAACCCCTCTCGTACTCCGATAAATATCCAATACCCTCCGGAACAGTTCCGTTGATCCGAATACTATCATCCTATATATCAATCTTTATAGCTCGACCATTTTGAGACTCTTCGTCATATCCATGATCTCATTCGGGACTCTGAACAACATTCGGTCACCAAATCACATAACTCATATAATATAATATCGTCATCGAACGTTAAGCGTGCGGACCCTACGGGCTTGTGAACTATGTAGACATGACCAAGACACCTCTCCGGTCAATAACCAATAGCGGAACATGGATGCCCATATTGGTTTCTACATATTCTATGAAGATCTTTATCGGTCAAACCGTTATGACAACATACGTTATTCCCTTTGTCCATCGGTATGTTACTTGCCCGAGATTCGATCGTCGTTGGCTTCATACCTAGTTCAATCTCCTTACCGACAAGTCTCTTTACTCGTTCTGTAATACATCATCCTGGAACTAACTCATTAGTCACTTTGCTTGCATGGCTTCTTATGATGTGTATTACTGAGAGGGCCCAGAGACACCTCTCCGATACTCGGAGTGACAAATCCTAATCTCGATCAATGCCAACTCAACAAACACCTTCGGAGGTACCTGTAGAGCATCTTTATAATCACCCAGTTACGTTGTGATGTTTGATGGCACACAAGGCATTCCTCCGGTATGCGGTAGTTTCATAATCTCATAGTCGAAGGAATATGTATTTGACATGAAGAAAGCAATAGCAATAAAACTGAACGATCAATATGCTAAGCGAACGGATGGGTCTTATCCAGCACATCATTCTCCAAATGATGTGATCCCGTTATCAAATAACAACTCATGTCCATGGTTAGGAAACCTTAACCATATTTGATCAACGAGCTAGTCAAGTAGAGGCTCACTAGGGACACAGTGTTTGTCTATGTATACACACATGTATTTATGTTTCTGATCAATACAATTCTAGCATGAATAATAAACATTTATCATGAATAAGGAAATATAAAATAACAACTTTATTATTGCCTATAGGGCATATTTTCTTCAGTCTCCCGCTTGCACTAGAGTCAATAATCTAGATTACATTGTAATGTTTCTAACACCCATGGAGTCTTGGTGCTGATCATATTTTGCTCGTGGAAGAGGCTTAGTCAGTAGATCTGCTACATTCAGATCCGTATATATTTTGTAAATCTCTATGTCTCCCTCCTTGACTTGATCACGGATGGAGTTGAAGTGTCTCTTGATGTGTTTGGTTCTTTTGTGAAATCTGGATTCCTTCGCTAAGGCAATTGCTCCAGTATTGTCACTAAAGATTGTCATTGGACTCGATGCACTAGGTATTACACCTAGATCGGATATGAACTCCTTCATCTAGACTCCTTCATTTGCTGCTTCTGAAGCAACCATGTACTCCGCTTCACACGTAGATCCCGCCACGACGCTCTGCTTGGAACTGCACCAACTGATAGCTCCACCATTAAAATAAATATGTATCCGGTTTGTGACTTAGAGTCACCCGGATCAGTGTCAAAACTAGCATCGACGTAACCATTTACGATGAGCTCTTTGTCACCTCCATAAACGAGAAACATATCCTTGGTCCTTTTCAGTACTTCAGGATGTTCTTGACCGCTGTCCAGTGATCCACTCCTGGATTACTTTGGTACCTTCCTGCCAGACTTATGGCAAGGCGCACATCAGGTCTGGTACACAGAATAATCCATGCACGCATCTTTAGACATCAGTTAATCCGTGTATTAACACTACTAGGGAAAACCCTAGCAGTAGCGCGGGTATTTTGCCTATCAGTAGCGCGGGATGCCGCGCTACTGATAAGGCGCTGCAACTAACATGTAGTTGTAGCGCGTGTCATCCAATGCTACTGCTATACATGGCTAGCAGCAGCGAGATTTATTGCAACGCGCTGCTGCTAATATCTGCAGCGCTTTTTAGAAGGAAGCGCTACTGGTAAGGGAGCGCTACTGCTAACTTTAATCCCCTCGCTACTGCTAGTTTTATTAGTTTCTATTTTTTTCTGCATATTTGTTTTGTATTTGAACATACTTTATACAATAATCTTTATCATATCATACACATACAAATGTAAACATAACATATACATACAAATAGTCTCATCAAATCATGTCATCATCATAATCATCATCCAACACAAAGTGGTCTCTCGTCATCATCTCGAAAATAGCGATAGCTAAACTAACTATTGGCTGTCGCTCGGAAACCGGAAACCGGTACACTTGGGCCTGACACTCCGGCCACTCGTCGTATACTCCTGGTGTAGCACTTCTTCGCCATCGATGATCTATGCACCTGCATCGTCACATGAGTCGATGATTTGCAACATATATAGTTGAACAACAGAAAGAGAAAGACTTGGCAAAAATAGAAGCAACATATCATAAGCATAAATACAAAGTTCTTCGAACCCAAATGCCCTAACTAGAGTGATCTTCATTAGTCGAGGAGGACGGTTTAATTACATCACAAATAAAGTTTCGTCGTGCATAACTCAAAGTTTCGTCATACAGAAAGTATGGACTAAACGAACACATTGTCATATATCGACAATCACTCCAACATGTCTTGCCATCCATCCAAGTCAGGGAGATAGTTCCCGAGCTTAGTGAAAGGCTTCAGGTCGAGAAGGTGAGTGGCTACGTGTGTTCGGACGTCTTCCCGCGACATTTGTCCTTCTTCGTAGAACATCCCTATTTTTTCGACGACCTCCTTGATGATGATTTGGGCAAGTTCGCGCTGAATGTGATAGAACTCAGCTCGAAGTCGATGATCCTCGATATCTCCTATGTTCTTTGCGCATTGCAGAATATGGGCATCGCCGGATCTACTGACATGCGAAGGTTCTGGTTATCCCATCTGTACTCCAGCATGTGGTGTAGGACATATAATTCATCATTAAGAGAATCACTCAGTTGCTAGATGCAACAGAAGTCGGTCTTATGGCTGAAGGCGGGCCTGCCGTCCCTTTTCTTCTTGTCCTTGACCTCTCCACCCCGTGCGCCATACTAAAACATAGCACTGTCGAGAACATACTTGATGTGGGTGTAATCCTTTTTGTTAATGTTCTTTGACGAGTTCAAGTAAAGAGCGTGGGAGTATCGGGGGTAGAGGATGATGAGGACTGCGCGCCCGCCGTTGCGCAAAATAAGTACACCTCAAACTAATTAGCCTCCACTCTGCAAATGAATGATTGAAATCGAAGGAAGGATATCCGCGCGGATGACGTACAGGGAATGATAAGGCACGAGAATCGCCTCCTTGTCCTTACTTGCGAGCATGAGATTGATGATGTATTCCCTCGCGTATTCATGGTGCTTTGCGCAGACTTCCAAGAAGCCCTCGTGCATGAAGTACGGATCAGCGACATAGATATGAGGTATCTGCTCAACCCCGATGAGGTAGTTCATGTGCAAGGCATAAAGGCGGAACGTAAAATCCAGCTTCTTCAAGTGAAACATGTCGAAGATGTAATCGAATCAAAGGAAGAACCTCTCCGCGGGGAATGTTTCGACGTACGAAAGTTGCCGTGGCACGTTAACCACATAGAGTGGGTATCCTGGATTTTTCGAGGCGATGAGGCTTTCTCTATCCGCAGCACATCGTCATGAAGTCTCCTTAGATCGCCGAATCTGGCCCCTCGCGCTGCTTTAGGTAGGATTGGTTCACCGGGGATATGCCATTTTGCCGCACCGGGGATATCTATACGGTCTTGAACCCGAGGCTGCTGAGGCGGCTGGATCATAGAAGCAGCTTGGTTGCCTTTCCTCGGTCTCTTCCTAGGCTTCTTTGCTACCGGAAGGTCGTCTATAATATGTTCAGCCTCCGGAGGCGGCAATTCAGGCACCGACTCATGACGCTCAAACCCTGAGTAGGCTCCAGTATTGAAATATTGTTGAGTGTCATCCTCATCCTCATCCTTATCTATGGCGCCGACACCAGCGACTAATGGAGCCTCTTCCTCACCCTGTCCGCTATCACCCAGCACGACAGCCAACGCTAATTTGGTAGGTGGGGTGTTGATGTTCATACCTAACTCCGTGCTCGTGGTTCTTCTCTCGGCCGCCTCTAGACGAAGCAGAATCTTTGGCCACAACAGGACCCACCCATTGCAATCACCAAGCCGCCGCGGGGTCTCTTCATCATCCCCCCTAGTACTAGAGGAGCCAAATTCTCGTGGCCCGGTTTGACACTGGCCACGGAAACTTGAAGACGTCCGGGGGATCGGTCGGCCATGGAACAATGGTTCCTTCGGCTTCATTATCGTCGCCTTCCCCACGTCCACCTTCTGGTCGCCGATGGTGTACAATATGGTGCACGGGGTTACGTCGGCCTGCAAAGACATGTCTGCGACATGAGACATCCGAAAGGCAATGGAAACGGGAGATTATACATTTATTAAAGAGGGCCGGTGTGACAGATACTATGAGGGCGTCGAGCTCAGCCAAAGACGAAGCATCACCGGGGAAAGCCGGTGCCGGAGCCGGTGCGGGAGCAGGTGCGGGAGTCGCTGCGGGAGCAGGAGCAAGTGCAGGTGTAGCTGCTAGTGCAACGCTAGTGGAGCTGCTCCCGAAGAAGTCAGCAAGGGGAAAGTTCGCTGCATTTTTTTTCTGGATTTTGGCTGCTCCAATTGAAAATGGCCGGAACCAAGGTAGTAGACATATCTACAAGCACCTGTTTTGCATCAGCTACCGCTGTTGCGGCTGTCTCAGATGATTTCTTCTCAACCGCAATCTCAACCTTCTTGTCGATGTTTTCTTCAGTTAACCTCTGTCTTTCCTTTCTCTCCTCCGTGTTCTCAAGGTAGTACTTCTTCCATGTGGCGCCGTCTCCGACACCGTGCACGCGTCCATATGACCGTCGAGTCTCCACCGGGAGTCCTTTCAATATGTTCAACGCCCGGTTGAATGGAGTGTCCCACTTGGGCCTCGCCAACGCCTCAGACAGCTAGACGCTTTCAGTTGCAATCCTGTGGTGCTCTCTCTACAAAAGGCACAAGGATCGTTTACAAATATGACTAACATGCAGTCGAATTGATCAGAAACTAAAATTACCAGTAGTCTCATGAACTCCGTTGTGACCGCGTTCGTCTCGAAAACCTTCTTCACTGGGTCCCAATGGTGCCGGGCCCTGAGGAAGTCACGCTCCTGCTGGACGGTGAACTCCGCCAATGGGTCTGGGATGCCCAGGCGCGCGGCTTCCGCATCCTCCTTGGCCCATATGGACCTCTTCACGCCGTAACCACGGCTTCCGAGGTGGTGGCACCCAATGTTCCTCTGTTGAAGCCCCTTCATGTACTTCGACTTTTTTTGGCAGCTTCGGCCGTGCAAGCCGCCTTGAATATTTAAAAGTGCTCTTCCGTGATTGTCGGATTATCCTTTACAATCTCAGAGTAGGTTTCCTTTTTGTTGACGATCCGATGTTTCACCCTTGCTTTCCAGGCGGCCAACGCGTCGCTAAACTTGCTCATGGCGTGTTTGTTTATCTTCTTCATTGCCGAGTCCTTATCTGGATCTTTATAATCCTTTTCATTCCGGCCCGGAAACAAGAATATCTGGTGCAGCTTCTTTAGGAGGGAGGGCCTCATATCATCTATCTTCTGTAGTTTCTCATCGTTGATGGTGGCGGTTGTCCGTACGATGCAGCCTATTTGATTGTCGTAGCACGCGCGCGCTTCCGCGGGCGCGTTTGGCTCAAAATTGCCGTCGTTCACCTCCGTGACCACCAGTCTAGTAGTCTTGAGCTTGTTAGGAACTCGTTGCCTCTTCGCTTTCGGTTCTATACCGGCTCCGCTAGTCTCCGCGCCAGTCTCAGTCTCAGCGCCGGTCTCGATGCCGGTCTCAGTCTCAGCGCTGGTCTCAGTCTCAGTGCCGGTCTGCATGTCGGTATCAGTCCCCGATGCGACAGGTGGGCCCAGCAACAGCACCCGTTGATCGTTGGCAAGGCTCAAAAATTCGTCTCCCGCCAGGTAGACGTCGTCGCAATCACCAGAACCCTGTCCTTCATCGTTGCTAGCCATGTTTCCTACGATTAAATCTAGTCAATTAATTCTAGAACTAATAAAATGAATAATGACATAAAAAAGGCCTATGCTTTGCAGGACGTTGACTCCTTCCCGGTGCGGCAAGTCCCGGGCACTCGATATGTCCTAGTTTCTAGCACAAGTCATGCTGAAATTCACGAAAAAATTTGGCATGACTTTTGCTAAAAAGTGGACAAATCGAGAACCTGAAATTTGCCCGAACGGAAACAAATCAACATTCTGGCAAAACATAGGCCACTTGACTTCATTCCCTGGAAACAACAAAGCTACTTCGGCACAATCGAAACATGTGCAAACACAATTGAGGAATTTGCATATATCCTGACCAATTCAAATTGCATCTCCTAGCGTTTGACACTTCAAGAAAATCTACACAAATCTCATGCTCTCTCAAACTAAATTCAAAAACCAAATACTGATTATATTTAGTTAACTACTGAAATAAACTTTACTCTAAACTAAACTCAACTGCCCTAATTAACATCTAGTTAAACAAACTCAATTCAAAAACTAAACCCTACTGAACTAATTAACATCTACATTATCTACTACTTAACATCTATTATTACCCTAACTAAAAAACATCTACTATTAACCATACTGCCCTAGTTAACTAGTACCATCACTACTACTAATTAACATCTACTACTACTACTAAAAATCATTATCTATGAACCCTAGTACTAATTAACATCTACTACTACTGCTAATTAACATGCCAGAGGAAGAAAAGGCAGAGAGAGGGGGTGGGGGAGGGGTGGGGGCTTACAGAGAGGGGAGAGACGGTGGCGGGGAGGTGCTCGGCGACGGAGGTAGGGCGGCGAGGGCGAGCTCGGGATCGGGAGGCGGCGGTCCTGGGTGGGCTCGGGCGGCGGCGGCGAGGTCGAGGGCGGCAGCGGTGAGGTCGAGGGCGGCGACGGTGAGTTCGAGTGCGGTGGCGGCCAACAGCGGTGGGGTTGAGGGCGGCCTCGGATGGTGGCGGTGAGGGCAGGCTCGGGCTCGGGCGACGACGACAGAGGAGTTAGGGGAACAGGGGGGAGAGGGGGGAAAGGAGGACTTAGCAAAATTTTGAGCCCGCGGGTGGTTAAGTCGAACTAGCAGTAGCGCTATTCTGGAAACGCGCTATAGCTAAGTTAGCTATAGCGCGTTTTAGCAAAACACACTACTGCTATAGGAAGCAGTTATTTCTTTTGTTTATCCTTACATTTTCTTTTTTTCATTTCTCTGTTTTCTACTTCTTTAATTTTCATTTACTTTTCTAAATTTTTTCATTTTTTTTCTTTCTTAGTAGTAGCGCTCTACGCAGGAAAGGCGCTGCAACAACGACCATAGTGGTAGCGCGCTTTGCGTGGAACCGCTACAATTATTCCTAGCCTACCTCCAACACGGTGGGATTTATTGTGGTAGCGCTTTTTGCTGCACACGCGCTACTGCTATAGTTGTATCTATAGCGCGCTTTCCTGGAACGCGCTACTACAAAGTAGGAGTAGGACCCTATTTTAACCAGCGCTACTGCTATACCTCTGTGTATAGGCTTTTCCCTAGTAGTGTAATGTTGTTGTTTTGTTTCTAATTACCATTCATGTGCTGCAGATGGAACGATCTCGATGGATGAAGAACCGGAAAACCGCAGATTTTATCAGTGGCGTGACAGAGTTCATGAATTTGGCTGAAAGTACAAAGAGGAGAATTGGTGATGCGGATTACATCCTGTGTCCATGTAATGATTGTGCCAATACAGAGTCACATGAAGTAGCAGATGTCCAGATGCACTTAGTCTCTAGGGGATTCATGGATAGGTATACACGTTGGACCAGACACGGTGAAGAGGAGGTCATGGATGAAGATACCCAGGGCAGCGAGATGCCAAACCCCGATCAGTGTTACATGGATGTTGAATCTAACATCAGGGCAGAGGCGTCAAGCTACTAATGGAACACTGGAAAGCCGAAACACCCACTGGAAAACCAAGACGTCAACGCAGATGACGACGATCTTGATATGCCAGATTTTGCTGCTATGATTGCAGATTTCAAGGGGCCAGAAAAGGATATGATTGGGTACAAGGATCTGCCAACCATTGATGCGAACTCCAAGAAAGAATTGTATCCAGGTTGCAAAAAGAAATATTCCAGGTTGAGTGCCACCCTGGCGCTTCTCAGATTTAAAGCATCGAACGGTCTATCAAACAAGGGCTTCACAGAGATGTTAGGTCTTTTGAAAGAAATTCTTCTGGAAGATAATGTGCTCCCCAGAAGCGCGAATGAAGCGAAGAAAATTGTTTGCCCATTGGAACTTGAAGTACATAAGATACATGCTTGTGTGAATGATTGTATATTGTACCATGGTGAGTACAAATATTTTTGTGCATGTCCCACATGCAAGCATGCATGATACAAGCGCATGAGAGCAAAGTGTTGGGGAACGTAGTAATTTCAAAAAATTTCCTACGCACACGCAAGATCATGGTGATGGCATAGCAACGAGAGGGGAGAGTGTATGTCCACGTACCCTCGTAGACCGTAAGCGGAGCGTTATAACAACGCTGTTGATGTAGTCGATGCGTCTTCACGATCCGACCGATCCAAGTACCGAACGCACGGCACCTCCGAGTTCAGCACACGTTCAGCTCGATGGCGATCCCCGGCTCGATCCAGCAAAGCGTCGGGGATGAGTTCTGTCAAGACGACGGTGTGGTGGCGATGATGATGCTCCACCGGCGCGAGGGCTTCGCCTAAGCTCATGACGATATGACCGAGGTGGAATATGGTGGAGAGGGCACCGCACACGGCTAAGGCGATCCGTAGATCAAGTTGTGTGTTCATGGGGTGCCCCTGCCCCGTATATAAAGGAGGGAGGGAGGAGGAGGCCGCCCTAGGAGGGCGCGCCATGGGGAGTCCTACCCCACGGGAGTAGGATTCCCCTTTCCTAGTCCAACTAGGAGTCCTTCCATGTATTAGGAGTAGGAGACAAGGAAGGGAAGAGAGAAGGGAAGGAAGGAGGGGTGCGGCCTCCCTAGTCAATTCGGACTAGGCCATGGGGGGCGGCCTGCCCTAGGCAGCCCTCTCTCTTCCGCAGGGCCCAATAAGGCCCAATACTTCTCCCGGCGAATTCCGTAACTCTCCGGTACTCGAAAAATACCGAATCATTGGAACCTTTCCGAACTCGAATATAGTCGTCCAATATATCGATCTTTACGTCTCGACCATTTTGAGACTCCTCGTCATGTCCCCGATCTCATCCGGAACTCCGAACTCCTTCGGTACATCAAAACTTATAAACTCATAATAAAACTGTCATCGAAACCTTAAGCGTGCGGACCCTACGGGTTCGAGAACTATGTAGACATGACCTAGAACTATTCTTGGTCAATAACCAATAGCGGAACCTGGATGCCCATATTGGCTCCTACATATTCTATGAAGATCTTTATCGGTCAAACCGCATAACAACATACTTTGTTCCCTTTGTCATCGGTATGTTACTTGCCGAGATTCGATCATCGGTATCCAATACCTAGTTCAATCTCGTTACGGCAAGTCTCTTTACTCGTTACGTAATGCATCATTCGTAACTAACTCATTAGCTACATTGCTTGCATGGCTTATAGTGATGTGCATTACCGTGAGGGCCCAGAGATACCTCTCCGACAATCGGAGTGACAAAACCTAATCTCGAAATCGCCAACCCAACATGTACCTTTGGAGACACCTGTAGTACTCCTTTATAATCACCCGATTACGTTGTGGACGTTTGGTAGCACCAAAGTGTTCCTTGGTAAACAGGAGTTGCATAATCTCATAGTTACAGGAACATATATAAGTCATGAAGAAAGCAATAGCAACATACTAAACGATCAAGTGCTAAGCTAACGGAATGGGTCGAGTCAATCACATCATTCTCCTAATGATGTGATCCCGTTAATCAAATGACAACTCATGTCTATGGCTAGGAAACTTAACCATCTTTGATTCACGAGCTAGTCAAGTAGAGGCATACTAGTGACACTATGTTTGTCTATGTATTCACACATGTATTATGTTTCCGGTTAATACAATTCTAGCATGAATAATAAACATTTATCATGAAATAAGGAAATAAATAATAACTTTATTATTGTCTCTAGGGCATATTTCCTTCAGGCTCCCACTTGCACTAGAGTCAATAATCTAGTTCACATCATCATGTGATTCAACACCAATATTCACATCTGTATGTGATCAACACCCATAGTTCACATCGTTATGTGACCAACACCCAAAGGGTTTACTAGAGTCAATAATCTAGTTCACATCGCTATGTGATTAACACCCAAAGAGTACTAAGGTATGATCATGTTTTGCTCGTGAGAGAAGCTTAGTCAGCGGTCTGTCATATTCAGAGCCGTATGTATTTTGCAAATATTCTATGTCTACAATGCTCGCACGAAGCTACTCTAGCTAATTGCTCCCACTTTCAATATGTATCCAGATTGAGACTTAGAGTCATCTGGATCGTGTAAAAAGCTTGCATCCATGTAACTCTTTCGTGAACCTTTTCACTTCCATAATCGAGAAACATATCCTTATTCTACTAAGGATAATTTTGACCGTTGTCCATTGATCTACTCCTAGATCACTATTGCACTCCTTGCCAAGCTTAGTGGTAGGGTATGCAATAGATCAGTACACAACATGACAAACTTTATAGAACCTATGGCTGATGCATAGGAATGACTTTCATTCTCTTTCTATCTTCTGCCGTGGTCGGGTTTTGAGTCTTACTCAATCTCACACCTTGTAACACAGGCAAGAACTCTTTCTTTGACTGTTCCATTTTGAACTACTTCAAAATCTTGTCAAGGTATGTATTCATTGAAAAACTTATCAAGCGCCTTGATCTATCTCTATAGATCTTGATGCTCAATATGTAAGCAGCTTCACCGAGGTCCTTCTTTGAAAAACTCCTTTCAAATAGTCCTTTATGCTTTGTAGAATAATTCTACATTATTTCCGATCAACAATATGTCATTCACATATACTTATCAGAAATGCTGTAGTGCTCCCACTCACTTTCTTGTAAATACAGGCTTCACCGCAAGTCTGTATAAAATTATATGCTATGATCAACTTATCAAAGCGTGTATTCCAACTCTGAGATGCTTGCACCAGTTCATAGATGGATCGCTGGAGCTTGCATATTTTGTTAGCACCTTTAGGATTTACAAAACCTTCTGGTTGCATCATATACAACTCTTCTTTAATAAATCCATTAAGGAATGCAGTTTTGTTTATCCATTTGCCAGATTTCATAAAATGCGGCAATTGCTAACATGATTCGGACAGACTTAAGCATAGATACGAGTGAGAAACTCTCATCGTAGTCAACACCTTGAACTTGTCGAAAACCTTTTGCGACAATTCTAGCTTTGTAGATAGTAACACTACTATCAGCGTCCGTCTTCCTCTTGAAGATCCATTTATTTTCTATGGCTTGCCGATCATCAGGCAAGTCAATCAAAGTCCATACTTTGTTCTCATACATGGATCCCATCTCAGATTTCATGGCCTCAAGCCATTTTGCGGAATCTGGGCTCATCATCGCTTCCTCATAGTTCGTAGGTTCATCATGGTCTAGTAACATGACTTCCAGAACACGATTACCTTACCACTCTGGTGCGGATTTTACTCTGGAAGACCTACGAGGTTTGGTAGCAACTCGATCTGAAGTTGCATGATCATCATCATTAACTTCCTCACTAATTGGTGTAGGAATCACTGGAACTGATTTCTGTGATGAACTACTTTCCAATAAGGGAGAAGGTACAATTACCTCATCAAGTTCTACTTTCCTCCCACTCACTTCTTTCGAGAGAAACTTCTTCTCTAGAAAGGATCCATCTTAGCAACGAAAAACTTGCCTTCGGATCTGTGATAGAAGGTGTACCCAATAGTTACCTTTGGGTATTCTATGAAGACGCACTTCTCCGATTTGGGTTCGAGCTTCTCACGATGAAACTTTTTCACATAAGCATCGTAGCCCCAAACTTTAAAAAACGACAACTTGGGTTTCTTGCTAAACCATAGTTCATATAATGTCGTCTCAATGGATTTAGATGGTGCCCATTTAACGTGAATGCAGCTGTCTCTAATGCATAACCCCAAAACGATAATGGTAAATCAATAAGAGACATCATAGATCGCACCATATCCAATAAAGTGCGGTTACGACGTTCGAACACACCATAACGTTGTGGTGTTCCAGGTGGCGTGAGCTGTGAAACTATTCCACATTGTTTTAATTGAAGACCAAACTCGTAACTCAAATACTCGTCTCCGTGATTAGATCGCGGAAACTTTATTTTCATGTTACGATGATTTTTCCACTTCACTCTGAAATTCTTTGAACCTTTCAATTATTTCAGACTTATGTTTCATCAAGTAGATATACCCATATCTGCTCAAATCATCTTGTGAAGGTCAGAATATAATGATACTTGCCACGAGCATCAACACTCATTGGATCGCATACATCGGTATGTATTATTTCCAATAAGTCAGTAGCTTGTTCCATTGTTCCGGAGAACGGAGTTTTAGTCATCTTGCCCAAAAGGCACGGTTCGCAAGCATCAAATGATTCATAACCAAGTGATTCCGAAGATCCATCTTTATGGAGTTTCTTCATGCGCTTTACACCAATATGACCTAAACGACGGTGCCACAAATAAGTTGCACTATCATTATTAACTTTACATCTTTTGGTTTCAATATTATGAATATGTGTATCCCACGTTCGAGATCCAACAAACTATTTTCATTGGGTGTATGACCATAGAAGGTTTTATTCATGTAAACAGAACAATAATTATTCTCTAACTTACATGAATATCCGTATTGCAATAAACATGATCAAATCATATTCATGCTCAGCATAAACGCCAAATAACATTTATTTAGGTTCAACACTAATCCCGAGAGTATAGGAGTGTGTGATGATGATCATATCAATTTTGGAACTACTTCCAACACTCATCGTCACTTCCCCTTCAACTAGTCTCTGTTTATTCTATAACTCCTGTTTCGAGTTACTAATCTTAGCAACCGAACAGTATCAAATACTCAGGGCTACTATAAACACTAGTAAGGCACACATCAATAACCTGTATATCAAATATACTTTTGTTCACCTTGCCATCCTTTTATCCGCCAAATATTTGGGGCAGTTCCGCTTCGGTGTCCATCTGCTTGCGGTAAAACACTCGATTTCAGGCTTAGGTCCAGACTTGGGTTTCTTCTCTTGAGCAGCAACTTTCTTGCTTTTCTTTTTGAAGTTCCCCTTCTTCTTCCATTTGCCCTTTTTCTTGAAACTAGTGGTCTTGTTGACCATCAACACTTGATGCTCTTTCTTGATTTCTACCTTCGTCGATTTCAACATCACGAAGAGCTCGGGAATCTTTTTCGTCATCCCTTGCATACTATAGTTCATCACAAAGTTCTAGTAACTTAGTGATGGTGACTAGAGAATTCTGTCAATCACTATCTTATCTGGAAGATTAACTCCCACTTGATTCAAGCGATTGAAGTACCCAGACAATCTGAGCACATGCTCACTAGTTGAGCGATTCTCCTCCATCTTTTAGCTATAGAACTTGTTGGAGACTTCATATCTCTCAACTCGGGTATTTGCTTGAAATATTAACTTCAATTTCTGGAACATCTCATATGGTCCATGACGTTCAAAACGTCTTTGAAGTCCCGATTCTAAGCCGTTAAGCATGGTGCACTAAACTATCAAGTAGTCATCATATTGAGCTAGCCAAACGTTCATAACGTATGCATCTGCTCCTGCAATAGGTCTGTCACCTAGTGGTGCATTAAGGACATAATTCTTCTGTGCAGCAATGAGGATATACCTCAGATCACGGATCCAATCCGCATCATTGCTACTAACATTTTTCAAAACAATTTTCTCTAGGAACACATATAAAAACATCGGGAAGCAAAAACATAGGGAAGCAACAACGTGAGCTATTGATCTACAACATAATTTGCAAAATACTACCAGGACTATGTTCATGATAAATTAAAGTTCAATTAATCATATTACTTAAGAACTCCCACTTAGATAGACATCCCTCTAATCTTCTAAGTGATTACGTGATCCATATCAACTACACCATGTCCGATCGTCACGTGAGATGGAGTAGTTTCAACGGTGAACATCAATATGTTGATCATATCTACTATATGATTCACGCTCGACCTTTCGGTCTCCGTGTTCGAGGCCATATCTGTTATATGCTAGGCTCGTCAAGTTTAACCTGAGTATTCGCGTGCGTAACTGTTTTGCACCGTTGTATTTGAGCGTAGAGCCTATCACACCCGATCATCACGTGGTGTCTCAGCACGAAGAACTTTCGCATAGCGGTGCATACTCGGGAGAACACTTCTTGATAATTTTAGTGAGAGATCATCTTATAATGCTACCGTCAATCAAAGCAAGATAAGATGCATAAAGGATAAACATCACATGCAATCAATATAAGTGATATGATATGGCCATCATCATCTTGTGCTTGTGATCTCCATCTCGAAGCACCGTCATGATCACCATCGTCACCGGTAGCGACACCTTGATCTCCATCGTAGCATCGTTGTCGTCTCGCCCACTATTGCTTCTCGACTATCGCTACTGCTTAGTGATAAAGTAAAGCAATTACATGGCGTTGCATTTCATACAATAAAGCGACAACCATATGGCTCCTGCCGATTGCCGATAACTCGGTTACAAAACATGATCATCTCATACAATAAATATAGCATCACGTCTTGACCATATCACATCACAACATGCCCTGCAAAAACAAGTTAGGCGTTCTCTACTTTGTTGTTGCAAGTTTTACGTGGCTGCTACGGGCTGAGCAAGAACCGTTCTTACCTACGCATCAAAACCACAGCGATAGTTTGTCAAGTTGGTGTTGTTTTAACCTTCGCAAGGACCGGGCGTAGCCACACTCAGTTCAACTAAAGTGAGAAAGCAGACACCCGCCGTTCACCTTTAAGCAACGAGTGCTCAAGCGGTGAAACCAGTCTCGCGTAAGCGTCTGGCGTAATGTCGGTCCGGGCCGCTTCATCTCACAATACCGCTGAACCAAAGTATGACATGCTGGTAAGCAGTATGACTTATATCGCCCACAACTCACTTGTGTTCTACTCGTGCATATGACATCAACGCATAAAACCTGGCTCTGATACCACTGTTGGGGAACGTAGTAATTTCAAAAATTTCCTACGCACACGCAAGATCATGGTGATGGCATAGCAACGAGAGGGGAGAGTGTATGTCCACGTACCCTCGTAGACCGTAAGCGGAAGCGTTATAACAACGCGGTTGATGTAGTCGTACGTCTTCACGATCCGACCGATCCAAGTACCGAGCATACGGCACCTCCGAGTTCAGCACACGTTCAGCTCGATGGCGATCCCGGGCTCCGATCCAGCAAAGCGTCGGGGATGAGTTCCGTCAACCGACGGCGTGGTGGCGATGATGATGCTCCACGGCGCGGGGCTTCGCGTAAGCTCGCGATGATATGACCGAGGTGGAATATGGTGGAGAGGGCACCGCACACGGCTAAGGCGATCCGTAGATCAACTTGTGTGTCCATGGGGTGCCCCTGCCCCGTATATAAAGGAGGGAGGGAGGAGGAGGCCGGCCCTAGGAGGGGCGCGCCATGGGGAGTCCTACTCCCACCGGGAGTAGGATTCCCCCTTTCCTAGTCCAACTAGGAGTCCTTCCATGTATTAGGAGTAGGAGACAAGGAAGGGGAAGAGAGAAGGGAAGGAAGGAGGGGGTGCGGCCCCTCCCCCTAGTCCAATTCGGACTAGGCAGCCCCTCTCTCTTTCCCGCAGGGCCCAATAAGGCCCAATACTTCTCCCCGGCGAATTCCCGTAACTCTCCGGTACTCCGAAAAATACCCGAATCATTCGGAACCTTTCCGAACTCCGAATATAGTCGTCCAATATATCGATCTTTACGTCTCGACCATTTCGAGACTCCTCGTCATGTCCCCGATCTCATCCGGAACTCCAAACTCCTTCGGCACATAAAAACTTATAAACTCATAATAAAACTGTCATCGAAACCTTAAGCGTGCGGACCCTACGGGTTCGAGAACTATGTAGATATGACCTAGAACTATTCTTGGTCAATAACCAATTGCGGAACCTGGATGCCCATATTGGCTCCTACATATTCTACGAAGATCTTTATCGGTCAAACCGCATAACAACATACTTTGTTCCCTTTGTCATCGGTATGTTACTTGTCCGAGATTCGATCATCGGTATCCAATACCTAGTTCAATCTCGTTACCGGCAAGTCTCTTTACTCGTTACGTAATGCATCATTCCGTAACTAACTCATTAACTACATTGCTTGCAAGGCTTATAGTGATGTGCATTACCGAGAGGGCCTAGAGATACCTCTCCGACAATCGGAGTGACAAAACCTAATCTCGAAATCGCCAACCCAACATGTACCTTTGGAGACACCTGTAGTACTCCTTTATAATCACCCAGATTACGTTGTGACGTTTGGTAGCACCAAAGTGTTCCTTCGATGGCAGGAGTTGCATAATCTCATAGTTACAGGAACATATATAAGTCATGAAGAAAGCAATAGCAACATACTAAGCGATCAAGTGCTAAGCTAACGGAATGGGTCGAGTCAATCACATCATTCTCCTAATGATGTGATCCGTTAATCAAATGACAACTCATGTCTATGGCTAGGAAACTTAACCATCTTTGATTCACGAGCTAGTCAAGTAGAGGCATACTAGTGACACTATGTTTGTCTATGTATTCACACATGTATTTTGTTTCCGGTTAATACAATTCTAGCATGAATAATAAACATTTATCATGAAATAAGGAAATAAATAATAACTTTATTATTGTCTCTAGGGCATATTTCCTTCACAAAGGACAAGTACAAATTGGACGACAAAATCAAGACAGGAATCCCGTTCAAGGTTGTTTGGTACTTGCCTTTAATTCCAAGGTTGAGGCGTTTGTTTGCAAACCCTAGAGAGGCAAAGAGGTTGCGGTGGCATCATGATGAGCGAATTGCGGATAGGTTTATGAGGCACCCGAAAGATGGGGCTCAGTGGGAAATAATCGACAACAAGTTTGAAAAATTTGCCAAGGATCCTAGAAGTATAAGGCTCGGGGAGTGTACTGACGGGATGAATCCTTTTCGCGATATGAGCACCAATCACAGCATATGACCGGTGCTTCTGTGCATATATAACGTAGCTCCTTGGTTGTGTATGAAGAAAAAATACATTATGATGTCAATGATTATCCAAGGCCCGAAGCAACCTGGAAATGACATCGACATTTACTTTCAGCTGCTGGTAGAAGAACTGCTGATAGTGTGGATAGATGCGCCTGCTGTGAAATGTTATGATGCTTATAGAAAGGAGATTTTCGATCTACATGCGATGCTGGTGCACACCATTCAAGATATGCCAGCATTAGGCAACACATCGGGGCAGAAAACAAGGGGAGATGTAGGGTGTGTCACATGCATGGATGGGACAGCTAGCAGAAGACTTCCTAACTCACACAAAACAGTGTATTTGCATCATCGTAGGTTCTTACGGAAAAATCACCCATACCAAAAGATGAAAGCTGAATTTGATGGTACGACAGAGGCAGCTGCGGCCCCAAGACCCTATGAAGGGGAGGTGGTCCACAACATGGCTAAAAAAATTAATGTTGTGCTTGGCAAGAACCACCCTTTGACGGTGAAACTAACACCCAAGGATCAAGTGTTTAAGAAGAAATCGGTGTTCTAGAAATTACCTTACTGGGAGATTCTACGTGTACGTCACTGCATCGATGTCATGCACATAGAGAAGAACGTATGTGAAAGAATTCTTGGTACTTTGCTCAAGATCAAAGGTAAAAGAAAGGATGGTGACGGTTCACGGCTCGATATGCTTGCTGATCAATCACAATGCAAGAGTGAAGCAGAAGATAATGACAAATTCATCAAAGCTCGCCAGAGTTACAATTTCAGTACAAAAGAAGCAACACAATTCTTCACCTATTTGTTGTCAGTTAAGACACCCTCTTCCTACTGCGCAAACATCAGAAGTCTCGTGGATGTGAGGTCAGGTAAAATGAATTTGGGACACATGAAGTCACATGATTTCCACGTAATGTTGACACAAATCCTCCCGGTGGCCATCAGGAATCTGATGGACAAAGATATAAGAAACACACTCATTGACATCTGTGATTTCTTCAACCAACTATGGCAGAAGGTTGTAGATCCTGAAGAGTTGGATCATATGCAAGATGATATTGCAAGAATATTGTCCAACCTAGAGATGTTTTTCCCACCGTCATTCTTTTATATCATGGTCCAACTCACTGTGCACCTTGTCGACGAGATAAAGTATTGTGGTCCTGTGTTTCTTCGCAACATGTATCCCTTCGAGCGGTTCATGGGAATCCTGAAGTGCTTTTGTCGGAACCGAAACCATCCAGAAGCAAGCATCCTACAAGGTTATACCGCGGAGGAGGTGGTTGATTTTTGCACCGAATACATGAAACAAAGACCTATAGGTTTGCCCCTCTCTCGCCACGAGGGAAGGCTGAAAGGTAAGCCGGTTCTTGCTAGCACGCAAATGGCTGCACCCGGAGAATTGGCAGAGAAAGCCCATTTGACGGTACTGCTTAACAGCCCAGTTCTCATCACTTATGCCGAAGAACACTTGGCGGAGATACGCAAAAGATACTTACCAATGGTGCCTTCATCAGATGTGGAGATGAAGGAGCACACTAAGAACTACGCCGAATGGCTGAAGAATCGTTTGGCACAAGGATCCATCGATGACATTGCTACGTGGTTGGCACAAAAGCCATCACCTACGGTGCTGACGTTCCAAGCATATGACATAAATGGATACACGTTCTACACTGAGGAACGTGATAAGAAGACCTTGTATCAGAGCAGCTCTATTCGAATAGAATGCATGACTGTAAAGGAAGCTGATAAAAGTGTATACTATGGAACCATCAAAGAGATTTGGGAGCTTGACTATGTGAAAGTTAAGGTGGAATTATTCAGGTGCGCATGGATCCCTACAAGAAGACATGTCTTAACAGGACAACGATGGCATATCACGCGGACCCATTCATTCTTGCCAGCGATGCTACCCAGATTTTCTTTGTGGAAGACCCCTTGCATAAGAACAACCATTTAGCGATGCATGGGAAGAGAAGGGTACTGGGTGTCGACGATGTTGCCGATCAGGACGAGTACGATGAATTTGATGAGTTGCCAGCCAAGGGATCACGCACCAGTGCAACAGAGAAGCGTAAAATTATCAAAAACCCCAAGTTCATTGAGGGTCAACTTAATGATCCTAGTTCCCCCATGTACATGGGAATTAAGCAGTCAGACTAGTCTTTATGCCTACCCTGCAACATAATTCGTTCAATTTAGAATTGTCACATGTACTGAATTTGTGAGTTATGCCCGGTTTTCTATTGATGTAAGAACCGTTAATATGTTGACCTTGATATGCTGTCAGCTCAGGCAACGAATATGAACTATTTTTTTGTTGTTGTTGTTATTATTATTATTATGATTATTATTATTATTATTATTATTATTATTATTATTATTATTATTATTATTATTATTATTATATCATAGAGGTAGCACACTCAATTGATCTCACTACAGTATGTGTGAACAAATGTATGCAATCTGGTTTGCGAATAGCACACAGTTCATTGATGAAAGCCGTGTGCCGACCAAGGCCCGCCACCCGACCCACGATCTGAGTCATGCTTTTTGATTGGCCAGAACCCAAACCCCACGGATCGTACGTCTGCCCCGTTGGATGCTCCCAGATCGAACGGCGATCCTCATCCCATTCGAAAGCACATGCAGTTCCGGTTGTAATTTTATTTTCATGCACAAAATGCACGTTAATCTCAAAAGATGTCTTAAATATAGCTAAAGATACCTCAAATGCGCCAGAAAATCAAACACGTGGTATATTGGTGATTGCGTACTGTGGGGAAATTTTTATGAGGCCAAACGATGAAGTTACCAGCCACAGGAGTTTGAATTGACACGTCTCCTTTTGGAAAACCATGATCCTTCATGTGAGATGCTCCGGTTTGGAAGGAGCGGTCATCAAAACTTGTGCCAAACTTTACCAAGTTTTTTCCACGGGGTCAAGGGAGCACGCCACAAGCACACATCGATTTGATGATGTCCGAACTCCGTCTGAATTTCCTGTAATTCAAATACCAACTAGGCCTACGCCAGTGGCCGCACCTCGCGGTCGAAATGTTGGAAACTTCCCCCCGCTTCTCGAACAAACGGATGAAAACTCACAAAGCAATGCACAAATGATCTATACACCTTTGCTAGGCTGATAGAAAGGGGGCATCATAGCTAGTATCATGCATGCCAACTAGGCAATTTTGTTGAGCTGTCATAGAATTAATTAAATGAAGAAAGAGAGGGTTAAGTATCATATAATGAAACCATATCATAATAAATTCTATGCTACTATGTGTCATGCATGACAATATAAATAAAGTACTACATATGATACTAGCTACTCTATGATACTATGAATTAGAGCAAGTACACAATAGAGTGACATAATTAAGACTAGCCACAATGGGTAGTAACACATAATGTTACTAGTCTATGTTACTACCTCTATAGTGGGGAGTAACATATGTGTAGTAACATGCAACACTTCATTTATTAGGCTATAGACTCATCTTGCGTTGAGATGTGTGATGTTACTCATACTACTAGTAAGAGTAGCCATAATGGGTAGTAACATGGACTAGTAACATGCCCATGTTACTAGTCTATGTTACTACCTCTATAGTGGGGAGTAACATATGTGTGTGTTAACATGCAACACTTCATTTATTAGGCTATAGACATATCTTGCCTTGATATATATATGTGTGATGTTACTCATACTAGTAGTAACTAGCTATGTTGCCACATCATCTATTTAACCTAGATATAGATGTTGTGGCAAGCAATAAATGAAGAAATGGAATAAAGTGGTAACATAGCTAGTTACTAGTAGTATGAGTAACATCACACACATATCAAGGCAAAATGAGTCTATAGCCTAATAAATGAAGTGTTGCATGTTACCACACATATGTTACTCCCCACTATAGAGGTAGTAACATAGACTAGTAACATGTGCATGTTACTAGTCTATGTTACTACCCATTATGGCCAGTCTAACTAGCTATGCTACCACTTTCCTCCCTTTCTTCATTTATTGCTTGCGACATCATCTATTTTATCTAGATATGTGTGATGTTACTACCTATGTTACTCCCACTGTGGGTAGTCTAAGCAGACTATAAGGAATAGAATAATATATATGTGCTTATTAGTTGGAGGAAGGAGATGAGAAGCGGGCTTTTGGTTAGTAGAGCCAGCTGCAACACGAGACCAAAGACACTTTGTGAGGATGTAAGGTAAGCCAACAATTGATAAACTAGTACGTATATAAAACTTATTATTGTAAATGCCCACTAAGAGGTTGGCTGTATATGACATGGCAACTTCTTATAGACGACCCTTGGCTGTATTATTAACCATGCTCTTAGTGAGGTAGCTAGTATATCATAGACGACTAGCTAATATGATGTGGCACACAATTAAATAAGGAAAGAGAGGATGTGGTATCATATCATGATACCGTGTCATATTAAATATTGTACTACTACTTTGTGTGATGCATGACAATTAGTAAGGCAACCTAAGATGCTAACTAATGATAAGCCTATAATTTTGAGATAAGCCTATAAACCGGAAAGGAGGGAGTATATGTTCATGATGCTAGTATATGATCGGCAATACCTCCGTAATGCGCGCATGCATATATAGTATCATAAGTTAGTATCTTAGGTTCCTTATTAATTAATTGCCATGCATAACACAAAATAGTACAACATTTAATATGATACGATATCATGATATGATACCACACCCTCTCTTTCATCATTTAACTGTGTGCCATCATCCAAAAAGTCTAGTTGGCATGCATCGTACTGCTTGATACTCCCATATTACGACCAGCCTTATTAGGGTGGCCATAGTGGGGGTATCATAGCCGGTATCATGCACTCGGGAATAGTAAATATGATGATGTGGAAAAGAAGCAGTAACATATGTGGATACTTTAACATATATATATATATATATATATATATATATATATATATATATATATATATATATATATATATATATATATATATATATATATATATATATATATATATACGGAAATGCCGTTTGGAGGCCGAGCTGCCTGGCGCTCGTTATCCTGCACGTTAGGCTAGGTAGCGATCAGTGGCGACGGGGGCAACCGTGTATTATTCGCTCGTATTTCACCCTGTAGCCATTTACCAGCCACCGTATCCCACTTTTTATTGACAGTGCAATCCCATGTAATTCCGCATGCACACGTACCTTCGTACCATCCAACATGTTGAGTTGAGAACCATGAGGAACATGGGCACCCATGTGGCTTGATATGCCTGTCCAAACTTGCTAGCCGTTTAATAAAAAAATTGTCCCCCAATAATCACCTATCGGCTTACATTTTTTTTCTTTTTTTTCTTGTTTTTTTTTTGCTGTGTACATCCAGGATGTTTTTAGACATTTTGTAGGTGCAGAGACTGGGTGTAATTCATATCTACTTGATATTAATGTATTCCTCTTTTCATAACGTTTTTATGATTATTAGGATGGACGCTCCATCAGTTCTCTAAGGGCATTTTCAACGCCAGGCGCTAGGGGAGGGCGCTAGGGTAAATTTCTCATCTGATTGTCAGTTACGCTTTTAATTCCTGGCGTCCGATGCCGCAGGGACGCAAAACAAGGCAGCGAGTGCTGCCTTTTTTTCTCTTAAAAGGAGTTTAAAAGCTCTAAGCGTTATCTGATCCAACGCTGGGCGCTAACCATCAGCGCTAAATACGGGTTGAAACATCGTTGGTTGCCTCATCTTGTGGAGAAAAAAGGGCAAGCACTCGCTGCCTTGTTTTGTGTCCCTGCTGCATCGGACGCCAGGAATTGAAGGTGTAACTGACAATCCGATTGGAAAATTTTCCCTACCACCTGGCGTTGAAAATGCCCTAATGAACGCCTTACCAAGATGAAGGTCGGGCGGCACCCCGGAGGATGTACGATGGCGCTCCGGCATTTTGTTATTGCACGATGAAGTTTTTTAGAAACGATGAACATTCTTAAAACATGATCATTATCAATACATGTTGAACATTCTCTAGAACCACGATGAACATATTTAAAATACGAAGAGCCTTTTTCAAGACACGATGACCATATTTTTAAAACGCGATGACTGTTTTGAAGATACACGACGGATATTTCTAAAATACATACTAAGAACAGTTTTGATCGCGGCGCCACACGATGAACCATTTTTGGAAAACACGACAGACATTTCTGAAATGCAGGTGTATTTAAACATGTTTATCGTGTATTTTGAAGAACGGTCATCGTGTTTTTTAATAAATTATTCATCTTGTATTTTAGAAAAATGTTCACTGTGTCGTAAAACAAGCCTTTTGTAGTTTCAAAGTGTTTATCGTTCATTTTAAGAAAACTGCTCATTGTGTGTTAGAAATGTCCATCATATTTATAAAAATTGTTCATTGTGTATCCAAAATATTTACCATGATTTTCAAAAAGCTTCATTGTGTATTAAAAAAATATCATGAATCAAAATTGTTCATAGTGTATTTACAAATTGCATCGTGTATTTCAAAAACGGTCATCATGACTTTGAGAAAATATTCATGGTGTATTTTAAGAAAATGTTCACCGTTTCTTAACAAAATCGTGGTACTTTTAAAATGTTCATCGTGTTTTGAAGAAATATTCATCGTGTATTTAAGAAATTTTCATCGCTTATTAAACTTATTCATCGTATGTTTTAAGAAAGTAGAGCATCATGATTTAAAAATAGTTCGTCTTGTAATGTAAAATGCCTTGCATTAAAGTATAAATAGTGTATTTCGAAATTGTTCATCTATAGTTCAAAAAATGTCTCATCATGTTAAAGAAAGTGGTCAGACCGTTCAAAAATATATCCATGCACTTTTTAAGAAATAATTCACGCAGTTTTAAGAAAATATTTGCATACTTTAAAAAGTCGTTCATGTATTAAAAGATCTGCCCACCACGCCCATCGACCTCATTTATTATTCCCATCGGCCTAGCCCCAAGAGCATCTCTGCAAATTCAAATCCACCGACAGCACCACGCACATGTTGGGGCGAACACTGTAACTCACCGGCGGCTCATGTATAATGCGAGCACACCTGCCCACGGCACCTCTGTATATCACGAGAATCTAACACGTATAGGAAAGAAAAACCTACAGCGCACCTATCCCAATGGCCGGATGCTGGGCTGTGATTCCGAGACTCATGTAGCTCGGCCTCTAAAACGCCTAACTCTATATATATATATATATATATATATATATATATATATATATATATATATATATATATATATATATATATATATATATATATAATAAATGCTATACTACTTTGTGTCATGCATGGCCATAAATACGGTCATCTATGATATGTACTACTCTATGATACTATATATGCACTATGAAGGTACGTACGTAGTATCATACACTAGTATCATATGCATGATACTATATATAATATGATACTCCCCACTATATAAGGCTGGCCATAGTGGTGGTATCATAGCCGACGATGTCATGCACTCGGAAATAGCAAGTATGCTGATGTGGCAAAGAATTAAATATACATAAAGAGGGTTAGAGTAACATATAGGAAGATACCATATCATGTTAAATGTGATGCTAATTTGTGTCATGCATGGAAATAAATATGATCTATATATGATAAAATACTCTATTTATTATACTATGCGCTATAACTAATTAAAGGTAGTATCATACACTAGTATCATATATACTGTATATTCATGATATGATACTAGTATATGACACTCTCCACTATATTCGTGATTTCTTACCGTGGAAAAAATTTGGAGGTGAAACGATGAACTCATGTTTGCATTCGAACAAAAATATGATGTTAGGTAATGTAAATGTTTTCAAAGAGCACACAGTTCACTCACGAAAGCCGTGTGTCCACTAAACCGTGGCCAATGCACCCCCCACCCCTCTGCCATGCGCGCGATCTGAGTCGTGCTTTTTGATTGGCCAGAACCCAAACCCCACGGATCGTGCGTCTGCACCCTTGGATTCTCCTTGATCGAACGACAATCATCATCCCTTTCGACAACACATGTACATGTTTTCAAATAGCCCCTCCCAAAAAAATGTTTTCAAATAGCAGACGGTTCACACACGAAAGCCGTGTGCCTACCAAACCATGGTCGATGCCCCCCTCGCCCCGCGCGCGATCTGAGTCATGCGTTCTGATTGGCCAGAACCCATACCCCATGGATCGTACGTCTGCACCGTTGGATGCTCCCAGATTGAACGACAATCCTCACCCCTTTCGACAATGCAGTCCGGCTAGGAATTGATTTATATGCCATCATGCACAGTAAATGCCAAACAATGTCTTACATGTAGCACACGGGACCTGAAATGCACCAGCAAATCAAACCTGTGGTAAAATTGTAATTGGTTTACATGGGAAAAATTTAGAGGAGAAACGATGAACTCACGTCTTCATTTCAAACAAAATTATTTTGTTTGTGCACATGAGTGCTTAGTGGCAACCGTTTGCATAGGCCTTTCCGCGCGCGCGGCTACCGGGGATATTTTTCACCCTTTTCACCTAGGACGCCAACAACCGGAGTCCCCAACACCCCGCCACCGTCCGCCCGTGTTTCACTCAACTAGTCCACCCAATCTCCTTCGCCAGCTCCCCTCCCTCAAATCCACATCAGAACCCTCTTCGGCGCAGCCGTAATCACCCCAGCCGTGTGCCCGCTCTTCAGCGTCAAGCCTACCTCCACCGCTATTCCCAACACGTGGCGGCCCGCACCTCGTCGTCTTCGTTTGCTCGCGAGCCACCCTCGAGCATGTCGATGCAGTAACCCTCGCCTCTCCTGTGGCCCGGCCGGGTTTGCATTAATAAGCCTATTAGTTACTGCTCTCCGTCACGGTGAGGCATATTTCCTCGCAATCCCTCTTCCAATTTTGTTTCGTATGTTCCCAAATTGGCTATAAAATAACGGAGAGCGTATATATGTTCATTATCTACCTTCCTCACTACAAATAAGCTGTATTTGTTCCAATAAGTTACTGCCTATTTACAGATCGCGGGCGCCCGAGTCACACAAACTTAACAAATTAGCCGTACATTTTCTAAATTATTGCATGGCATGTTTAGAAAGCTTGATACCAAGTTGTTAGTTTTATGCTTATCCTCCTTTCCTGAGTTTCACATGTGTTCTCTGTAGATGCCGAGTAGCAGCGACAACACTCGTTTAGGCCATGCATATTCGGACAACCCTTGGTCTCAGCAGATTGTGAGGGATCAAGTAGTCTTGAACGGGATAGAGCTGTAGCAATTACCCTTCCAGTCAGGACACGGAGGAACGCTCCAAGGAAGCCCACACACCAGCCTAAAGGTTTATATGAAGTAACCGAGATTGATTTAAAGTCCTGGGCTACAACTAAACCAGATAAAGCATGCATGAGGTTCAGGAGTGTGTGTGGATTTTTTGGTAGGGCAAGGCTCAACATTAATCTGCCAGGGTTTCGGAAGGCTGACACATAAACACGGCGAAGGATAGTCCAGGAGATCATGGATCACTTCAACGCTCCAGAGCAGTGGAGAATGCAGGTGGAACACGCTGCACTGAACAAGGCTAGGGATTCTTGGAGAAACTGGAAGCACGTTCTATACAGGAAGTACTTGAGTGAAGGCAAGGACCCAATCCCCGCATACCCCCAAATTACAAAGGAAGACTGGGCAGAATTCAAAAGGGTTAGGGCAATTCCAGAGTTTGCTAAGAAGAGTTTCAAGCAATCAGAACTTCAGAAGAAGAACATACACCCCCATCGTATGGGTGTGGCAGGATACTACGGCATGAAACTGATGTGGGAACAGGAGGACAAAGAAGCAGTAGCAGCGGGTGGTGTCGGGGGTGAGCTGATCGTGCCCCACGAGCACCTACGGGACCTGGGTCCCTTGTGGTTCGGAGGGGGGCGGAGATTGCACAAAGAGCGGGTCGAGGCGATGCACACGAGGGGTTTACCCAGCCGGAGCTCTCCGGAGATAATACTCCTACTGCTGCTTTGTGGATTATCTTCTGTTCTTGCTAGGGAGCAATGCTGGCTACAAGACCTAACTTGAGTGTGATGAACTAAGCCGGAGCTGGACTAGAAACCCAGCCGAATCGAACCTCCTCTACGTTGCCTTGGGCCTCCTTTTATAGGCACAAGGGCTACCACATGTGGCAAGTAGACAAGGTCACAATGGTAAAACCTAGGTTGGTACACCGCCCGCACAGTGTACAATAACCTATACCTAACTCTGACGGCAAGGGACAAGAGTCATCAATGCCCGTCTCAATCGCCCGAACGAGTGTAACAGGGACCGTTAAGTGCGCCTCCGTCCGCCACGATGGTGGCTTGTCGGCGCCGTCTGTCGCTACTCCCGCTGGCTGCACAGCCCGTCGACACGCGTGCTTGGGAGAGCCCGTGGTGACACGTTGGCGGGTGAGCTGGGCGGAGATGAAGAGAGTCGCCCGCCCGGCAAGCGCCTTGCAGCGGCGGGAACCTTGTCGCGCTTTGGGGGTTCAGCGCCCGCCAAGCCTTCCGGCAAGCTCCTCTTGTCGGGCCTCGTTCCTTTAGCGCCTGGTGGCCTTCCCGGCAAGCTTCTCTTGCGGGGTCTTGACTACTTTGTTCTTGAATGGCTCCGAGGGAGCTCTTGAGGATCTTGGCGGCCAACAGGCGGCCCGCCCGCCGTGGCGCTGCCCTGTCCGTGCGAGTTGGGGTACTAGGGTACCCCTATTCTAGTACACCGGCAGAGCCCCGGGCTGGGCCACACTGGCGCGTAAGCTCTGTTGGGCCAGGCCCAAAACAGGTGCGCGGCGCGCGTGGTCTTGATTACGCCGTTACTTGCCTTGGACCCACCACGTCTCCCACGAATGGCGCGCACCCACCGCGTTCCTCTGTAACGGCATGCGTTAATTGTGGCGTCGTGGGTGAAGTGGGCGGCGTGTGAGGTCGCCTCATCTGTCGTTTCAGTCCTGTATCTCTGCCGTGTGGTTCTCATGCACTCGGGGTCACGGGCGGTGGAAGTGGGAAACTGGGCCGTTGCGAGCAGAGGCAGCAGGTCTGTCCGGATTCCCTGCTCGTCCTGTGCCTTGATTCGCCGAGCGGGCGGCCGAGCCCCCACCTTGCTTCCTTTAAGAAGAGGCGGAAGGGGCGCAGAAGCCGCACTCTCCCATCCCTTCCCTTCTTCACTTCTGCTCCCCTTTCTCCCATTCGCTATGGAGAAAGGGAACCTTGGTTCTCCGTCGGTGGCGGCGAGGGTCGCAGCTAGACAGCGCACCCCTCCCAATCCCACGCTCGGGGTGGCAGAGCCGGCCGCAAGGGGGAGAGGGAGGGGGCGAGGTCGTGGACGAGGTCGAGGAGCCCGGGGGAGAGGCGGACGAGGCGGCGCGCCGTCTCCGCCTCCGTCGGTGGTTCCCCTCCGGGGGCGAGGCCGTGGACGAGCTCGAGGCGCTCGAGGAAGAGGCGGGCGGGGCGGCGTGCCGTCCCGCCCCGCCAGCAGTTCCTTTCCCGCGACAGTCCATATGGGGGCGACCCTTGCGAGTTCTTCGTCCAAGCTGCGCGGGCGCCTCGTCGTCGTCTCGGCTTCTAGCTCCGTTCGCGATGGCGATGGAGTCGGATCCGCCGAGGCGTTGAGGTTGCACATGAGGGCTGCGGGATCAGCGATACGCGAGTCGCGTTGCATTCCCAGCCCCTAATGTGATGTATCTTGATCGTGGGTGGAAGGCGTTAGCCCGCATCCACAACCTGCTGGCGGGTTTACCCTCCATTTTAAGTTAATGGAGGTGACCTCCTCTCCTTCAAGGTCTTCGGGATCTTGCACTTTCGGGCAAGGTGCTGCGTGGATAGCTCCTCCGACAGCGACGATTCCTCCTCGAGCGAGAGTGACGAGGAGGAGAGCGACAGCGACGACGAAGGTAGCGGGCCCAACTAGTTGTCGGGCGCCGCTCCGCGCGTCACCGGCGACCCCATCATCCGGGTCGCCGGCTCCTTGAACTCCCCGGGGTCGTCTCCTTGGGCGTCTGGCGTAGGGAGGCTGCGGAAGGGGAAGAGGGATGGCGACAAGGCCGTCAAGTCGGAGTACGAGGGCGTAGTGCCCTCGACAGCGTGCTGACGTCTTGCCGCCCCGTCTTCGAGCTCTGCTTCCGGCGCCGCCATCCCCGTCAAGCCTTCGGAGAACCCCCGGCATGTTCTCTTGGTGCCTTCTGGCACCTGTAGCTCGCGTAGGCGCTCCTTTCGCCCTTCCCGCCTTCTTAACCTACCTCCTGAAGATAGGGACAAAAAAGGGATTACAGGCATCTTATCTTTTTAATTTGTAAGCCTTCGGGCCTTATCTGCATTTAAGAACTTGTAATCCTCTCTTTCATGTTTTCACTCTCCACGGACTGTATCCGAGAAGAATGTTTTTAATGAAAGAGGGATGTTTGAGAAAGGACGAAAGGCTTATCTGATACCGCAGCCCCCGGCAACTCTGGATTGCCGCAGCCCCCGGCAACTCTAGCTCGCCGGGGTTTGGGTGCCGGCGCACCTTTCTCTTCTTCGCTGTTATTTCATTGCTGCGAACGATTAGGCTAGTGCCGCGATAAGCTATCTTCGTAACATACATTATCTTAGGCCATCGAATGCAACGTTATTTCCTTTACTCGATTTCTTCCCTTGTATGTTTTTACCCTACGCTTTCAGGGAAACTTGCCGGTGCAGGCACCCTTGCCATGGCGCCGAGTGCGGAACTTCAGCAGCCTTCCTGGGCGGGTCGCTACCGACAAGCAACCTCGTCGCGGACTAGCCGCAGCTCACTTAAGTTGTTGAGCGGACTCGAAACAAAGTAAGGGCGCGACCAGTCACGATTTGGTTCCTCCGCGCAGGTTTTCCGTACAAAGTACTATCGTTCGAGGAAGATAACTTGAAAATTTAAAACTGGTCGCTTAAACTTAGCAACTTAGCTTTTACGTTGTCCGTCTTCCAGCAAAGCGACAGTTCCTCGGCGGCGCTTGTCGCCAACACCACTATCTCCTTCTCTCCCCCCGGTTAACTTGTGGGTGGATGAACCTTCTTCTTGTTTGAGAAGAAAGAAGAGAAAAAGAAAGTTGTGGAGCCTAATGGCTCATTATCGCTTAACGGGTGCGGGTGCTGCACAAGATGTTAGTAAACACATGCATATTTAATTATGAAGGCATGTATTAACAAAAATGTGCGCAACCATAGGCTTTACTGATGCACGGGGTCTGCGCCCGGCTTTGTACAAAGGATTACATGCAACAGCGGCAAGACTTTTACAAAAGGTTGGTTGCGGAACAGGTTCCGCAACGCGCCTCATGGGTAAAACTTGCGAAGATGCTCTATGTTCCAGGAATTGCTCACGGAAAGCCGTCTTGGTCTCAAAGGCGGACAGCGCGGGCCTAGTGACTCGTTTTACCCGATAAGGGCCTTCCACTTCGGTGTCAACTTGTTGGAATTCTTGGCGGATTGAGCGGCGAAGAACAAGGTCGCCTTCCTCGAAGCTTCGGCATTAACTGCGGCTATGGTAGCGATGCAAAGCTTGCTGGTAACGAGCAGCTCGTACAGCAGCTGAAGGCGATCTTCCTCGAGGAGCAGCGCGTCATCTTGTCGCAGCTGCTCTTGCTCCACTCATCATAGCGAGCACTCGAGGTGACCCGTATCTGAGTTCCGTGGGAGAACTGCCTCTGCTCTGTAGACTAGAGCAAAGGGTGTGCGGCGATGGCTCGATTTGGCGTCGTCTGATCGACCAAAGAACCATCGGCAGCTCCTCGATCCAGTTCCTTCCGCACTTGCGCAGCCTGCCGAAAGTTCGGTCTTGAGTCCTCGCAGCACTTCAGCGTTTGCCCTCTCTGCTTGACCGTTGCCTCTTGGATGAGCAACGGAAGCAAAGCAGATCTTGGCGCCAAGATCTTGGGCGTCTGCATGAAGGTGCGACTTCGTGAACTGTGTGCCGTTGTCGGTGATGATCCGATTAGGAATCCCAAAGCGGCAAACAATTGACTGAAGAACTTGACGGTGACTGTCTGTCACCTTCCTCACTGGTTCCACTTCCGGCCACTTTGTGAACTTGTCGATTGCGACGTACAAGTACTCAAAGCCCCGACAGCTTCGGGAAGGGGCCGAGATGTTGAGCCCCCACCGAGAAGGGCCAGGATAAAGGGATCGTCTGGAGAGCTTGAGCTGGCTGGTGTATCTGTCTTGAATGGAATCGCACGCTTCACACTTGGTTACTTGTGCAGTTGCATCTGGAGGGCTTCGGCCGAAGAAACCTTGCCGGAAGCTTTGCGGCAAGTGCTCTTGCGCCAATGTGGTGACCATATATGCCTCCGTGTATCTCCGCCAACAGCCACATCCATCTTCCGGCAAATACACTTCAATTTCACCCGTTGAGTCTCTTTACATGCATGGATGTTATCAACAAACTGGTACATACTTGATTTGCTGGGCTACTTTTTCGCTTCTTCTTGCTCTTGGGAAGTTCTCTGTCTGAAGGAAATGGACGATCTGTTGTGCCCATGTTGGAGCACGTGGCTCGACAACAAGGACTAAAGGCTCATCTGTCACTGCGGGACCATCAGCTTCTCGGCAAGGACCCGCTGGTCCGTCGAACTCGATGATCCCGTCAAGCTTGCGGAGCTAAGCTTGTCGGGGGCGTTCTTCAACGATACAAACCGCGTGGTTTGTCGGAGCAGACTGCTCCTCGGTGATATTTGCATTGGTTCTAGGGACCTTCTTGGCGGCGGCGGAGCTCTCTGCCGGAAAGTAGTCGCCAGAAACCAATTTTCTCTTCTTGCTCTGCCCTGTTGATGGTGTCACGGTTTGCTGAGTCCGCTTGAGCACAAAAATCCCTGGTTCCACAGGCAACTTAAGTGCGGCACATTTGGAGAGGCCATCAGCTATATCATTTTGTGCTCTTGGAACGTGTTCCATTTGCAGGCCTTCAAAGTGCTCTTCCAGCTTCCTCACTTCATCGACGTATGCTTCCATCAACGGACTCTGGTAATCTTTATTTACTTGGCGGACGACAAGTTGTGAGTCTCCCCTGACAATGAGCTTCTTAATCCCAAGGTCTATCGCAATCCTGAGACCGGCGAGCAAGCCTTCATACTCTGCAGTATTATTTGTTGCTTGTTCCTTGGGGAAGTGCATTTGGACTATGTATTTGAGGTGTTCCCCGGTGGGTGCGATAAGCAGCACGCCGGCACCGGCGCCTTGCAGCGAGAAGGCACCGTCAAAGTACATCAGCCATTCTTTATTTGCCTCCTTGACGGGGATGCTTGTCTCTGGAATCTCTTCATCCTGCGTTGGCGTCCACTCTGCTATGAATTCTGCCAATGCCCTGCTCTGGATAGTTGAAGTGCTTTCGAACTTGAGACCAAAGCTTGACAGTTCCAGTGCCCACTCAACAATCCTGCCTGTTGCTTCTGGATTTTGCAAAATCCTCTTTAGCGGAAAGCGAGTGACAACTGTTATCTCATGTGCTTGGAAGTAATGGCGCAGCTTTCTCGAGGCCATGAGCAGGCCAAAAAGCAGCTTCTGCACACCAGAGTATCTCGATCTAGCCCCCTGCAGAAGGGAACTGATAAAGTACACTGGGCGCAGTACCATCTTCTTCCTTGTCGCGGCCACGGGGAGGTCTGTCTCCTTGCCGCTGCTTGGCCTTGCCGCGGCGTCCCCCCCGACCGGGTCTCTTTTTACTTGCTGCACCGGCACCTTCTTGGGCTTTCTCCTTGTCTCGCCGCTCGTATTCAGCTTTCTGTAGCTCCACAAGCTGCTCGACTTTCTTGCAGCTTTGGAGATCGTGGCCCTTAGTGCGGTGGACTTTGCAGTACTGCTTGTTGGAGCTGCCAGGCTTGTCGGCGGCCGCCACAGCTTGGCGGACGGCGTCAATGGCAACGTCCTTTCCGGAGCCACCGGCCTTGGCTTGGTTGGCGGCATCATCCTTGCCGGACTGCTCGACAACTAGCACTTCTTGGTTTTTATTCCTCCTGTTGTTCCGCCGCCGGCTATTCCTTGCGGGCGGTCCCTCATGTCCGACTCTGCCCCACACTCTCTCCGGAGCCTTCTTCCTTCTTCGGTAGCGTGCACACTTGTCGGCCAGGCGTAGAGCTCACGGCGTCTTTCACTTTGCACATCGCCATCTCCTCCTCATCCTGCGATTTCGCACATTCGATGGAATGCACTAATCACTGCAGCAGGGTGGGCGTCTAGGATGTTATAGTGCACTCGACTGAATCTCCGGGTAAATTTATGCAGACTCCCCCTCCTTCGGGCAAGCAGGTGGAGATCACTCTCTTGGCCATGAGGCTTGTGGCACTTTGTGAAGGCGCCAACAAACCGATGGCACAAATCTTCCCAAGAAGAAATAGAGCCATCCGGCAAGTGCATGAGCCAAGATCTGATGTTTGGCTTGAGCACCAAAGGGGAAGTAGTTGGCGAGGATCTTGTCGTCTCGTCCCCCCGCAGCTTGCACCGCGATGGTGTAGATGCTGAGGAACTCCGATGGGTGTGTCCTGCCGTCGTACTTCTCCGGCACATCTGGTTTGAAATTTTTCTTGTCGGGCCACTGGACTTGCCGCAGCTCACGAGTGAACGCAGGGCAACCCACCGCGTACGGCAAGTCGCCTGGTTCCCCTGGCGCATGCATATCGACAGTGGGCCCGGCGCGTTGGTCAGATTGACGGCGCGCTTCTCTTCGACGCTCGATACGGGTTCGAGCGTCCTCTTCTTGCCGTTCCCGAAGAACTTGACGCTGGTCGCGACGAGCCCTCGGATCCGACGATGCTGTGGAGTCACTGTCGAGGTGGATCCGGCGAGTCGGCGATCTTGGCCTTCGAGAAGGGGAGTGTACGGTGGGTGCACCCCCGCAAGTCTCGTCGCCATCGGCTCGCGCCTTGTCGCCTCGCCGTGGTTGCGAAGCGGTCGGTTGCCGCGGGACGTCGCCGTTGGCGAAGCCGATGAGACTCTGAATTGTGGCCCTCCACTCATCGACCCTATCGGCCGTTGGAGGGTAATCTAGTAGTAACTGAGCTCTCGCCAAGGCTTCCGCTGATGTGGTTGGCGGCAACGGTGTACGAAGCGAAGAACGGGATGTGCTCGGACTCCTAACCAAGTTAGGAGGAGCAGCATCCCGCCCCAGCGACCGTACCCCACTTGTACCGGCATGCTGAGGTGCATGCGGGTCTCGAGGGCCTCGGGATCCTCCAGCTTGGCCTTGGTCCAAAGATCGTATGGTGCCGCGGTATCATGACGCTGTTCGCCCCGCGCCTCGTGGACGGACGCGGTGCAGATTCGGACGCCGACGCCTGGCGCTGCGTTGTCTTTGGACCCGCGGCATCGTGGGCTCTTTCGACGACGCGGTCCCTCCGCTAGCGTTTCCCCACCACCCGACGGCTCCGGTGGTGGTGGGTTCGACGCGGACGGTTCAGCTGCTGCCGAAGGCTTCTTCTTCGGCGCCATGTCGATGAAGACGTCGATGGAGTTGCTAGTGCGACCGCCGGACCGGATTCACACAGCCTCGACGCCCCCTACCTGGAGCGCCAAAGATGTTGGGGGTGAGCTGATCGTGCCCCACGAGCACCTACGGGACCTGGGTCCCTTGTGGTTCGGAGGGGGGCGGAGATTGCACAAAGAGCGGGTCGAGGCGATGCACACGAGGGGGGTTTACCCAGCTTCGGAGCTCTCCGGAGAGATAATACTCCTACTGCTGCTTTGTGGATTATCTTCTGTTCTTGCTAGGGAGCAATGCTGGCTACAAGACCTAACTTGAGTGTGATGAACTAAGCCGGAGCTGGACTAGAAACCCAGCCGAATCAAACCTCCTCTACGTTGCCCTCGGGCCTCCTTTTATAGGCACAAGGGGCTACCACATGTGGCAAGTAGACAAGGTCACAATGGTAAAAACCTAGGTTGGTACACCACTTTGTACAAAGGTACAAGAACCTATACCTAACTCGACGGCAAGGGACAAGAGTCATCAATGCCCGTCTCGATCGCCCGAACAGTGTAACAGGACCGTTAAGTGCGCCTCCGTCCGCCACGATGGTGGCTTGTCGTTGCCGTCTGTCGCTACTCCCGCTGGCTGCACAGCCCATCGACGCAGCGTGCTTGGGAGAGCCCGTGGTGACACGTTGGCGGGTGAGCTGGAGCGGAGATGAAGAGAGGTCGCCCGCCCTGCAAGCGCCTTGTTGGCGGGAACCTTGTCGCGCTTGGGGGTTCAGCGCCCGCCAAGCCTTCCCGGCAAGCTCCTCTTGCCGGGGCCTCGTTTCCTTTGCGCCCTGGGTGGCCTTCCCGGCAAGCTTCTCTTGTCGGGGTCTTGACTACTTTGTTCTTGAATGGCTCCAAGGGAGCTGCTGAGGATCTTGGCAGCCAACAGGCCGGCCCGGCCGTGGGGCGCTGCCACTGTCCGTGCACGAGTTCGGGGTACTAGGGTACCCCTATTCTAGTACACCGACAGGTGGGAATCCGGCCTTTAGTGAAATCAAGGGCGAACGCGCCATAGACTACTTGCAGGCACGTGCAAAGAGGCGTGATTGCGGAACTTATTGCTTTGAAAATGCATGTGACACCAAACTGTATGAACTGATGGTATAGGCTTCCAAGATCCCTGGAAGGTTCTACAGGAGCTGAGGGCCATGTGACATTCTGTCCATTGCTCGGGACACAAAAGAGCCCCCTGGCCATGCAAGGGGTATAGGTGTTAATGTCCCGCATAAGAGGGCTTTCACACTCAGCAAAGAAGAGAGGCTCAACATGAAAAAAGCGAGGAGTGAAATGAAGTAGAATGCATTGTATGAAAAGTTGAAGAAGGAGATTTATCCGGCTGTTCGAAAGGATGTTGAGGAGTCAATGATGATGATGCAGAAGACAATAACACTGACTGATAGCCAACAGATGGGAGGGGAGGCGGGCATGGAGGATGCTGCTTATTGCGCGACAACACTGCACAAGATTAGCTATGCATCAGCTGACCCCAGCGACACTAAGACTGCAGCTGCTCGTGATGATACTATATCTGATCTATCTGGAATGAAAGACAGACTGAAGGGTGTGCTTACACATTATGAAGGTACATTAAAATGTGCAACAACCTGGGTTTGCGCACCCTTCTTGGAAGATGGCCTCTTCTTGGACAATGTGCCATTGAAGCCGGGCTGTGTGAAGTGCTATGTGACTGAAGTAAAGCCTGGATTCAATGAATTTTCCCTGAAGAATGTCCTAGGAGACTTCGATGAGCAAAGGACCTTGGGAGAAACACTGTTACATCACATCCAGTGGCCACGAAAGGAAATAGAGTTCATCGATGAGATTCCTGAAGCCCCGCCAAGAGCAACCACTGTCGCCCCTCAACCGGTGACGCTCTCCTTGCCACAGCAGCTCTCGCGGGCTGATGCGTCAACATGTGATCAGCCGGACCGACTTTATGGCGTACAGGCCATGTCATCCTCCGCCCCAAAGCAGCCAGTCGCAAGGCCTATAACTGTTGATGACGCACCACCAGTTCAGATGCCGGCCGCTGAAGCAGCAGGGGGAGACCCAGCTGCAGCACATGCTCGGCAGACCAACCTGGTGGAACAGACTACTAACTAGTCTGATGCTTTGGAACCGCCTGCTAAACAGTCTATAGGTCCAGAACCGACTGCTCATCAGTCCGTCGGTCCGCAGGCGCGTGATCAGCATACCAATGCGTCAGCACTTCCTTCTCAGCAAACCAACGTGTTGGCACGTCCTCCTCAGCACACCGACAAGTTGGCACCATGATACGTCCATTTTGCATCATGCTTTTATATCGATATTTATTGCATTATGGGCTGTTATTTTACGTTATGTCACAATATTTATCGCTATTCTCTCTTATTTTACTAGGTTTACCATGAAGAGGGGGAATGCCGGCAGCTGGAATTCTGGCTACAAAAGGAGCAAATATTGGAGACCTATTCTGTGCAACTCCAAAAGTCCTGAAACTCCACGGAATGTCTTAAAATAAATAAAGAAAAATCGTCGCCAAAGATGAAGGCCAGGGGGCCCACACCCTGCTCATGAGGGTGGGGCGCCCCCCCAGGCGCGCCCCTACCTCATGGGCCCCCTGGTGGCTCTCCGACGCCCATATTCTCCTATATGAAGTCTTTCGATGAGAAAAAAATCATAAGCAACCTTTCGGGACGAGACTCCGCCGCCACGAGGCGGAACCTTGGCGGAACCAATCTAGGGCTCCGACGGAGCTGTTCTGCCGGGGACACTTCCCTCCGGGAGGGGGAAATCATCGCCATCATCATCACCAATGCTCCTCTCATCGGGAGAGGGCAATCCCCATCAACATCTTCACCAGCATCATCTCATCTCCAAACCCTAGTTCATCTCTTGTATCCAATTCTTGTCTCCAAGTCCGGGATTGGTGCTAGTAGGTTGCTAGTAGTGTTGATTACTCCTTGTAGTTGATGCTAGTTGGTTTATTTGGTGGAAGACCATATGTTCAGATCTTTTATGCATATTATTACCCCTCTGATTATAAACATGAATATGCTTTGGGAGTAGTTACGTTTGTTCCTGAGGACACGGGAGAAGTCTTGCTATTAGTAGTCATGTGAATTTGGTATTCGTTGGATATTTTGATGAGATGTATGTTGTCTAACCTCTAGTGGTGTTATGTGAACGTCGACTACAGAACACTTCACCATTATTTGGGCCTAGAGGAAGGCATTGGGAAGTAATAAGTAGATGATGGGTTGTTAGAGTGACAGAAGCTTAAACCCTAGTTTATGCGTTGCTTCGTAATGGGCTGATTTGGATCCATATGTTTCATGCTATGGTTAGGTTTACCTTAATACTTTTGTTGTAGTTGCAGATGCTTGCAATAGAGGTTAATCATAAGTGGGATGCTTGTTCAAGTAAGAACAGCACCCAAGCACCGGTCCACCCACATATCAAATTATCAAAGTACCGAACGTGAATCATATGAACATGATGAAAACTAGCTTGACGATATTCCCATGTGTCCTCGGGAGCGCTTTTCCTATTATAAGAGTTTGTTTTGGCTTGTCCTTTGCTATAAAAAGGATTGGGCCAGCTTGCTGCACCTTATTTACTTTTGTTACTTGTTGCTCGTTACAATTTATCTTATCACAAAACTATCTGTTACCACTTATTTCAGTACTTGCAGAGAATACCTTGCTGAAAACCGCTTATCATTTCTTCTGCTCCTCGTTGGGTTCGACACTCTTACTTATCGAAAGGACTACGATAGATCCCCTATACTTGTGGGTCATCAAGACTCTTTTCTGGCGCCATTGCCGGGGAGTGAAGCGCCTTTGGTAGGTGGAATTTGGTAAGGAAAAATTTATTTAGTGTGCTTAAATTTTCTCGTCACTTGTTACTATGGAAAATAATTATCCGAGGGGCTTGTTCGGGTATCTTCACCCCATCCAGATGAAAAAGAGTTGCTCCTCAACCTACTCAACCTCTGAACCTATTGAAAATGAAACTCCTTTTGAATTTCCTTCGGGTATGATGGAAAAACTACTAGCTAACACTTTTGCAGGAGATGGAACAAAGCATCCTGACGAGCATCTACGCTATGTGGATGATATTTGTGGACTATTTAAGCTTGCAGGTATACCCGATGATGTTGTTAAGAAGAAGGCTTTCCCTTTATCTTTGGAGGGAGACGCATTGACATGGTATAGGCTATGTGATGATACGAGATCATGGAACTATAAAAGAGTGAAATTGGAATTTCATCAAAAGTATTACCCTATGTATCTCGTTCATCGTGGTCGCAATTATATATATAATTTTTGGCCTCGCGAAGGAGAAAGCATCGCTCAAGCTTGGGGGAGGCTTAAATCAATGTTATATTCTGTAAATGCAACTCTGAAGATTGGGACCTCGACGAATGTAAGGAGTCAGGTATGACAACTAAGTTTGATTGTGTTAAATCTTTTATGGATACCGATATTTTCCGTAAGTTTAGCACTAAATATGGACTTGACTCTGAGATAGTAGCTTCTTTCTGTGAATCTTTTGCTACTTATGTTGATCTCCCTAAGGAGAAGTGGTTTAAATATCATCCTCCCATAGAAGTAAAAGTAGTTGCACCTATGAAAGTTGAAGAAAAGACTATCACTTATAATGATCCTATTGTTCCCACCTCTTATGTTGAGAAACCACCTTTCCCTGTTAGAGTAAAGGATCATGCTAAAGCTTCAACTGTTGTTCGTAAAAGCAATATTAGAACTTATACACCTCCTGAGCAAGTCAAAGTAGAACCTAATATTGCTATTGCTAAAGATCTCTTGTCTGATAATATTGATGGGCATGTCATTCAATTCTCTGGTGAAACTGCTAGAATTTCTCAACCCTGTGATAGAGATAAACATAGACCTGTGGTAGGCGTGCCCGTTATTTCTGTTAAAATAGGAGATCATTGTTATCACGGCTTATGTGATATGGGTGCTAGTGCTAGTGTTATACCTATTACCTTGTATGAAGAAATTAAGAATGAAATTGCACCCGCTGAGATAGAAGATATTGATGTTACAATTAAACTTGCCAATAGAGATACTATTTCACCAGTGAGAATTGTTAGAGATGTTGAAGTCTTGTGTGGGAAAACTAAATATCCCGCTGATTTTCTTGTTCTTGGTTCTCCACAAGATAGCTTTTGTCCCATTATATTTGGTAGACCCTTCTTGAATACTGTTAATGCTAAGATAGACTGCGAAAAGAATGTTGTTACTATTGGCTTGGATGATATGGTTCATGAGTTTAATTTCTCTAAATTTAGTAAACAACATCGTGAAGAAGAATTGCCTAGTAAGGATGAAATTATTGGTCTTGCTTCTATTGCCGTACCTCCTAGTGATCCTTTAGAACACTATTTGCTAGACTATGAAAAGATATGTTTATGAATGAAAGAAGGGAAATATATGAAGTATTCTTTAAACAAGAACCTATTCTGAAACACAATTTGCCTGTTGAAATCCTAGGGGATCCTCCTCCACCCAAGGGTGATCCCGTGTTTGAGCTTAAACCGTTGCCTGATAATCTTAAATATGCTTATCTTGATGAAAAGAAAATATATCCTGTTATTATTAGTGCTAACCTTTCAGAGCATGAAGAAGAAAGATTATTGAAAACTCTAAAGAAGCACCGTGCCGCTATTGGAAATACTCTTGATGATCTTAAGTGCATTAGTCCCACTCTATGTCAGCATAAAATAAATTTGGAACCGGATGCCAAACCATTTCGTGATCCTCAACGACGTTTGAATCATAAAATGAAAGAAGTGGTAAGAAAAGAAATACTCAAGCTTCTGGAGGCAGGTATAATTTATCCCATTGCCGATAGTCAGTGGGTAAGTCATGTCCATTGTGTCCCTAAGAAGGGAGGTATTACTGTTGTCCCTAATGATAAAGATGAATTGATCCCGCAAAGAATTATTACAGGTTATAGGATGGTAATTGATTTCCACAAATTAAATAAAGCTACTAAGAAAGATCATTACCCCTTACCTTTTATTGATCAAATGCTAGAAAGATTATGCAAACATACACATTATTGCTTTCTAGATGGTTATTCCGGTTTCTCTCAAATACCTGTGTCGGATAAAGATCAATCGAAGACTACTTTTACATGCCCTTTTGGTACTTTTGCTTATAGACGTATGCCTTTTGGTTTATGTAATGCACCTGCTACCTTTCAAAGATGCATGATTGCTATATTCTTTGATTTTTGTGAAAAGATTTGTGAGGTTTTCATGGACGACTTTTCCGTCTATGGTTCCTCTTTTGATGATTGCTTGAGCAATCTTGATCGAGTTTTGCAGAGATGTGAAGAAACTAAGCTTGTCTTGAATTGGGAAAAGTGCCACTTTATGGTTAATGAAGGTATTGTTTTGGGGCACAAAGTTTCTGAAAGAGGTATTGAAGTTGATAAAGCCAAGGTTGATGCTATTGAAAAGATGCCATGTCCCAAGGACATCAAAGGTATAAGAAGTTTCCATGGTCACGCTGGATTTTATAGGAGGTTCATTAAGGACTTCTCAAAAATTTCTCGGCCTCTGACTAATTTATTACAAAAATATGTACCATTTGTCTTTGATGATGATTGTGTAGAAGCATTTGAAATACTTAAGAAGGCATTAGTCTCTGCACCTATTGTTCAGCCACCTGGTTGGAATTTACCCTTTGAAATTATGTGTGATGCTAGTGATTATGCTGTAGGTGGAGTTCTAGGTCAAAGAGTTGATAAGAAATTAAATGTTATCCATTATGCTAGTAAGACTCTAGATAATCCTCAAAGAAATTATCCTACTACCAAAAAGGAACTTTTAGCAGTTGTATTTGCTTGTGATAAATTCAGAGCCTATATTGTTGATTCTAAAGTAACTATTCACACCGATCATGCTACTATTAAATATCTTATGGAAAAGAAAGATGCTAAACCTAGACTTATTAGATGGGTTCTCTTGCTGCAAGAATTTGATTTGCATATTGTTGATAGAAAAGGAGCTGAGAACCCCGTTGCAGACAACTTATCTAGGTTAGAGAATGTTCTTGATGATCCACTACCTATTGATGATAGCTTTCCTGATGAACAATTAAATGTCGTAAGCACTTCTCATAGCACTCCATGGTATGCTGATATAGCTAATTATATTGTTGCTAAATTTATACCACCTAGCTTCACATACCAACAAAAGAAAAAGTTCTTTTATGATTTGCGACCTTACTTTTGGGATGACCCACATGTTTATAAAGAAGGAGTAGATGGTGTTATTAGACGTTGTGTGCCTGAGCATGAACAGGAACAGATACTACGCAAGTGTCACTCTGAAGCTTATGGAGGACACCACACTGGAGATAGAACTGCACATAAGGTATTGCAATCTGGTTTTTATTGGCCTACTCTCTTCAAGGATGCCCGTAAGTTTGTTTTGTCTTGTGATGAATGTCAAAGAATTGGTAATATTAGTAGACGTCAAGAAATGCCTATGAATTATTCACTTGTTATTGAACCATTTGATGTTTCGGGCTTTGATTATATGGGACCTTTTCCTGCTTCTAATGGATACACTCATATTTTAGTTGCTGTTGATTACGTTACTAAGTGGGTAGAAGCTATTCCAACTAGTAGTGCTGATCATAACACTTATATTAAAATGCTTAAGGAAGTTATTTTTCCGAGGATTGGCGTCCCTAGATATTTAATGACTGATGGTGGTTCACACTTTATTCATGGTGCTTTCCGTAAAATGCTTGCTAAATATGACGTTAATCATAGAATTGCATCTCCTTATCACCCGCAGTCTAGTGGTCAAGTAGAATTGAGTAATAGACAGCTCAAATTAATTTTGCGAAAGACTGTTAATAGGTCTAGAAAGAATTGGTCCAAGAAACTTGATGATGCATTATGGGCCTATAGAACTGCACATAATAATCTATGGGTATGTCTCCATATAAAATGGTTTATGGAAAAGTATGTCACTTACCTCTCGAACTAGAATATAAGGCATATTGGGCTATTATAGTGATCAACTTTGATTTGCAACTTGCCGGTGAGAAGAGGTTATTTGATATTAGCTCACTTGATGAATGGAGAACTCAGGCTTATGAAAATGCCAAGTTGTTTAAAGAAAAAGTTAAAAGATGGCATGACAAAAGGATACAAAAGCGTGAGTTTAATGTAGGTGATTATGTTTTGCTATACAACTCTCGTTTAAGATTTTTTTGCAGGAAAACTTCTCTCTAAATGGGAAGGTCCCTACATTATCGAGGAAGTCTATCGTTCCGGTGCCATAAAAATCAACAACTTCGCAGGCACAAATCTGAAGGTGGTCAACGGTCAAAGGATCAAACACTATATCTCAGGTTATCCTATAAATGTTGAAACCAATATTGTTGAAACCGTAACCCCGGAGGAATACATAAGGGACACTTTGTAGAACGTTCCAGACCCCGAAAAGTAATAGGTATGTGTTACGGTAAGTAAACCGACTCCAAAACAATTTTTAAGGCAATATCTCTCCGTTTTGGAATATTTAGAAAAATAGAAAAATAAGTGGAAGTCCGAGAAGGACACGAGGCCTTCGCGAGGGTAAAGGGCGCGCCCTACCCCCCTGGGTGCCCCCTCTACCTCGTGAGCACCTCGTGTGCCCTCCGAACTCCGTTTTCTTGCATGATACGTATTTTGGCCGGTAAAAATTCATTATATATTCTCCCGAAGGTTTTGACTCCCGTATCACGCAAATATCTCCTGCTCTTGTTTCGAGCTGTTTTCTGTCAGGGTTGTCAAGGCTAGGCATCATGTCATCCACCTCCACCGCCAACAATAAAGAAGGAGACATAATCACATGGGTATGGGCACTCCCCTTGGCAACTGCCAAGCTTGGGGGAGGTTCTCCGGTATCGTATCTCCATCACAACTCCTATCTTTACCATTTTTCTTAGTTCGATCCTATTAGTAGTATCTTGATATAGTAGAATAAAGTCATGGCATGATCTAGTTTTGAAGTTTTGCTTTATGATCCCTCTATGCAATCGAGTCCGTGAGCTATATATAATAAAGATTAGTGTTGAGTCAAGGGCTTGATTACTTTGCCATGATCTTGAGTGATTAGAAGAAAAAGGATAAAAAGAATCAAAGAGTTCATATTGATCTTAGTGAAAGTAATGACTTCACATAGAAAGAGTATGATGATTAAAAGTTGTTGGGAGTTGAAAAATATAGCTTTGGTCATCGTTGCAATTAATAGGAAGTAATAAGGAAAGAGAGGTTTCACATATAGATATATTATCATTGACATATTTTATGATTGGGAGCACTCATTAAAATATGACATGCTAAAGAGTGGATGTTGGACAAGGAAGACAACATAATGAGTTATGTTTTCTTACATCTGAGATAAAGTATGTTGTCATGGATCCTCTACCGTGTTGAGCTTGCCTTTCCCCCTCATGCTAGCCAAATTCTCAGTACGTAGTAGAGATACTACTTGTGCTTCCAAATACCTTTAAACCAGTTTAGCCATGAGAGTCCACCATATCTACCTATGGATTGAGTAAGATCCTTCAAGTAAGTTGTCATCGGTGCAAGCAATAAAAATTGCTCCCTAAATATGCATGACTTATTAGTGCAGAGAAATAAGCTTTGTACGAACTTGTTGTGGAAGTAATAAAAGCGACGGACTGCATAATAAAGTTCCACATACAAGGGGCAATATAAAGTGACGTTCTTTTGCATTAAGATTTTGTGCATCCAACCATAAAAGTGCATGGCAACCTCTGCTTCCCTCTGCGAAGGGCCTATCTTTTATTATTATCCTCTACCCTATCCAAGAGTCACGGTGATCTTCACCTTTCCTTTTTCATTTTATCCTTTGGCAAGCCCAGCATGTTGGAAAGAACATGATTTATAAATCTAGTTGGATGTAGGGGAGAATGAATTATTATTGTTGACATTACCCCTGAGGTAAAAGGTTGTGGGGCAAAACTATAAGCCCCTATATTTCTCTGTGTCCGATTAAAACTCCGTAACCACAAGTATTGCGTGAGTGTTAGCAATTATGAAGGACTAAGTGATAGTTGAGTATGCGGACTTGCTTTTAAGCTCTGACATAGACTCTTTCCGATGTTATGATAAATTGCAATTGCTTCAACGACTGAGGTTATAATTTGTTGATGCTCAATAAGGTTTCTGATTCATACTTTGGCTTTGTGAAAGGATCATCACTTGAACATAAGTAATCATATGACAAATCTATATGTGTTGCTGTTATGAGAATAATCATGATGCCTTCATGTCCATATTTTATTTTTATCGACGCCTCTACCTCTAAACATGAGGACATATTTATTGTTATCGGCTTTTCGCTTGAGGACAAGCGAGGTCTAAGCTTGGGGGAGTTGATACGTCCATGTTTCATCATGCTTTTATATTGGTATTTATTGCATTATGGGCTGTTATTTTACGTTATGTCACAATATTTATGGCTATTCTCTCTTATTTTACAAGTTTTAACATGAAGAGGGGAATGCCGGCAGTTGGAATTCTGGCTGGAAAAGGAGCAAATATTGGAGACCTACTCTGTGCAACTCCAAAAGTCCTGAAACTCCACGGAATGTCTTAAAATAAATAAAGAAAAATCGTCGCCAAAGATGAAGGCCAGGGGGCCCACACCCTGCTCACGAGGGTGGGGGCGCGCCCCCTCCCCCTGGGCGCGCCCCCTACCTCGTGGGCCTCCTGATGGCTCTCCGACGCCAATCTTCTCCTATATGAAGTCTTTCGATGAGAAAAAAAATCATAAGTAACCTTTCGGGACGAGACTCCGCCGCCATGAGGCGGAACCTTGGCGGAACCAATCTAGGGCTCCGACGGAGCTGTTCTGCCGGGGACACTTCCCTCTGGGAGGGGAAAATCATCGCCATCATCATCACCAACACTCCTCTCATCAGGAGAGGGAAATCCCCATCAACATCTTCACCAACACCATCTCATCTCCAAACCCTAGTTCATCTCTTGTATCCAATTCTTGTCTCCAAGTCCGGGATTGGTGCTAGTAGGTTGCTAGTAGTGTTGATTACTCCTTGTAGTTGATGCTAGTTGGTTTATTTGGTGGAAGATCATATGTTAATATCCTTTATGCATATTATTACCGCTCTGATTATGAACATGAATATGCTTTGTGAGTAGTTACGTTTGTTCCTGAGGACACGGGAGAAGTCTTGCTATAAGTAGTCATGTGAATTTGGTATTCGTTCCATATTTTGATGAGATGTATGTTGTGTAACCTCTAGTGGTGTTATGTGAACGTCGACTACATAACACTTCACCATTATTTGGGCCTAGAGGAAGGCATTGGGAAGTAATAAGTAGATGATGGGTTGTTAGAGTGACAAAAGCTTAAACCCTAGTTTATGCGTTGCTTCCTAAGGGGCTGATTTGGATCCATATGTTTCATGCTATGGTTAGGTTTACCTTAATACTTTTGTTGTAGTTGCGGATGCTTGCAATAGAGGTTAATCATAATGGGATGCTTGTTCAAGTAAGAACAGCACCCAAGCACCGGTCCACCCACATATCAAATTATCTAAGTACTGAACGCGAATCATATGAACGTGATGAAAACTAGCTTGACGATATTCCCATGTGTCCTCGGCAGCACTTTTCCTATTATAAGAGTTTGTTCCGGCTTGTCCTTTGCTACAAAAAGGATTAGGCCACCTTGCTGCACCTTATTTACTTTTGTTACTTGTTGCTCGTTACAATTTATCTTATCACAAAACTATCTGTTACCACTTATTTCAGTACTTGCAGAGAATACCTTGCTGAAAACCGCTTTTCATTTCCTTCTGCTCCTCGTTGGGTTCGACACTCTTACTTATCGAAAGTACTATGATAGATCCCCTATACTTGTGTGTCATCACACCACCTGCGCAGAAACCCGACATAGCTTCAACGCATGGTCAGCAGTCCGATGCCTCTGCTCCTACAGCCCAGTAGTCCGTCACAGCAGCACCGCCAACTCAGCGGTCCGGCATAGATAAACCGCCTGCTAAGCAGTCCGTCCAAGCTTCACCATCTACTCGGCAGTCTACCTTGCAGGCAACCAGACATTCTGCCAGAAATGCTTCAAGTACCAAGAAGGAAGTGGCCAAAAAGGCTACACCCACGACCATGAGGAAGCACGGCGGGAGAGTGAAGAGGAAAGAGAACGATTTCCTTTTACTTAAAGCACTCACCGCCCAGAACCAAATTAATAGCAGCTTGTTCGAATCGGGGAATAATATTATTTCTGACGTCATGGGTGATGAAGAAGTATGTTTGTTGCTTGGTAAAAATAAAGCAGACGTATTTGAAGCACGCAATTACGTGCATGGAAAGCCATTTCTTGTTGGCGAATACTTTGATGAGTGCTGCTCCAGTTGCCGCGAGTTACATGAATATTGCGTGGATCCAATGTCAGAAGGTCATCATGCTTTGCGATTCCACTACAATAGAGATCATTTCCGACACGATGTTGGTTCCATCAATGTGAGTTTCGAGGACTTACATCTCTTCTTCAACTTCAACGTGCTCGATGCCACTCTTGTTAGATGCCTGATTTTGTAAGTACTTAACAAACTCTGATTAACTTCTCCATACAAGGCTGTAAATGATAAACAACTAACTGCATTTTATTCCTCTCTGGGGATTGAATGCGCAGAGAAGAAAAATGCAGAGTGTGTATTTCATAGATCCTGCATTAGCAAATGGGACATCATTAGATGGTAAGGACCGACGGGACTGGGCCGTTAACACGGTCCTCCTTATCTTCGAAAACATGTCCCATGCAGAATCTTTTCTCTAGCCATATCATGAACGGTAAGTCAAGTAAACAACCACGTATACACTCATTGTCTTTCGGATTTCGACATCATTCGTAAGTTCATGGCTTTCTTAATATGTAGCAAACACTGGATATTGGTATTCATTGTTCCAAACAAGAACATAGTTTACTACATTGATTCTCTCAGAGAGTCAACAAACACTCAGGATCTGACGCATGTTCAGCAATTCTTGGATGGGTATTGAATTCTATGATGTTGAAATTAATTTGCATTCTTAGATGTTTCAATAATTGATGTTGTCAAAATTCATCATCATTCGCAGTGTGCTTGCATTTTGGAAACTAAACTAGGGAACCTGTTCAAGATGGAACAACCCGTGCAGCATGAGATCGTTTCTCCGGTAACACACCGAAATCCGTTATTTTCGGAAAATTTATCCAACAGTCTGCAAATACCTTTCCTTATGCTAGTCAAATGTTCAAGCTTCTAAATAAACCTCTTTCTATTATGTCCAAAGAAAAAAAAAATCTAACACCGGTTAGGTTGTTCCTAACAGGACAAATACATGACTAATTTTGTACAAAAAATTTCAGTGTCCTCAGCAAGAAGCAGGGACCAACCTTTGTGGATACTATGTTTGCAGACACATGATCTCCGTCTGCAAATCTGCTGATTGTTGTGACGATCCTCACGAATTAGTACCAGTAAGTCTATCTTAATTAGTATCTTCTACTCCACTCATATGGCACATTCTGATCTAAAAAATACTGCAGCTCATCTTAAAACCGAGGACCCCTAAACCGCTCATGGCTGGTGAATTGCTGATGGTTCGGAGATTTATCATGACTTCTTTCAGGATCACTACATCAATCCCATTGATGATAATGAAGATTTCAGCATGTGTTCTTCTCAAACATTGAGTAAGAGTTAGCCTCTAAACATATAATGCATGGATCCATTGTTTTCCATCTCTTGAGGTCTTCATATTTCATACACTATGATTAATTATGTAGTGCATATAGGTGTGGACAAATCATTGCAATTGAGCTACCATATGTTCAATTGCAATTGTTGTGAAATCTGATGAATGTTCTTCCTGTGGACACTATTTGTTCAATTGAATATTGTGGCAAATTTGCTTTTTGCGTGCCGATTCAAAATGGGATATTTTTGTTTATTTGTTCAATTGAATATTATGGCGAATTTATCTTTTGCCTGCTGATTCAAAATGGGATATTTTTGTTTTAACCTAGCAATTGCTCCGCACACGGTTCAACTAATTGAGTGTGCACGATCCACATCGGAAAGCATACGTCAATCGTAGCAGAACCGTCGGTGATACACAGCAGACCGCAAACGATTTGCAGCGCTACTACGTGTGCGTACTTTCTCCAGAACCGTTTGTGATATTGTGTTATCACACACGAGAACTGGGAGTAAACCGTGCCCAATGCAAAATACAATCCCAGTCGTAATTTTTTCAGAAAACGTGTGGGATCCCGAACGAAAAGCACACGTCACTCTTGCGGCAACCGTTGGTGATACCCAACAAATCACAAACGGTCTGCAGCACTTGTATGTGTGCGAAGGGGCTCCTGAACCGTTTGTGATAGAACATTATCGTAGACGGTAATTGTTGGAAAACGTGTGCGATGGAGTCTAGCATGGAAGACGGGTTATGCAGAAAACTCGTGTGCGATGGGGCACGAATTGCACACAGTTCATATGTTGGCCCATGTGCCTTACATACTGTCTCTCAAATGGTTCGTTACGACAGACCGTATGGTTTCATTGCGTCATTAGAAACGCTTAATCAGCGATACCACACGTGCGAAAGAATTTAGTGTGTGCTGCATTGCACACGATTACATTTTGGAAGGCCTCTGGATCACTGTTCCATATCCCCGACGGTTTCTGGGTCGTGTGGGAAGGACACCCTATCGCACACACTCACTTGGTGACGGTTCAAAATGACGTCGCGGAAAGGGGTTAAAAACTGTTTGTTTAGGACCGATGCGCACCAGTGTGAACAGATTAGAAGTTTTTCACGCAAAAAAGAAAAAGAAAAAGACCAGCCAAGACTCCTCTACGGCACATTTCTATGGAAAGAGCTACTTTTCATATCAAACTCTCATGCCATAAATCGTACATTGCTTACACAAAAGGCTTGAATTCTTGTTCTTTATGCATCCCAGTCCTAGACCACTAGTACTAACTCTCACATTGGACAAAGTTCAGTTTTCTCTTACAATTGTGTGTCTTATCCCAGAATGAAGTGACGTAAAGATGGACATCGCGAGACAAATACTAGGGAGATGTGAAGGCCGACCTCATACAATAGACTATATGGTCAAGTCTACTATAGTTTTTTTATAGCACTTGGATGTTGTCTTCATACATCAATTATGCGATGTAATGGTGGGTGAGCACTAATAATAAATTTGCTGAATTTATGAACAAACAACCTACGGTGCAGCTGTACTATTTTCTTGGTCATGAAGTGGTAGAAAACTTCAGATTAGCAACATTTGCAGGTCTATACCTTTCCATTCTTAATGATATCATACACATAATCAACCACCTTGACTTAGTGACGGAGGAGATTTTACTGGTATATCTAAACAGGCTCATGAATTCATATGTTAAAATCTTATTTTATAGGTGTAGTCGTTAATTAACTAATCATTGAGGGGAAATAAGAGTTTTTGTATATAATTCTCCGAGGTAATATCACCGGGAGTCACAGAACTTGCATTGCATGTTCAGTTTGGTGCTAGAACATTGAAATACAGTTTTGTGGTCATCTATCTTGACTCAAGTGTGCAGATACAGTCATAGTACACGTATGCGAGCGTATCCATGTGTATTGCCCTAGGTGTCAGTGAGTGATGATGGCGAACCAACCTGTGGCTGGATGGTTAGAGAGACAGTGGTATCCCCATCCCACCAAGGTTCAAATCCTGGTGCTTGCATTATTCCTGGATTTATTTCAAAATTTCCGGCGATGCACTTTCAGTGGGAGGAGACATTCCCGTCGATGACGAGGCGCCTACTGTCGGTGTCAAAACCGGCACATCTCGGGTAGGGGGTCCCAAGCTGTGTGTCTTAGGATCGATGGTAACATGAACACGGGATTTTACCCATCTTTGGGCTCTCTCGAAGAGATAATACCCTACATGCTGCTTGATTGACTTTAATGAGTATAGGGGTTACAAGAGTTGATCTACCTCGAGATCATATGTTGTGGTCTAAACCCTAGAGGTATGATGAGTAATGTCATGATTATCTATCGACTAGCCTGGCCTCGGCTTATATAATGTACCAGAGGCCTAGGATAACAAGAGTCCTAGCCGAATACGTTGGTGGAGAGGAGTCCTTGTCTTGATCACCAAGTCTTGTGGAATCTTCCTCATGCATGTCATCGGCTGTCCGAACTGGCCCATGAGTATACGGCCATGGGGGTCCTCGGCCCAAACTAACTGATCTGTAGACGACGTGGTGAGTACCCCCTAGTCCAGGACGCCATTAGTAGCCTCCTGAACCGGTCTTCAAGTTGGGGACGCTCCTTGATTCTTTCGAACTGTTCTTCATCTTCGGTCGTCAATCTTGAAAACTGGTTCAACAAATCTTCTTATCTTCGATCTTGAGGATCGCCGAAGTAAATCCGAAGGGTTTATATGTCGGGTATCCGAGGAGCCCCTTTAAGTTATCGGCTTTTATCAATGCCTTGTTATTTTTACACCCACCTCAGGTTCGAAGTTGTTCCTGGGTGGCGGTGTCCTATTACATCTGAGCTCCAACGCCGGACTTGCATTTCAAGGTATCTTTTGCAGCCAAGCACCAACGTCGGACTGTATCCAAGCTCCAACGCCGGACTGTATATGAGGTGTCATAGATCACCTTGGCTTGAAGAAGTTTAAAGGAAGTTAGCCGATCTTAATGACGAAAATGCCCTCTGTAGAGCCAGCTACTTGCATCCGAGCTTTATGCTGGACTGCTTCTGAGGTGATGCACCACCTCGGGCTTGGGCTGATTGTTTACGAATTTTATTTCCGATGTGTGTAAATTTATTTGCTGTCAACATGTATTGCCAGTAGCCCTCAAGGTGTCTGTTGGCATCCAAGATGCACCTGAAGGAAAATATTAAACCGTTGATCCTACTAGCTTCTGAGACTCAGGTCGTGAAATCGGCCTGAGGATCAACTCCTAGCTCGGCAGCATACATAGGAATAGAAACGCAGTGTAATATATTAGAGGTAATAGTGATCGACGGATGGGCCCCTGAGAGAGGGTCGTGAGAAGTCCCCGTGATATATCAGCTTGATGCCGGATAATTCCCATATGGTACTTATTGTCGTCCGAAGACATACTTGTCATAGTTCGGTTATGCCGAACACATAGCACTTTGAATTTTCTGCATTGAATAGGCAACGCAGTAGCCCCTGTTCCACTGGTCGGGTGGCAACACTAGATCAGGGGATCGATGTGCCCCTTTAATATTTGTAAAGAATGAGTGCAAAGCCCAGTAGCCCCCGAGCCTTAATGTGGGCACGAGTGGCCGAATTAAGGATCGAAGTCCGTTTGACAGAAAATTTTGTTGTGTTTAACACAAACTTCTCGGAAAGAGAATAAATATCACTTAAAAGAGCTTAGAGCTGGTCAAAATCCGAGCCCACCAAGGTAGGCCCCAAGGGGTTTAAAAGATGGAATGCAGTAAATGGATTTTACTCACAATTTTATGTGTAATGATTCTATGTATCCAAGTACTTTACATCATTAATGCTCAGATCCGCATTGTACAAAACTTTGTTGACCGACCATCGACTTCAACCTCCTCGGCCAGTAGCTGGGGAGTGTTTGTCCTACTTTATAAAGCCTTTACAAGGGCAAAGTTTTACGGCAAACAAGGCAATCCGGTCATACGGTTTTATAAACAAAGGTACACGGAGAGATATGTTATATTACGTTTTAACGTAAGAAACATCTTCCAAAGAAAATAGTCCCGCTATCGGTTCCTTTCTTTGGGTCGTCATGCTTATCATGATCATGAAAACTCACCTCCGATCAATGTGGGATGAAAATATTGATGATTTAGTTCGGCGAAAGTTCCCGAACTCTATGGTATTAATGAACCAAAAAATTTACTTCCGTCGTTGCCGACCAATGTGATCCTTTAAGATTGCTAGCTTTCAGCTTCACCCAGTCTGAGGTACTAACTCGGATGACCCAGTAGTAACAATCACAGAGGTGCTCCCTTTACCACCTAGCCGAACAATCGGGAACGTAGGGGTAAGCACAGGAGCCAGGCAACCCAGCTTGGCCAAAATCTTAAGTCAAATTGATGCATATTTATGGCTTTACAACGATGATTACGAAAGGCGGCCCTCGTATATTAAATACAAACGCCGATGATATGTTTATTTTGACTCCGTTGCGACTGTTTATCAGTTGAGAGTGGCCCATCGTCGGCTTCTACCCCTTTGTAGATACTATGCAGGGTGTTTCCACAATAACAAGACAACCCTTAGCCGACGTCTCGGTGCCCGAAGGCGGTGTGTTAATTAGCGGAAACGAGGCAATCAGATATGCGGGCTGTATAACTTTCACTTAGTCATAGGAGCTTTAAACTGGGAAGCTAGCGACGAGCCCCCAGTTAGTGTTCGGCACCGACCGAAGTCAAGCCGATAACACTTCGGCCAATGTTATGAAAGGCCCATCGTTTATCACGAGGTAATCAGTATCGATCTATAGTTTGACACCGTCAGCGGATCGTTGACCAGTTTACACCCATTGTGACAGTCATTTCTCGGCTTTCTCCACTAAGGTGCTTAGCCATTCGAGCCAGAAGCACAATCGCAATGGTTCTCCCTTTGCACACCTAGCCGAACAATCGGGAACGTAGGAGGCAAGCACAGGAGCCGGGCAACCCAACTATGGACCGAAGACACAATTCGAAACCGATGCATATATAGCAATATCCGAGAATGTTTTTGCCGAATCTCTAAAGGTGTCTGGCGTTGCACTACGAGACTTATGGTGGAAACACAAAAATAGTTTAAAAGTGCCATAGGATTGGAGAACCAAAAAACGTCAGTAAAGACTTGACGTCCGAACTAGATCAAGTGTTCGGTTCCAATCCGAAAATTGGTCTTAAAAAAATTGTGCTTCTGTCGTGCTTTAACATATCTGATCTCTAGATTTCAAGTGGGACAGCCTACAGCTTCAACCTCTTTATCCCATAGGCGGAGTATTTCTCAAAGGCCAGTTTGACGAACAAAACTCAAGCGGCTTTAGAGAGAAACCAGGCCATCTGGCTATTGACCGTATACTTGAGTCGAAAAAGGAGTGGTAGAAAAAGACTTTGCGACGACTTAGAGGAAAACACTTATTATAAAATGGCTCATGTAAATTTAAGAGCCCCCAAGTGACTTGGGTAAAAGAATTTTATGTATAATGATTGTATGTACCGAAGTACTTATATCATATATGTGTTCACCTGAACTTTAAACGCGTCTTAACCGACCGTCGGCTTCTCCCTCTTTGGTCAAGGACCGAAGAGTGTTCTGTACTCCACCTGTCGAGAATATCGACGGTGTTTCCGATAACCTAGCAATCAGGCCATAATGCTGTAACAGACAAAGCGCGCTCAGTGAACTTATGCTATATTACTGATGAGGTGTAAGAAGCATCTTCGAAGAAAATAGTACCCCCACTGATACCTTTCTTCGGTTGCTCATTGTTACTATGAGACTTGTGCAATAGATTTTTTGTACTCACGAGTTCTATTGTGTGTGCAGACCATGGTTGAAAACAATATGAGCGCTAGCTTTCGACTTCACCCAGTCTGAGGTCCGAGCTCGGATGACCCGATCGCGACAATCGCAGAGGTGCTCCCTTTACTCCCTAGCCGAACAATCAGGAACGTAGGGGTAAACACAGGAGCAAGGCAACCCAGCTTGCGGAACACTTAACTCAACATGGTGCATATTGTGGCGTAATACACGAACAAGGAACGAAGCCGTACAAGTATAATCATATGCAAAAGGAAAGGCCTCATAAAGGAAGCCCCCGGGGTATTTGAATTTGTGTGTCACAAACAAAGTTTTGACAAGGAAGTTTTTCACAAAACAACTTTTTGCCGAAAGAGTATAATGCTTGGTCAAACCAAACAAAATTTAAAACTGAAAGTTTTTGAGCATGAAAGCGACTTAGCTGGTTCATGTGTTCGGCATTGACGACGCGGTCCATGCTTGATGCGGGACAAGATTCCACCCCCAAGCCGGTCCCGAGGTGGCGGAGCGAAGAGCTCGACACTCCGAAGTGGTGACATAGCACGTCCAATGCAGGCCAGCAGAGTGACGCCGAAATCCCCAGCGTGGGATAATGAAGTGATAACGAAGCCCCCGGTTTAGCCAAGGTGACATCATACTGATGACCCACAAGTATAGGGATCTACCGTAGTCCTTTCGATAAGTAAGAGTGTCGAACCCAACGAGGAGCAGAAGGAAATGATAAGCGGTTTTCTGCAAGATATTCTCTGCAAGTACTAAAATAAGTGGTAACAGGTAGTTTTGTGATAAGATAAATTGTAACAAGCAACAAGTAACAATAGTAAATATAATGCAGCAAGGTGGCCCAATCCTTTTTGTAGCAAAGGACAAGCCTGGACAAACTCTTATAATAGGAAAAGCGCTCCCGAGGACACATGGGAATATCGTCAAGCTAGTTTTCATCACGCTCATATGATTCGCGTTCGGTACTTTGATAATTTGGTATGTGGGTGGACCGGTGCTTGTGTGCTGTTCTTACTTGAACAAGCATCCCACTTATGGTTAACCTCTATTGCAAGCATCCGCAACTACAACAAAAGTATTAAGGTAAACCTAACCATAGCATGAAACATATGGATCCAAATCAGCCCTTACGAAACAACGCATAAACTAGGGTTTAAGCTTCATCACTCTAGCAACCCATCATCTACTTATTACTTCCCAATGCCTTCCTCTAGGCCCAAATAATGGTGAAGTGTTATGTAGTCGACGTTCACATAACACCACTAGAGGCTAGACAACATACATCTCATCAAAATATCGAACGAATACCAAATTCACATGACTACTAATAGAAAGACTTCTCCCTTGTCCTCAGGAACAAACGTAACTACTCACAAAGCATATTCATGTTCATAATCAGAGGGGTAATAATACGCATAAAGGATCTGAACATATGATCTTCCACCAAATAAACCAACTAGCATCAACACAAGGAGTAATCAACACTAGTAGAAAAAGGGCCTATTGTCCCGGTTGGTGAACCGGGACTAAAGGGTCGTTATTAATGCCTCCCCCCTTTAGTCCCGGTTCAATCCAGAACCGGGACTAAAGGCCGCGGCCATGTGGAGGTCAACCTTTAGTCCCGGTTGGTAACACCAACCGGGACTAAAGGAAATTATATGATTTTTTTTTTGAATTTTTTTTTGAAATTTTTTTGAAATTTTTTTATTTTCAAATTTCTGAATTATTTTAACCTCTAATCTCTAATCAGCACCCCTAATCACTGCTCAATTTATCCTCTAATCTCTAATCACCCTCATCATTCCAAATCATCTAACTTCCCGAACGGTCACCCATCCTCCCACTCCCCCAGCCTGAGCATGCTTAACTTCCGGGTTCTATTCTCCTCGTTTCCAAGTGCGCACTTGTTGTTTTCCTGACAATAGTAAGATGTCAATCCTATTAACCCTCAGGAATTTTGCTTGAGCATGAAGTGACACATTTCACTGTTTGAGTTTCGAACTATTGTTTTAAAAAACAATAATTATTTAGAAAACAATAGTTATTTTGAATAATTGGTTTGACCATTGTTTGACCATAGTTTGACCATAGTTTGACCACAGTTTGACCAGATTTGACCAAAATTCAAAATAACTGAACAAATTATTTAGTAACACTAATATTCTAGAATAATTAGTTTGACCATAGTTTGACCATAGTTTGACCACAGTTTGACCATAGTTTGACCACAGTTTGACCATAGTTTGACCAGATTTGACCAAAATTCAAAATAACTGAACAAATTATTTAGTAACACTAATAATCTAGAATAATTAGTTTGACCATTGTTTGACCATTGTTTGACCACAGTTTGAAATTTTTTGAATTTTTTTGCGCCTCCATATCTTAAAAGCCCCGTAACTTTTTTCTGTTAGGTTTTTGAGGATTTTGAAAATGTTTAACGGGGTACCCCCAGTTAAATTTGGATGTAACTTTTCGAGTAGATGATTTTTCATATAAAAAACTTTTTCATCCGAGTTAGTATGCAAAAGTTATGCCCATATTTACAAATTCCAGAGACATTTTGCAAATAAAGTCGAAATTCACATTTGCAAATTTTCCCAACAACTAGACCACATATCACATGGGAAACTTATTTTCTTTTATTTTTTGACATTTCCATCATTTTCTTTTATTTTTTTAAGCGAAAAGGCTATCCGGGGGGTAGAGTTTGAAAATGGGACCTTTAGTACCGGTTCGTGGCACGAACGGGACTAAAATCTCAACCATTAGCACGGTTCGTGCCTCAAACCGGGACTAAAGGTCTAATCTTTAGTCCCGGTTTGAGGCATGAACCGTGCTAATAATGGTATCGCCTTTAGTCTCGGTTCGTGCCACGAACCGGGACTAAAGGGCACAGTGAACGGGACTAATGCCTTAGCCGCACGAACCGGGATAAATGCTCACATTAGTCCCGGTTCGTGATTGAACCGGGACTAATGTGAATATTGGCCCGGGACCATATCCCTGTTTTCTACTAGTGCAACACTACTAGCAACCTACTAGCACCAATCCCGGACTTGGAGACAAGAATTGGATATAAGAGATGAACTAGGGTTTGGAGATGAGATGGTGCTGGTGAAGATGTTGATGGAGATTGCCCTCTCCCGATGAGAGGAGCGTTGGTGATGATGATGACGATGATTTCCCCCGAGGGAAGTGTCCCAGCAGAACAGCTCATGGAGCCCTAGATTGATTCTGCCAAGGTTCCGCCTCGTGGCGGCGGAGTCTCGTCGAAAGGTTCCCTTTTTTTCTCATCGAAAGACTTCATATAGGAGAAGATGGGCATCGAGAGCCACCGGGGGCCACGAGGTAGGGGCGCGCCCGGGGGGGGCGCCCCACCCTCGTGAGAAGGTGTGGGCCCCTGGCCTTCATCTTTGGCGATGATTTTCTTTATTTATTTTAAGATATTCCATGGAGTTTCAGGACTTTTGGAGTTGCCTGAATAGGTCTCCAATATTTGCTCCTTTTCCAGCCCGAATTCCATTGCCGGCATTCTCCTCTTCATGTAAACCTTGTAAAATAAGAGAGAATAGCCATAAGTATTGTGACATAACGTGAAATAACAGCCCATAATGCGATAAATATCGATATAAAAGCATGATGCAAAATGGACGTATCAACTCCCCCAAGCTTAGACATCGCTTGTCCTCAAGCGAAAAGCCGATAACAATAAATATGTCCTCATGTTTAGAGGTAGAAGCGTCGATAAAAATAAAATACGGACATGAAGGCATCATGATTATTCTCATAACAACAACATATATAGATTTTTTCATATGATTACTTATGTTCAAGTGACGATCTTTTCATAATGCAAAGGTATGAATCAGAAACCTTATTGAGCACCAACAAATTATAACCTCAGTCATTGAAGCAATTGCAATTTATCATAACATCGGAAAGGGTCTATGTCAGAGCTTAAAAGCAAGTCCACATCCTCAACTATCACTTAGTCCTTCATAATTGCTAAGACTCACGCAATACTTGTGGTTACGGAGTTTTAATCGGACACAGAGAAAGATAGGGGCTTATAGTTTTGCCCCACAACCTTTTACCTCAAGGGTAATGTCAACAATAACAATTCATGCTCCCCTACATCCAATTAGATCACCTTGACTCTTGCATAAGGTAGAGGATAATAATAAAAGATAGGCCCTTCGCAGAGGGAAGCAGAGGTTGTCATGCGTGATTAGGGTTGATGCAGAAAATCTTAATGCAAAAGAACGTCACTTTATATTGCCCCTTGTATGTGGACCTTTATTATGCAGTCCATCGCTTTTATTACTTCCACAACAAGTTTGTACAAAGCTTATTTCTCTGCACTAATAAGTCACGCATATTTAGAGAGCAATTTTTATTTCTTGCACCGATGACAACTAACTTGAAGGATCTTACTCAATCGATAGGTAGATATGGTGGACTGTCATGGCTAAACTGGTTTAAGGGTATTTGGAAGCACAAGTAGTATCTCTACTTGGTGCTGAGAATTTGGAATAGCATGAGGGGGAAAGGCAAGCTCAACATGTTAGAGGATCCATGACAACATACTTTATCTCAGATATAAGAAAACATAACTCATCACGTTGTCTTCCTTGTCCAACATCAACTCTTTAGCATTTTATATTTTAATGAGTGCTCCCAATCATAAAAGATGTCAATGATAATATATCTATATGTGAAACCTCTCTTCCTTATTACTTCCTATTAATTGCAACGATGACCAAAGCTATATTTGCCAACTCCCAACAACTTTTAATCATCACACTCTTCCTATGTGAAGTCATTACTCTCAATAAGATCAATATGAACTCTTTGTTTCTTTTTATTCTTTTCTTCTTTCTATTCTTTTATTCACCCAAGATCATGGCAAAATAATCAGGCCCTTGACTCAACACTAAACTTTATTATATATATATATATATATATATATATATATATATATATATATATATATATATATATATATATATATATATATATATATATATATATATATATATATCTAGCTCACGGATTCGATTACATAGAGGGATCATAAAGCAAAACTCAAAACTAGATCATGCCATAAACTTTATTCTACTAGATCAAGATACTACTAAAAGGATCGAACTAAGAAAAACGGTAAAGAAAGGAGTTGTGATGGTGATACGATACCGGGGCACCTCCCCCAAGCTTGGCAGTTGCCAAGGGGAGTGCCCATGCCCATGTGATTATGTCTCCTTCTTTGTCGGTGAAGGTGGAGGTGATGGATAGTCGCACATCGAGCGTAAGAGGTCCTCCAACTTGCGGATAATGCCCTTGAGTGCAACAATATGCTCCTTCAACAAAATATTTTCACTTGTGAGATACTTTTTTTGAATACGAGCTACCTCAATCATCTTGAGAGCTTTGATTTCAATTGGGGTGAGAAAGTTGTGATCAAGTTGGAGAGTGTCTTATGCTGCGGGAGCTTGGTACTCCGTGGCCTTCTTGATCCTTTCATCCTTGTTGATCTCCATGGGTTCTTCCCTCTTCAGTTCTATCTTCATTAGCCAAGCATCCTTGTCACCATTGTCGGAGGAGGGGGACGACATGATGCCTGGCCTTGACAACTCTGACAGAAAACAGCTCGAAACAAAAACAGAGGATAATTGCGTGATACGGGAGTTAAAACCTTCGGGAGAATATATAATGAATTTTTACCGACCAAAATATGTATCGTGCAAGAAAACGGAGTCCGGAGGGCACACGAGGTGCTCACGAGGTAGGGGCGCGCCGGGGGTAGGCGCGCCCACCACCTCGTGGGGCCCTCGTGTCCTTCTAGGACTGCTACTTATTTTCTATTTTCTAAATATTCCAAAACGGAGAAATATTGCCTTAAAATTGTTTTGGAGTCGGTTTACTTACCATACCACATACCTATTCCTTTTGAGTCCAAAACGGTCGGAAAGTGTCCTTATGTATTCCTCCGGGGTTACGGTTCCAATAATATTGGTTTCAACATTTATTGGATTACCAGAGATATAATGTTTGATCCTTTGACCATTTACCACCTTCGGATTTGTGCCTTCGAAGTTGTTGATTTTTATAGCACCGGAACGATAGACCTCCTCGATAACGTAGGGTCCTTCCCATTTAGAGAGAAGTTTTCCTGCAAAAACTCTTAAACGAGAGTTGTATAGCAATACATAATCACCTACATTAAACTCACGCTTTTGTATCCATTTTTCATGCCATCTTTTAACTTTTTCTTTAAACAACTTGGCATTTTCATAAGCTTGGGTTCTCCATTCATCAAGTGAGCCAATATCAAATAACCTCTTCTTACCGGCAAGTTTGAAATCATAGTTGAGCTCTTTAATAGCCCAATATGCCTTATGTTCTAGTTCGAGAGGTAAGTCACATGCTTTTCCATAAACCATTTTATACGGAGACATACCCATAGGATTCTTATATGCAGTTCTATAGGCCCATAATGCATCATCAAGTTTCTTGGACCAATTCTTTCTAGACCTATTAACAGTCTTTTGCAAAATTAATTTGAGCTCTCTATTTCTCAATTCTACTTGACCACTAGACCGTGGGTGATATGGAGATGCAATTCTATGGTTAACGTCATATTTAGCAAGCATTTTACGGAAAGCACCATGAATAAAATGTGAACCACCATCAGTCATTAAATATCTAGGGACTCCAAACCTCCGAAAAATAACTTCCTTAAGCATTTTAATAGAGGTGTTATATGATCAGCACTACTAGTTGGAATAGCTTCTACCCACTTAGTAACGTAATCAACAGCAACTAAAATATGTGTATAACCATTAGAGGCAGGAAAAGGTCCCATATAATCAAAGCCCCAAACATCAAATGGTTCAATAACAAGTGAATAATTCATAGGCATTTTTTGACGTCTACTAATATTACCAATTCTTTGACATTCATCACAAGACAAGACAAACTTACGGGGCATCCTTGAAGAGAGTGGGCCAATAAAAACCGGATTGCAATACCTTATATGCAGTTCTATCTCCAGCGTGGTGTCCTCCATAAGCTTCGGAGTGACACTTGCGTAGGATATGTTCCTGTTCATGCTCAGGTACACAATGTCTAAAACACCATCTACTCCTTCTTTATAAAGATGTGGGTCATCCCAAAAGTAATGTCGCAAATCATAGATTTTTTTTCTTTTGCTGGTATGTGAAGCTAGGTGGTATAAACTTAGCAACAATGTAATTAGCATAATCAGCATACCATGGAGTGCTACGAGAAGTGCTTATGACATTTAATTGTTCATCAGGAAAGCTATCATCAATAAGTAGTGGGCCATCAAGAACATTCTCTAACCTAGATAAGTTTTCTGCAACGGGGTTCTCAACTCCTTTTCTATCAACAATATGCAAATCAAATTCTTGCAGCAAGAGAACCCATCTAATAAGTCTAGGTTTTGCATCTTTCTTTTCCATAAGGTATTTAATAGCAGCATGATCAGTGTGAATAGTTACTTTAGAATCAACAATATAAGGTCTGAATTTATCACAAGCAAATACAACTGCTAAAAGTTCCTTTTCCGTAGTAGCATAATTTCTTTGAGCATTGTCTAGAGTCTTACTAGCATAATGGATAAAATTTAATTTCTTATCAACTCTTTGCCCTAGAACAGCACCTACAGCATAATCACTAGCATCACACATGATTTCAAAGGGTAAATTCCAATCAGGTGGCTGAACAAGAGGTGCAGAGACTAATGCTTTCTTAAGTATTTCAAATGCTTCTACACAGTCATCATCAAAGACAAATGGTACATCTTTTTGTAATAAATTAGTCAGAGGCCGAGAAATTTTTGAGAAGTCCTTAATGAACCTCCTATAAAATCCGGCGTGACCAAGGAAACTTCTTATACCTTTGATGTCCTTGGGACATGGCATCTTTTCAATAGCATCAACCTTAGCTTTATCAACTTCAATACCTCTTTCAGAAACTTTGTGCCCCAAGACAATACCTTCATTAACCATAAAGTGGCACTTTTCCCAATTCAAGACAAGATTAGTTTCTTCACATCTCTGCAAAACTCGATCAAGATTGCTCAAGCAATCATCAAAAGAGGAACCGTAGACGGAAAAGTCGTCCATGAAAACCTCACAAATCTTTTCACAAAAGTCAGAGAATATAACCATCATGCATCTTTGAAAGGTAGCAGGTGCATTACATAAACCAAAAGGCATACATCTATATGCAAAAGTACCATAAGGGCATGTAAAAGTAGTCTTTGATTGATCTTTAGCCGACACAGGTATTTGAGAGAAACCAGAATAACCATCTAGAAAGCAATAATGTGTATGTTTGCATAATCTTTCTAGCATTTGATCAATAAAAGGCAAGGGGTAATGATCTTTCTTAGTAGCTTTATTTAATTTGCGAAATCAATTACCATCCTATAACCTGTGATAATTCTTTGCGGGATCAATTCATCTTTATCATTAGGGACAACGTAATACCTCCTTCTTAGGGACACAATGGACAGGACTTACCCACTGACTATCAGCAACGGGATAAATTATACCTGCCTCCAAAAGCTTGAGTATTTCTTTTCTTACCACTTCTTTCATTTTAGGATTCAAGCGTCGTTGAGGATCACGAACTGGTTTGGCATCCGCTTCCAAATTTATTTTATGTTGACATAGAGTGGGACTAATGCCCTTAAGCTCATCAAGAGTATATCCAATAGCGGAACGGTGCTTCTTCAAACTTTTCAATAATCTTTCTTCTTAATGCTCTGAAAGGTTAGCACTGATAATAACAGGATATATTTTATTTTCATCGAGATAAGCATATTTAAGATTATCAGGCAACAGTTTAAGCTCAAACACGGGATCACCCTTGGGTGGAAGAGGATCCCCTAGGATTTCAACAGGCAAATTGTGTTGCAGAATAGGTTCCTGTTTAAAGAATACTTCATCTATTTCCCTTCTTTCATTCATAAACATATCATTTTCATGGTCTAGCAAATAGTGTTCTAAAGGATCACTAGGAGGTACGGCAATAGAAGAAAGACCAATAATTTCATCCTTACTAGGAAATTCTTCCTCACGATGTTGTTTACTAAATTTAGAGAAATTAAACTCATGAACCATATCATCCAAGCCAATAGTAACAACATTCTTTCCGCAATCTATCTTAGCATTAATGGTATTCAAGAAGGGTCTACCAAATATAATGGGACAAAAGATATCTTGTGGAGAACCAAGAACAAGAAAATCAGCAGGATATTTAGTTTTCCCACACAAGACTTCAACATCTCTAACAATTCCCATTGCGGATATAGTATCTGTATTGGCAAGTTTAATTGTAACATCAATATCTTCTAACTCAGCAGGTGTAATTTCATGCATAATTTCTTTGTATAAGTCAATGGGTATTACACTAGCACTAGCACCCCTATCACATAAGCCATGATAACAATGATCTCCTATTTTAACAGAAATAATAGGCACGCCTACCACAGGTCTATGTTTATCATTAGCACACGGTTTAGCAATTCTAGCAGTTTCATCGCAGAACTGAATAACATGCCCATCAATATTATCAGACAAGAGATATTTAACAATAGCAATATTAGGTTCTACTTTAACTTGCTAAGGAGGTGTATAAGTTCTAATATTGCTTTTACGAACAACAGTTGAAGCTTTAGCATGATCCTTCATTCTAATAGGGAAAGGTGGTTTCTCAACATAAGAAGTGGGAACAATAGGATCATTATAAGTGACAGTCTTTTCTTCAACTTTAATAGGTGCAGCTACTTTTACTTATATGGGAGGATAATATTTAAACCACTTCTCCTTGGGGAGATCAACATAAGTAGCAAAAGATTCACAGAAAGAAGCTACTATCTCATAGTCAAGTCCATATTTAGTGCTAAACTTACGGAAAATATCGGTATCCATAAAAGATTTAACACAATCAAACTTAGGTGTCATACCTGACTCCTTACCTTCGTCGAGGTCCCAATCTTCAGAGTTGCGTTTAATTCTATCCAATAAATTCCATTTAAATTCAATAGTCTTCATCATAAAGGAGCCAGCACAAGAAGTATCGAGCATGGTGTGATTGTTATCAGAAAGCCGGGCATAGAAATTCTGAAGAATTGTCACTCTTGAGAGCTCATGATTGGGGCATGAATATAACATTGATTTAAGCCTCCCCCAAGCTTGAGCGATGCTTTCTCCTTCGCGAGGCCAAAAATTATATATATAATTGCGATCACGATGAACAAGATGCATAAGGTAATATTTTTGATGAAATTCCAGTTTCAATCTTTTATAGTTCCATGATCTCGTATCATCACATAGCCTATACCATGTCAATGCGTCTCCCTTCAAAGATAAAGGGAAGGCCTTCTTCTTAACAACACCATCGGGTATACCTGCAAGCTTAAAAAGTCCACAAACTTCATCTAGATAGAGTAGATGTTCATCAGGATGCTTTGTTCCATCTCCTGTAAAAGTGTTAGCTAGCAGTTTTTCCACCATACCCGAAGGAATTTCAAAAGGAGTTTCATTTTCAATAGGTTCAGTAGGTTGAGGAGCAACTCTTTGCTCTACTGGACGGGGTGAAGATACCCCGAACAAGCACCTCAGAGAATTACTTTCCATAGTAACAAGTGACAGAAAATTTCAGCACACTATATAAATTTTTCCTTACCAAATTCCACCTACAAAAGGCGCTACACTCCCCGGAAACGGCGCCAGAAAAGAGTCCTGATGACCCACAAGTATAGGGGATCTACCGTAGTCCTTTCGATAAGTAAGAGGGTCGAACCCAACGAGGAGCGGAAAGAAATGATAGGTGGTTTTCAGCAAGGTATTCTCTGCAAGTACTGAAATAAGTGGTAACAGATAGGTTTGTGATAAGATAAATTGTAACGAGCAACAAGTAACAATAGTAAATAACGTGCAGCATGGTGGCCCAATCCTTTTTGTAGCAAAGGACAAGCCTGGACAAACTCTTATAATAGGAAAAGCGCTCCCGAGGACACATGGGAATATCGTCAAGCTAGTTTTCATCATGCTCATATGATTCGCGTTCGGTACTTTGATAATTTGGTATGTGGGTGGACCGGTGCTTGTGTGCTGTTCTTACTTGAACAAGCATCCCACTTATGATTAACCTCTATTGCAAGCATCCGCAACTACAACAAAAGTATTCAGGTAAACCTAACCATAGCATGAAACATATGGATCCAAATCAGCCCCTTACGAAGCAACGCATAAACTAGGGTTTAAGCTTCTGTCACTCTAGAAACCCATCATCTATTTATTACTTCCCAATGCCTTCCTCTAGGCCCAAATAATGGTGAAGTGTTATGTAGTCGACATTCACATAACACCACTAGAGGCTAGACAACATACATCTCATAAAAATATCGAACGAATACCAAATTCACATGACTACTAATAGCAAGACTGCTCCCTTGTCCTCAGGAACAAACGTAACTACTCACAAAGCATATTCATGTTCATAATCAGAGGGGTAATAATATGCATAAAGGACCTGAACATATGATCTTCCACCAAATAAACCAACTAGCATCAACTACAAGGAGTAATCAACACTACTAGCAACCTACTAGCACCAATCCCGGACTTGGAGACAAGAATTGGATACAAGAGATGAACTAGGGTTTGGAGATGAGATGGTGCTAGTGAAGATGTTGATGGAGATTGCCCTCTCCCGATGAGAGGAGCGTTGGTGATGATGATGACGATGATTTCCCCCTCCCGGAGGGAAGTGTCCCCAGCAGAACAGCTCCGCCGGAGCCCTAGATTGATTCTGCTAAGGTTCCGCCTCGTGGCGGCGGAGTCTTGTCCCGAAAGGTTCCCTCTTATTTTTTTTTCTCATCGAAAGACTTCATATAGGAGAAGATGGGCATCGGAGAGCCACCAGGGGGCCCACGAGGTAGGGGGGCGCGCCCCCCACCCTCGTGAGCATGGTGTGGGCCCTTGGCCTTCATCTTTGGCGATGATTTTTCTTTATTTATTTTAAGATATTCCATGGAGTTTCAGGACTTTTGGAGTTGCACAGAATAGGTCTCCAATATTTGCTCCTTTTCCAGCCCAGAATTCTAGCTGCCGGCATTCTCCCTCTTCATGTAAACCTTGTAAAATAAGAGAGAATAGCCATAAGTGTTGTGACATAACGTGAAATAACAGCCCATAATGCGATAAATACCGATATAAAAGCATGATGCAAATGGACGTATCACATACGTTGGTAAGCCGAGGTGATAGCGCTGCCCAACCCGGATCATTTACCTGTGCACAGAAAATAGTGTAAGCCGGAGATAGCAGTAATAATAATAAACTTAAAAAATCATAGCATAATAAATAATTTATGCAAGATGAGTAATAAGAGAAATATGGCCCATGCGCCAAACACCCGACGAGGTAGGACTCTCTTGATGATGCTGAAGTCCCTGAGGCAACCAAACATGTCGGTATGGCAATTTGATCAACAAGGTGATCGTGCGAGCCGATTTATGCCAATTGGGACGACGATGTTGGCTTGCCGAAGTGACCGCGTGACGCAGTCGAAGTCGATCACCTACACACATAAAATAGTTCAGTCCAAAAAGAATAAAATAAATATATATATATACCTTGCATAATTGATTTTCGCAAAAGTAATTTATTTAAAGAGATGTGGCCTGGCACTGAAGTCAATGTCGATGCAAGGCGTCGGCATGACACGGTGAAGGCGTGGGAAAGCCTGAATTCACAAGCCGGTCCGAGTTCTGGATGCGGCATTCGCTGAACTATATACGGAAACTGATCGAATCACTACGCGACCTTTGTTAATGCGGCCACCATTTGCCAGACCTGTGTACAGATGATAGAACAAACCAGAGTAATAATTCCTCCAGAAAATAAACCCAAGCAAGGAAAAATCACTAGGATTAATAGCACCTGATTTGTTTGTTGTAGCAATCCGAAGAAAAGTGACTCCCAAAGTTAGGATTCGATCCGCACACCCATTGCCTGACTAGCGATGAAGTGACAGCATGGCGATGCTGGCAAAGGTTGGCTCGCCAAGGCAAAGCCCCCGGTCCAGCTAACGTGACGAAGTTGGTCGGCTAGTGACACCGAAGTCTCCGGAGTAGGTTGATGAAGAGATGGCGAAGCCCCTGGTCTAGCCAAGGTGATGAAGCAGGTTGGTAAGGACACGTTGCAGCTGCCATGTCAGCCGATGTGTTGAAGCAGTTCGGCGTGATGGACATCAGCTTGAAGAAGCAACAGTGCGGCCATGCCGACGCAGGTCGTAACTTGTGACGCGGTCAATGCCGGCTTGACGAAATGACCATGCGGCGATGTCGGTGTGCCCGCTCCGTGTAATCCGCGGGGCGGCGATGTTGGTGATGATTTATCCTTGGCGGTTCGGAACTCCTATTCGGCTCGCCGAGATGATGATCCGAAGAATTTGAGCTCGGTTCAAAAAGCGACGACATGTCTAGCGCAGGTCGGCAGCCGTGGAGCAATATTGACGGATTGGTTTGACACCAGCATGATGGTGAATATTACCTCAGAGGAGGCTCAAAATTTTATAGGCACGTGTTTAAAAACAACGAATAATACCCTAGAAGAAAATTCATTTAAAAAGGTTGTCCAATATCACGTTCACAAAGAAACATGAATTCGGGTCGGATCCGTATTCGCGCAGGAAACAGATCCGGAAATTGGTCCACTCATCGGAAGGTTCTCGGAGTTTGAACCGTCGGATCGAGCAGGAATTTTGAGGGGTGGTATATATGGGAATTCCACAACAGATGAACGGTTGGATCTTCCGAAGGACCTTCATACGTCTCCAACGTATCTACTTTTCCAAACACTTTTGCCCTTGTTTTGGACTCTAACTTGCATGATTTGAATGAAACTAACCCGGACTGATGCTGTTTTCAGCAGAACTACCATGATGTTGTTTTATGTGTAGAAAAGAAAAGTTCTCGGAATGACCTGGAAATCAACGGAGGCACTTTTTGGAATTTATAAAAATCTTGGGCGAAAGAAATACATCGGGGCCCAGGGCCTGTCCACGAGACAGGCGCCCCCCTAAGGCGCACCCCTATCTCGTGGGCCCCCTGGACCTCCTCCGACCTCAACTCCAACTCCATATATTCCGTCTCGGGGAGAAAAAAATCAGGGAGAAAGTTACATCGCGTTTCACGACACGGAGCCGACGCCAAGCCCTAATCTTTCTCGGGAGGGCTGATCCGGAGTCCGTTCGGGGCTCCGGAGAGGGGGATTCGTCGCCGTCGTCTTCATCAACCATCCTCCATCACCAATTTCATGATGCTCACCGCCGTGCGTGAGTAATTCCATCGTAGGCTTGCTGGACGATGACGGGTTGGATGAGATTCACCATGTAATCAAGTTAGTTTTGTTAGGGTTTGATCCCTAGTATCCACTATGTTCTGAGATTGATGTTGCTATGACTTTGCTATGCTTAATGCTTGTCACTAGGGCCCGAGTGCCATGATTTCAGATCTGAACCTATTATGTTTCCATGAATATATGTGTGTTCATGATCCTATCTTGCAAGTCTATAGTCACCTATTATGTTTTATGATCCGACAACCCCGAAGTGACAATAATCGGGATACTTCTCGGTGATGACCGTAGTTTGAGGAGTTCATGTATTCACTATGTGTTAATGCTTTGTTCCGGTTCTCTATTAAAAGGAGGCCTTAATATCCCTTAGTTTCAGAAGGACCCGCTGCCACGGGAGGGTAGGACAAAAGATGTCATGCAAGTTCTTTTCCATAAGCACGTATGACTATTTACGGAATGCATGCCTACATTACATTGATGAATTGGAGCTAGTTCTATATCACCCTATGTTATAACTATTGCATGAGGAATCGCATCCGGCATAATTATCCATCACTGATCCGGTGCCTACGAGCTTTTCATATATTCTTCTTCGCTTATTTACTTTTCCGTTGCTGCTGTTACAACTACTACAAAAACCCAAAAAAAAATTATCTTTACTTTTGCTACCGTTACCTTTATTATCATACCACTTTTTCTACTAAACACTTTGCTGCAGATACTGAGTTATCCAGGTGTGGTTGAATTGACAACTCAACTGCTAATACTCAAGAATATTCTTTGGATCCCCTTGTGTCGAATCAATAAATTTGGGTTGAATACTCTACCCTCGAAAGCTGTTGCGATCCCCTATACTTGTGGGTTACCAAGACTAATTTCTAGAGCCGTTGCCGGGGAGCATAGCTCTATTCTCTGAGTCACTTGGGATTTATATCTGTTGATCACTATGAAGAACTTGAAAGACGCTAAGACCAAAATTCTGCCCTCAACTACGAGGGGAGGTAAGGAACTGCCATCTAGCTCTGCACTAGATTCTCCTTCCATTATTAGTAAGCTTGCGACACCTAAACCTGCTACTGCTATGAGTTCTGATATGTCGCATGTTATCGATGATGCCACTTCTGCTATGCATGATGAAACTACTTCTGTGTGTGATACTACTTTGTCATTAGGTGAATTTCTAGATGAACAACTTGCTAGAGTTAGAGGGGATGAAATTACTGAAGATCCTATTACTGATGATAGTGATGATGAAGGTTCCCCCAATGATTATGTTTTACCTGTTGTTCCTAAGGGTTATGTTATGCATGAAAAAGCTGCTCTGGAAATCCTTGCCTGCAATGATAGGAATGATCTTAAGAAATTATTAGCTAAATTGAAGCAACAGTCTCTTAATGCCAGAATGAAACCCGATACTGCTTTTGCTACTTCACCTATTTGTGTTACTGATAAGGATTATGAATTCTCTGTTGATCCTAATATTATTACTTTAGTTGAATCTGATCCTTTTTATGGCCTTGAATCTGAAACTGTTGTGGCACATCTTACCAAGCTGAATGATATAGCCACCCTATTTACTCATGATGAGAAGTCTCGCTATTTATATATCCTTAAGATATTTCCGTTCTTATTAAAGGGTGATGCTAAGACTTGGTATAATTCTCTTGCTCATGGTTGTGTGCGTAGTCCACAGGATATGATTTATTATTTCTCTGCTAAATATTTCCCTGCTCATAAGAAACAAGCTGCCTTGCGGGAAATATATAATTTTGTGCAAATCAATGAAGAGAGTCTCCCACAAGCTTGGGGGAGGCTTCTCCGGTTAGTTAATGCTTTGCCTGATCATCCTCTTAAGAAAAATGAAATACTTGATATCTTTTATAATGGACTAACCGATGCTTCCAAGGACCACTTGGATAGTTGTGCTGGTTGTGTTTTCAGGGAAAGAACAGTCGACGAAGCTGAAATACTATTGAATAATATGTTGACTAATGAAAATAATTGGACTCTTCCTGAGCCAGTTCCTAAAGTAATTCATGAACCAATTGAGCCAACTCCTGAACCTATTCCTAAACCCTCTCCGAAGAAGAGAGGTGTTTTATTTCTCAGTCCTGAAGATATGCAAGAGGCAAAGAAATCAATGAAAGAAAAAGGTATTAAAGCTGAAGATGTTAAGAATTTACCACCTATTGAAGAAATACATGGTCTTAATTTACCACCTGAAGAACCACATTGTCTTGATAACCCGACACAGGTAGTAAAGGTAAATTCTCTCTATAGATATGATAAAGTTGAAATACCCTCTACTAAATTTCATATCCCTTGCTTAGATGAATTTGATGACTTTATGGCTAGGCAAGAAAGTTTTAATGCTTATGTTGGTAGAGAGTTAAAGAATAATGCTTTCGAAATAGGACGTGTAGGTGATAATCTGGCTAGAGTTAAAGATGAACTTCACCGCGTTAGCAAATATGCTTCTATGGTTGCTACTCAAGCTGAGCAAGTACTCAAAGCTCAAAATGACTTGCTTGATGAATTAAATAATAAAAATGACTTTGCTGTTAGAGTGGCTACTAGAACTGGTAGAATGACTCAGGAACCTTTGTATCCTGAAGGCCACCCTAAGAGAATCGAGCAAGATTCTCAGAGAAATAATTTAGAGGCACCTAGTTCTTCTAAAAAGAAGAAAAAGAAAAACAATAAAACTTTGCATGCTCCTAGTGAACCTGTCGTAGACACACCTGAGAATCCCAATAATATTTCTGTCTCTGATGCTGAAACACAATCAGGTGATGAACATGAACCTAGCGATAATGTTAATGATAATGTTCATGTTGATGCTCAACCTAGCAATAATAATGATGTAGAGATTGAACCTGTTGTTGATCTTGATAACCCACAATCAAAGAATCATCGTTATGATAAGAGAAATTTTGTTGCTAGGAAGCACGGTAAAGAAAGAGAACCATGGGTTCAGAAACCCATGCCATTTCCACCTAAACCATCCAAGTCAAAGGATGATGAGGATTTTGAGCGCTTTGCTGAAATGATTAGACCTATTTTCTTACGTATGCGCTTAACTGATATGCTTAAAGTAAATCCTTATGCTAAGTATATGAAGGATATCATCACAAATAAAAGAAAGATATCGGAAGCTGAAATTTCCACCATGCTTGCCAATTACACTTTTAAGGGTGGAATACCAAAGAAACTCAGAGATCCGGGTGTACCAACTATACCAAGCTCTATTAAAATAAATTACGTTAGAACTGCTTTATGTGATCTTGGAACAGATGTTAGTGTTATGCCTCTCTCTCTCTATATATCGTAGACTTGAATTGAATAAGTTGACACCTACTGAAATATCTTTGCAAATGGCTGATAAATCAACCGCTATACCTGTCGGTATTTGTGAGGATGTGCCTGTTGTAGTGGCAAATGTCACTATCTTAACGAACTTTGTTATTCTTGATATTCCTGAGGATGATAGTATGTCTATTATCCTTGGTAGACCTTTTCTTAATACTGCAGGGGCTGTTATTGATTGCAAAAAAGGCAATGTCACTTTTCATGTCAATGGTAATGAGCATACGGTACACTTTCCGAGGAAACAATCTCAAGCTCATAGCATCAATTCAATTGGAAAAGTTCCAACTATCATTTTTGGAGGTTTTGAATTTCCTCTCCCTACTGTCAAGAAAAAGTATGATATTCTTTTTGTTGGGGATTTTCATATCCCCGTTGAGGTAACTTAGTGTTATTCGAAATTTCTCCGGTTCCGTGTTATTAGGAATGAGTTTGTTAACAAGACTTGATCAACCTTGTTAGTGGGTTCATTTCGATGATCATGAGATGGATGAAACTAGAAGGCATAACCTTCTGTACCCTCCTTTTACTTTCTGTTATTTAGATGAAATAAAGCAAAAATAGTATTATCCATCTGTTTTCTGAATTATCCGTGCATTAAAAAATAGCCCGAAAATAAAAGTGCTCCAAATGCCCTGCAAATCTAGTATGATTTTTTCTGGAATATTTGAGGATTTTAGACACTGAAAACACTGCAGGAGGGCCAAGCACCAGGCAACGAGAGAGGAGGGCGCCCCCCTGGGGCGCGCCCCCTGTCTCGTGGGCCCCTGGTGGCTCCCCTCCACTTATTCCTGCACCCACACATTTCATCTTCTACCCAAAAAAATCCCCATTCAGCTCAAGCACGAGTTCTAGCTCTTCTTACTGTGATTTTCTATCTCCTTGCTCAAAGCTCCATTCACAAAACTGCTTTGGGAGATTGTTGCTTGGTATGTGACACCTCCATTGGTCCAATTAGTTTTTGTTCTAGTTCTTTATTCATTGCAAATTTTTGCCGCATAGGTGACCATGTTCTTGAGCTTGCATGTTAAATTTTGAGGTCCCAAGCAATTCCAACGCATGATATAGGCTCTAGGCACTTGTAGGAGTAGTTGCTATAAATCTTGTATAGTTTTATGCACTTTTATTTTGAAGTTACTAAAAAAATTCAGAAATTTTCAGAAAATGTTAAGGAGGCTCTTTGAAGGCTCTTCTAGCCAAAGCTCTAAGGAAAAACAAGACAAAGAGAAGGAAAGACCCAAGTATAATCTTCCTCGCTTAGCGGAAGTACAGTCTTGTGAATGGCCATGCGAGGACTTCTTGAAAGAAGCCGGAATTCATGATGATTTTTATGCTTTAATCGAGACTGCAGGCCTCACCGGTTTCATCAACGACCGAACCGATCAGTATCTCTTACTTACCAATACTTTCGTGCAAAACTTTTATTATTATCCTAAGAAATCGCCGCCTGCAGTATCATTTCATTTATATGATGAATTCAAAGAAATGTCTTTACGTCATTTTTGTGCGGTATGTAGGATACCTTATGAGGGAGAATTAGATGAACCCCATCGTGAAGATGTGGGTGGCTTTGTCAATACTATTGTTGTAGAGGAGCCAAAGAAGGGCTCCGAGGCGAAGGTCTCTAGCATACACTTCCCTGTTTTACGCTATTTTGCTATATTTGCTATTAGATGCTTGATGGGTCGTGGAAATAGTGGAAATTTGAGTGTTCCAGATATATTATTCTTCAACATGCTTTGCTGGGAGACAACACTTTTAGTATGGGTGCCGTCGTTGCTAAACGGCTAGCCCTGAATTGTACAAAAGGCCCCATATTTGGAGGTATCTATGCTGCACGTCGTGCTAAACATTTTCAGATACCCATTAGGCATTATGAGGAGGAGGAGACAAAATTACCTCCTCACGTCTTAGATTACAAGAGCATGGTAGCCCACAAATTTATTGTTGACAACGAAGAGAAGATGCTCTTGTATAACCTTAGATTTAATAAGAAACACAATGAGACTATTATTTTGCCTGCGCCTCTGCTGTTTGATTTGACTGCAGATAATTTTCTTGTTACACCGGAAGCAGTGTACAATCACCGAGCTCAAGATTTTACTCCAGAACCTGAACCTGAGCCGGAACCTGAGCTGGACCCTTATCGTGCATCATCTGTCCAGTGGGATCCGGAGATGACCAGCTAGTGGTATCCTGACTACACCTCCCACTACATCGGGAAGAGTAGCGGTGGTCCTTGGTACTAGACCAACTTAGGCCAAAAGACTAAGCTTGGGGGAGTACGTATTTCTCACCGACTTTACATTCATGTTCACACACTACTCGTCGGTGCTCATACTCTTTCATTGTATTATCCATGTTAGTTTAAATTTCTTTTTCTAGTTTTCTTCTTGTGTGTTTGATAAACCTTAAGGAAAACCAAAAAAATTAGTTAGTTTAATTTCCATGCTTGTAGTAGAAATTAAAATGAAAATCCAAAAATATTTCTAGTTCTTCTTCTTACTTGTTGGGAGCTTTCCCGTGTAAATAGTTTTATTTTCTTTCTTTTGGGGGTAGAGAAGACCATATTGAAAATGCTTAGTGGCTCTTATATGCATAAATGTTTATTTAACTAAGAGCCCATATTACATGTCTTCTCTCTTGAGTTGAATGCTTGCAGATTCCAGCTTAGTCCAATGCACGTACACTCTTATTATTATTACACATCGTTCGGTCGTGCGAGTGAAAGGCAATAATGACGATATATGATGAACTTATAGGGATGAGAAAAGCTGGTATGAACTCGACCTCTTTTGTTTTTGTAAATATGATGAGTTCATCGTTCCTGAGTCAGCTATTATGAAGTAAACATATTTGCAATGACATTTAGAGATTATAGTTACTTGTGCCATGCTTGATTAGCTATGAGTTATAATGATTTACCTTGCGTGCCAACATGCTATTAGAATGATTATGATATGGTATGATGGGATGGTATCCTCATTTGAATGAATTGAGTGACTAGACTTGGCACATGTTCACACATGTAGTTGAATCGAATCAACATAGCCTTCATGATATTTATGTTCATGGTAGATTATATCCTACTCATGCTTGTACTCAGTGTGAATTAATTTTAATGCATGTTTACAACTGTTGTCGCTCTCTCAGTTGGTCGCTTCCCAGTCTTTTGCTAGCCTTCACTTGTACTAAGAGGGAATACTGCTTGTGCATCCAAACTCCCGAAACCCCAAAGTTGTTCCATATGACTCCATTACACCTTCCTATATGCGGTATCTACCTGCCGTTCCAAGTAAATTTGTATGTGCCAAACTCCAAACCTTCAAATGAAATTCTGTTTTGTATGCTTTAGCAGCTCATGTACAACTAGGGCTGCCTATATCTTCCATGCTAGGTGGGTTATTCTCAAGAGGAGTGGACTCCGCTCCTCATTCACGAGAAAGGGCCGGTAACCGGGATGTCCAGTCCCAGGATCCAAAAGATCAAAACTAAATCAAAATAATTGCAAACAAAACTCCCCTGGGACCCGTTGAATGTTGGAGGAACTCGTTGTTTCGAGCAAGCCATGGATTGATGCTTGTGGAGGAGGGGGAGTATAAACCTTTACCATTCTGTTTGGGAACTGCCTATAATGCATGTAGTATGGAAGATACAGCCATCTCATAGTTGTTATGTTGACAGCGAAAGTATGCCGCTCAAAATTTTATTCAATCTCTATTTCAAAATCGAGCTTTGGCACCTCTACAAATCTCTGCTTCCCTCTGCGAAGGGCCTATCTATTTACTTTTATGTTGAGTCATCATCCCTTCTTATTAAAAAGCACCATTGAGAGCTGCTTGTCGTTTGCATTCATTACTATTGGTTTATATTGGGTATGACTTGACTGGATCTCTTTTACCATGAATTACAATGTTTAGTCAGTCCTTGATCTTTAAAGGTGCTCTACGTTTATGTTTTGCGGTCTCAGAAAGGGCTAGTGAGATACCATTTTGTTATATCATGTTATGATTATTTTGAGAAAGTGTTGTCATCCGAGTTTTATTATTATGGCTCGCTAGCTGATTATGTTATTGATATGAGTAATTGTGAGACCTATGTGTTATTGTGAGTGTGGTTAGTTCATAATATCTTCTGAAACTTGAATGCTGGCTTTTCATGTTTACAACAACAAGAGCAACAGAGTTTGTAAAAGTTTTCTTTTTCACTTTCAGTTTATCAACTGAATTGCCTGAGGACAAGCAAAGGTTTAAGCTTGGGGAAGTTGATACGTCTCCAACGTATCTACTTTTCCAAACACTTTTGCCCTTGTTTTGGACTCTAACTTGCATGATTTGAATGAAACTAACCCGGACTGACGATGATTTCAGCAGAACTACCATGATGTTGTTTTATGTGTAGAAAAGAAAAGTTCTCGGAATGACCTGGAAATCAACGGAGGCACTTTTTGGAATTTCTAAAAAAATACTGGGCGAAAGAAATACATCAGGGGGGGCAGGGCCTGTCCACGAGACAGGGGGCGCCCCCCTAGGGCGCGCCCCCCTATCTCGTGGGCCCCCTGGACCTCCTCCGACCTCAACTCCAACTCCATATATTCCGTCTCGGGGAGAAAAAAATCTGGGAGAAAGTTTCATCGCGTTTCACGACACGGAGCCGCCGCCAAGCCCTAATCTCTCTCGGGAGGGCTGATCTGGAGTCCGTTCGGGGCTCCGGAGAGGGGGATTCGTCGCCGTCGTCTTCATCAACCATCCTCCATCACCAATTTCATGATGCTCACCGCCGTGCGTGAGTAATTCCATCATAGGCTTGCTGGACGGTGATGGGTTGGATGAGATTCACCATGTAATCAAGTTAGTTTTGTTAGGGTTTGATCCCTAGTATCCACTATGTTCTGAGATTGATGTTGCTATGACTTTGCTATGCTTAATGCTTGTCACTAGGGCCCGAGTGCCATGATTTCAGATCTGAACCTATTATGTTTCCATGAATATATGTGTGTTCTTGATCCTATCTTGCAAGTCTATAGTCACCTATTATGTGTTATGATCCGACAACCCCGAAGTGATAATAATCGGGATACTTCTCGGTGATGACCGTAGTTTGAGGAGTTCATGTATTCACTATGTGTTAATGCTTTGTTCCGGTTCTCTATTAAAAGGAGGCCTTAATATCCCTTAGTTTCCGTAAGGACCCCGCTGCCACGGAAGGGTAGGACAAAAGATGTCATGCAAGTTCTTTTCCATAAGCACGTATGACTATTTACGGAATACATGCCTACATTACATTGATGAATTGGAGCTAGTTCTATATCACCCTATGTTATAACTATTGCATGAGGAATCGCATCCGGCATAATTATCCATCACTGATCCGGTGCCTACGAGCTTTTCATATATTGTTCTTCGCTTATTTACTTTTCCGTTGCTACTGTTACAACTACTACAAAAACCCAAAAACATTTATCTTTACTTTTGCTACCGTTACCTTTATTATCATACCACTTTTGCTACTAAACACTTTGCTGCAGATACTAAGTTATTCAGGTGTGGTTGAATTGACAACTCAACTTCTAATACTCAAGAATATTCTTCGGCTCCCCTTGTGTCGAATCAATAAATTTGGGTTGAATACTCTACCCTCGAAAGCTGTTGCGATCCCCTATACTTGTGGGTTACCAGACCTCCGAGCTGGGTTCTGGAGACCACGCCCTAAACTCGTCCAAATTCCCGTCCAAATTTGACAGGGTTCTGGTATATCGTAGACTGCCGGAGATTCCTCCATCGGAACTCGACGAAATTTTGTATGGCTGTTGTAGACTTAATTCCGCACTATTCCACTGAAGCAATCGTCAAACTGACGCTCGAGGAGGCGGTGACGGCGGATACAAGTTCACTGTCCAGAAAAACAGCACGACCGTCCGAGGGCAATGTTGACGTTGAGCCCCCGAGCTCCGTGGATGATTCCTCCATGATCATGATAGAGATCGGAGTTGATGTTGATGAAGACCCCCGTCCGAACATGACGATCGGAGACGGAGCGCGGTCCTAGGTCGAGCCAAGGTGACCAGTCGAGCTGGTGAAGAAGATGTCGGCGTCGCAGTTGATCTGCGGGCGAACCATTGATCCTTTGCCGATCACACAGCGGAACTCTCAATGAAAGCACCATTGTCGGTGTCAAAACCGGCAGATCTCGGGTAGGGGGTCCCAAGTTGTGTGTCTTAGGATCGATGGTAACATGAACACGGGATTTTACCCAACTTCGGGCTCTCTCGGAGAGATAATACCCTACATGCTGCTTGATTGACTTTAATGAGTATAGGGATTACAAGAGTTGATCTACCTCGAGATCATATGTTGTGGTCTAAACCCTAGAGGTATAATGAGTAATGTCATGATTATCTATCGACTAGCCTGGCCCCAGCTTATATAATGTATCAGAGGCCTAGGATAACGTCCTAGCCAAATACGTTGGTGGAGAGGAGTCCTTGTCTTGATCACCAAGTCTTGTGGAATCTTCCTCATGCATGTCATCGGCTGTCCGAACTGGCTGTTGGAAATATGCCCTAGAGGCAATAATAAAAGCATTATTATTATATTTCCTTGTTCATGATAATTGTCTTTTATTCATGCTATAATTGTATTATCCGGAAATCGTAATACACGTGTGAATACATAGACCACAATCGTCCCTAGTGAGCCTCTAGTTGGTGGCTCGTTGGTCAGCAGATAGTCATGGTTTCGACTATGGACATCGATGTCATTGACAGCGGGATCACGTCATTAGGAGAATGACGTGATGGACAAAGACCCAATCCTAAGCATAGCACAAGATCGTGTAGTTCGTTTTGCTAGAGCTTTCCCAATGTCAAGTATCTCTTCCTTAGACCGTGAGATCGTGTAACTCCGGATACCGTAGGAGTGCTTTGGGTGTACCAAAGCGTCACTGGCGTGGCGGGTGACTATAAAGGTGCACTACGGTATCTCGAAAGTGTCATTGGGTTGACACGGATCGAGACAGGATTTGTCACTCCGTATGACGGAGAGGTATCACTGGGCCCACTTTCGGTAGTGCATCATCATAATGAGCTCAAAGTGACCAAGTGTCGGTCACGGGATCATGCATTACTGATGCAGTAAAGTGACTTGCGTAACGAGACTGAGCGAGGTATTGGGATACCGACGATCGAGTCTCGGGCAAGTAACATATCGTATGACAAAGGGAATAGTATACGGGTTGCTTGAATCCTTGACATCGTGGTTCATCCGATGACATCATCGAGGAGCATGTAGGAGCCAACATGGGTATCCAGATCCGCTGTTGGATATTGACCGAGAGCCGTCTCGGTCATGTCGCATGTCTCCCGAACCCGTAGGGTCTACACATAAGGTTCGGTGGCGCTAGGGTTATTAGGAAGACTTGTATGTGATTACGAATGTTGTTGAGTCCGGATGAGATCCGGACGTCACGAGGAGTTCGGAATAGTCCGGAGGTAAAGATTTATATATGGGAAGTTGTCAAGCGGACACCGGAAAGTTTCGGGGCATATTGGTATTGTCTGGGGCCACGGAAGGGTTCCGGGTCCACTGGGGGGCCACCCCTCCTGGGGGGCCACATGGGCTGCGTGGGGAAGGAACCAGCCCCTGGTGGGCTGGGCGCACCCCCCCCCCTTGGGCCCTTGCGCCTAGGGTTGGGGGAACCCTAGAGGGGGCGCCCCCCTTGCTTGGGGGGCAAGTCCCCTCCCTTGCCGCCGCCCCTCTAGATGCCATCTAGAGGGGCCGGCCCCCCCTCTCCCTTCCCCTATAAATAGAGGGGTGTGGGGAGGGCTGAACACCTAAGCCAAGGCGCAGCCCCTTCCCACCCCAACACCTCTCCTCCTCCGTACGTGCTTGGCGAAGCCTGCCGAGTATCTTGCAGCCACCAACAGCACCACGCCGTCGTGCTGCCGTTGGAGCTGTCTTCCTCAACCTCTCCTTCCTCCTTGCTGGATCAAGACGGAGGAGACATCGTCCGTACCATACGTGTGTTGAACGTGGAGGTGCTATCCGTTCAGCACTTGGTCATCAGTGATCTGAATCACGGCGAGTACGACTCCATCATCACCATCCCCTTGAGCGCTTCGCTTTTCGATCTACAAGTGGTATGTAGATGCAAACTCACTCCCTTGACTCGTTGCTTAGATGAACTCATAGATGGATCTTGGTGAAACCGTAGGAAAAATTTTAAATTTCTGCAACGTTCCCCAACAATGGCATCATGAGCTAGGTCTATGCGTAGTTCTCTATTGCACGAGTAGAACACGATTTTGTTGTGGGCGTGGATCTTGTCAACTTACTTGCCGCTACTAGTCTTATCTTGCTTCAGCAGTATTGTGGGATGAACGGCCGGACCAACCTTACGTGCGCTTACGTGAGACCGGTTCCACCGACTGACATGCACTAGTTGCATAAGGTGGCTGGCGGGTGTCTGTCTCTCCCACTTTAGTTGGAGCGGATTCGATGAAAAGGGTCCTTATGAAGGGTAAATATAAGTTGACAAAATCACGTTGTGGTTATTCGTAGGTAAGAAAACGTTCTTGCTAGAACCCAATTGCAGCCACGTAAAAGATGCAACAACAATTAGAGGACGTCTAACTTGTTTTTGCAGCAATTGTCATGTGATGTGATATGGCCAAGTTGTGATAAATGATGAATGACATATTGTGATGTATGAGATCATGTTCTTGTAATAGGGATCACGACTTGCATGTCGATGAGTATGAAAACCGGCAGGAGCCATAGGAGTTGTCTTTATTTTTTGTATGACCTGCGTGTCATTGAAAAACGCCATGTAAATTACTTTACTTTGTTGCTAAACACGTTAGCCATAGAAGTAGAAGTATTCGTTGGCGTGACAGCTTCATGAAGACACGATGATGGAGATCATGATGATGGAGATCATGGTGTCATGCCGGTGACAAGATGATCATGGAGCCCCGAAGATGGAGATCAATGGAGTTTTATGATATTGGCCATATCATGTCACTATTATATAATTGCATGTGATGTTTATTATGTTTATGCATCTTGTTTACTTAGAACGACGGTAGTAAATAAGATGACCCCTTACAAAATTTCAAGAAGTGTTCTCCCCTAACTGTGCACCGTTGCTAAAGTTCGTCGTTTCGAAGCACCACGTGATGATCGGGTGTGATAGATCCTTACGTTCACATACAACGGGTGTAAGACAGTTTTACACATGCAAAACACTTAGGGTTAACTTGACGAGCCTAGCATGTACAGACATGGCCTCGGAACACGGAGACCGAAAGGTCGAACACGAGTCGTATGGAAGATACGATCAACATGAGAATGTTCACCGATGATGACTAGTCCGTCTCACGTGATGATCGGACACGGCCTAGTCGACTCGGATCGTGTAACACTTAGATGACTAGAGGGATGTCTAATCTGAGTGGGAGTTCATTTAAATAATTTGATTAGATGAACTTAATTATCATGAACTTAGTCTAAAACTTTTGCATAATATGTCTTGTAGATCAAATGGCCAACGCTCATGTCAACTTGAACTTCAACGCATTCCTAGAAAACCAAGCTGAAAGATGACGGCAGCAACTATACGGACTGGGTCCGAACACGAGGATCATCCTCATAGCTGCCAGAAACAATATGTCCTAGAAGGACCGCTAGGTGACGCTCCGTCGAGCAGAACCAAGACATTATGAATGCTTGGCAGTCTCGTCTTGATGATTACTCCCTCGTTTAGTGCGGCATGCTTTACAGCTTAGAACCGGGGCTCCAAAAGCGTTTTGAGCAACACGGAGCATATGAGATGTTCGAGGAGCTGAAACTAGTTTTCCAAGCTCATGCCCGGGTCGAGAGATATGAAGTCTCCGACAAGTTCTATAGTTGTAAGATGGAGGAAAATAGTTCTGCTCAAAATGTCTGGGTTGCACAACCGCCTGTCCCAGCTGGACATAAACCTCCCGGATGAGGCGGTCATTGACAGAATTCTTCAGTCGCTCCCACCAAGCTACAAGAGCTTTGTGATGAACTACAATATGCAGGGGATGGTGAAGACCATTCCCGAAGTATTCTCAATGCTGAAGTCAGCAGAGGTTGAAATCAAGAAAGAACATCAAGTGTTGATGGTCAATAAGACCACTAAGTTCAAGAAGGGCAAGGGTAAGAAGAACTTCAAGAAGGACGGCAAAGATGTTGCGCGCCCGATAAGCCGATTCTTGGGAAGAAGTCAAAGAATGGACCCAAGCACGAGGCTGAGTGCTTTTATTGCAAGGGAAGGGTCACCGAAGCGGAACTGCCCCAAATACTTAGCGGATAAGAAGGTCGGCAACACCAAAGGTATATTTGATATACATGTAATTGATGTGTACCTTACCATTACTCGTAGTAACTCCCGGTATTTGATACGGTGCCGTTGCTCATATTTGTAACTCACAGCAGGAGCTGCGGAATAAGCGGAGGCTGGCGAAGGGACGAGGTGACGGCGCGTCGGGAATGGTTCGAGTCAATGTGATCGCCGTCGGCACGCTACCTCTACATTTACCTACGGGATTAGTTTTGAACCTTAATAATTGTTATTTGGTGCCAAGTTTGAGCATGAACATTGTATCTGGATCTCGTTTGATACGAGATGGCTACTCATTTAAATCCGAGAATAATGGTTGTTCTATTTATATGAGAGATATGTTTTATGGTCATGCTCCGATGGTCAATGGTTTATTATTAATGAATCTCGAGCGTAATATTACACATATTCATAGCGTGAATACCAAAAGATGTAAAGTTGATAACAATAGTCCCACATACTTGTGGCACTGCCGCCTTGGTCACATTGGTGTCAAGCGCATGAAGAAGCTCCATGCTGATGGACTTTTAGAGTCTCTCGATTATGAATCATTTGACACATGTGAACCATGCCTCATGGGCAAAATGACCAAGACTCCGTTCTCCGGAACAATGGAGCGAGCAACGAACTTGTTGGAAATCATACATACCGATGTGTGCAGTCCAATGAGTGTTGAGGCTCGCGGAGGATATCGTTATGTTCTCACTCTCACAGATGACTTGAGTAGATATGGGTATGTCTACTTGATGAAACACAAGTCTGAGACCTTTGAAAAGTTCAAGGAATTTCAAAATGAAGTAGAGAATCAACGTGACCGAAAGATAAAATTCTTACGATCGGATCGTGGAGGAGAATATTTAAGTCACGAATTTGGTACACACTTAAGAAAATGTGGAATCGTTTCACAACTCACGCCGCCTGGAACACCTCAGCGTAACGGTGTGTCCGAACGTCGTAATCGCACTCTATTGGATATAGTGCGATCCATGATGTCTCTTACCGATTTACCGCTATCATTTTGGGGATACGCTCTAGAGACAGCTACATTCACTTTAAATAGGGCACCGTCTAAATCCGTTGAGACAACACCGTATGAATTATGGTTTGGGAATAAACCTAAAATGTCGTTTCTAAAAGTTTGGGGATGCGATGCTTATGTCAAGAAACTTCAACCTGAAAAGCTCGAACCCAAGTCGGAAAAATGCGTCTTCATAGGATACCCTAAGGAAACCATTGGGTATACCTTCTACTTAAGATCCGAGGGCAAGATCTTTGTTGCCAAGAACGGATCCTTTACGGAAAAAGTTTCTCTCGAAAGAAGTAAGTGGGAGGAAAGTAGAACTCGATGAAGTACTACCTCTTGAACAGGATAGTAGTGCAGCTCAGGAAAATGTTCCTATGATGCCTACACCAACTGAAGAGGAATTTAATGATGATGATCAAGGTACTTCGGATCAATTTGCTACTGAACTTCGTAGGTCCACTAGGACACGTTCCGTACCAGAGTGGTACGGCAACCCTGTCCTGGAAATCATGTTGTTAGACAATGGTGAACCTTCGAACTATGAAGAAGCAATGGCGGGCCCAGATTCCAACAAATGGCTTGAAGCCATGCAATCCGAGATAGGATCCATGTATGAAAACAAAGTATGGACTTTGACAGACTTGCCCGATGATCGGCGAGCGATAGAAAACAAATGGATCTTTAAGAACAAGACGGACGCGGATGGTAATGTCACCATCTATAAAGCTCGACTTGTTGCTAAGGGTTATCGACAAGTTCAAGTGATTGACTACGATGAGACTTTCTCTCCCGTAGCGAAGCTTAAGTCCGTCCGAATCATGTTAGCAATTGCCGCATACTATGATTATGAGATATGGCAGATGGACGTCAAAACAGCGTTCCTTAACGGTTATCTTAAGGAAGAGCTGTATATGATGCAGCCGGAAGGTTTTGTCGATCCTAAGAATGCTAACAAAGTATGCAAGCTCCAGCGATCCATATATGGGCTGGTGCAAGCATCTCGGAGTTGGAACATTCGCTTTGATGAGATGATCAAAGCGTTTGGGTTTATGCAGACTTTTGGAGAAGCCTGCGTTTACAAGAATGTGAGTGGGAGCTCTGTAGCATTTCTCATATTATATGTAGATGACATACTTCTGATGGGAAATGATATAGAACTCTTGGACAGCATTAAGGCCTACTTGAATAAAAGTTTTTCAATGAAGGACCTTGGAGAAGCTGCTTATATATTAGGCATCAAGATCTATAGAGATAGATCGAGACGCCTCATAGGTCTTTCACAAAGCACATACCTTGATAAGATTTTGAAGAAGTTCAAAATGGATCAGTCCAAGAAAGGGTTCTTGCATGTACTGCAAGGTGTGAGATTGAGCTCAGCTCAATGCCCGACCACGGCAAAAGATAAAGAAGAGATGAGCGTCATCCCTATGCCTCGGGCATAGGATCTATTATGTATGTCATCTGTGTACGGACTGATGTAAACCTTGCCGTAAGTTTGGTAGGTAGGTACCAAAGTAATCCCGCAAGGAACACTGGACAGCGGTCAAGAATATCCTAAAGTACCGAAAAGGACAAAGGACATGTTTCTCGTTTATGGAGGTGACGAAGATCTCGTCGTAAAGGGTTACGTCGGCGCTAGCCGACACAGATCTGATGACTCTAAGTCACAAACCGGATCGTGTATATGTTGAATGGTGGAGCGATGGCTGGTGCAGCTGCAAGCGAGCGTCGTGGCGGGATCTACATGTGAAGCGGAGTACATGGCAGCCTCGGAGGCAGCGCATGAAGCAATTTGGGTGAAGGAGTTCATCACCGACCTAGGAGTCATACCCAATGCGTCGGGGCCGATCAAACTCTTCTGTGACAACACTGGAGCTATTGCACTTGCCAAGGAGCCCATGTTTCATAAGAAGACCAGGCACATCAAGCGTCGCTTCAACTCCATCCGTGAAAATGTTCAAGATGGAGACATAGAAATTTGCAAAGTACATACGGATCTGAATGTCGCAGATCCGTTGACTAAACCTCTCTCGCGAGCAAAACATGATCAACACCAGAACTCTATGGGTGTTCGATTCATCATAATATAACTAGATTATTGACTCTAGTGCAAGTGGGAGACTGTTGGAAATATGCCCTAGAGGCAATAATAAAAGCATTATTATTATATTTCCTTGTTCATGGTAATTGTCTTTTATTCATGCTATAATTGTATTATCCGGAAATCGTAATACGTGTGAATACATAGACCTGTCGTCCCTAGTGAGCCTCTAGTTGGTGGCTCGTTGGTCAACAGATAGTCATGGTTTCGACTATGGACATCGATGTCATTGACAACGGGATCACGTCATTAGGAGAATGACGTGATGGACAAAGACCCAATCCTAAGCATAGCACAAGATCATGTAGTTCGTTTTGCTAGAGCTTTTCCAATGTCAAGTATCTCTTCCTTAGACCATGAGATCGTGTAACTCCCGGATACCGTAGGAGTGCTTTGGGTGTACCAAGCGTCACAGCGTGGCGGGTGACTATAAAGGTGCACTACAGGTATCTCCGAAAGTGTCTGGGTTGACACGGATCGAGACGAGGATTTGTCACTCCGTATGACGGAGAGGTATCACTGGGCCCACTCGGTAGTGCATCATCATAATGAGCTCAAAGTGACCAAGTGTGCGGTCACGGGATCATGCATTATGGTGCGAGTAAAGTGACTTGCGGTAACGAGACTGAGCGAGGTATTGGGATACCGACGATCGAGTCTCGGGCAAGTAACATACCATCGACAAAGGGAATAGTATACGGGTTGCTTGAATCCTTGACATCGTGGTTCATCCGATGACATCATCGAGGAGCATGTAGGAGCCAACATGGGTATCCAGATCCCGCTGTTGGTTATTGACCGAGAGCCGTCTCGGTCATATCGCATGTCTCCGAACCCGTAGGGTCTACACATAAGGTTCGGTGGCGCTAGGGTTATTAGGAAGACTTGTATGTGATTACGAATGTTGTTGAGTCCGGATGAGATCCGGGCGTCACGAGGAGTTCGGAATAGTCCGGAGGTAAAGATTATATATATGGGAAGCTGTCAAGCGGACACCGGAAAGTTTGGGGCATATCGGTATTGTGCGGGGCCACGGAAGGGTTCGAGGTCCACCGGGAGGGGCCACCCCTCCCGGGGGGCCACATGGGCTGCGTGGGGAAGGAGCCAGCCCCTGGTGGGCTGGGCGCACCCCCCCCCCTTGGGCCCTTGCGCCTAGGGTTGGGGGGGGGGGCAAACCCTAGAGGGGGCGCCCCCTTGCTTGGGGGGCAAGTCCCCCCTCCCCTTGGCCGCCGCCCCCCTCTAGATGCCATCTAGAGGGGGGGCCCCCTCTCCCTTCCCCTACAAATAGAGGGGTGAGGGAGGCTGAACACCTAAGCCAAGGCGCAGCCCTCCCACCCCAACACCTCTCCTCCTCCGTGCGTGCTTGGCGAAGCCTGCCGAGATCTTGCAGCACCAACAACACCACGCCGTCGTGCTGCCGTTGGAGCTGTCTTCCTCAACCTCTCCTTCCTCCTTGCGGGATCAAGGCGGAGGAGGCGTCGTCCGCACCGCACGTGTGTTGAACGCGGAGGTGCTGTCCGTTCAGCACTTGGTCATCGGTGATCCGAATCACGGCGAGTACGACTCCATCATCACCATCCCTTGAGCGCTTCCGCTTTCGATCTACAAGTAGTATGTAGATGCAAACTCACTCCCTTGACTCGTTGCTTAGATGAACTCATAGATGGATCTTGGTGAAACCGTAGGAAAAATTTTAAATTTCTGCAACGTTCCCCAACACTGGCCCATGAGTATACGGGCATGGAGGTCCTCGGCCCAATCTAACTGATCGGGAGACGACGGATGAGTACCCCCTAGTCCAGTACACCGTCACCTACGGTGACTTCGTGAATCTCAAGATGATATGCCGGCTCAGTCTCTCGAAGGTGCTTATAGGGGTAGGTGTGCGTGTGTATTCATATGGATGAGTGTATACGCGTATGTATGAGCGCATGCGTCTGTATTGTGTTAAAAAAATAAGTGATGGCACTGGCAGGACGTATTTAAAAAAAAAACAGTCCCGTAATTTTTTATTTACAGAAAAAGTCAATCACGACGACCCATTTGTGCACAGAACTTCTCATATTTTTTATTTACAAAATAACCCAACCACAATACTACAGATAAATGAGAAAATAGGTGCGTCAACATTCGATCCCGTTAGCAACTATTTTAACCAGTGATGGTCTAGCCACTACGCCCATCAGGGTCGGATATTTTATTTGGATAACTAACCTATATGTACTGAATGATGGTTCATGTGGAGCTTAAATGGGCAGGGGATACTGCATAAAAACATTTGACTATAAACCTATGAATTATATAAAAAATATTTAGTAAAACATAAGTAATAATAACATTGAAGATATTTTTAAAACATAAGTAACAAAATCATGTTCAAATATTTGTGTGTTACAAATACTATACATAATGATTAGTAAACCAATATAAACCTGTGTACTATATAAAAATTTAGATAATACAGATGTTTAAAATGTTTTTACATAAATATGTTTAACTACCCAAAACAAATTACAATTGTGGCTTATATTTAAACAGTACAAAATGATGAATACAAACATTTACTAAATAGTTATAACTATTCAGCTGTGTATAATTTTACTCATGACTTATTAAAAAATAGCAATAACTCAATCATATTAAAATTTTAAATTTTAAATTATGAATATTTGTACTTATACAAACATTTAAATATTTTTAGTTTTACAAACATTTAAATGTTTGTATTTACTAATTAGCCATGATTACTAAATATTTTATATACAATACAGTGGTTTATATTTGAATATTTAAATTACTAATTATCATCTGTATGTATAATATTACTAACAAACATATATCTGAACATAAGTTTGTACATTTTACATTTATTTTAAAAAATTAGTGCGCGCAAAATGGGCTGCAGTATCGCTAGGCCATTAGGCTCCACACGAATCCTCGTTTAGTACATATAAATTAGGTATCCTAATTAGACTTCAGACACGAAGGCTGAAGTGGCTGGACAGTCTACTATTAAGACAGTTTGTTGCCGGATCGAATCCTGGGTATCAATTTTTGAGTTTATGTGCATTACCGTGGTAGGGTAACTCTGGAAATAAGAAAATGTGAGGATAATTTGTGCAAAAATGGGCCGAGGTTGTTCACTTTTTTGGCAATTACAAAAATTATGATGGTGTTTAATACAGGCAATCGCCCACTGTCAGATGGGGCCATACACATCGATACACCCGCATACGTTTGCTATGACTGTATCTACACGCTTGAGTCAAGTTAGGTTACCACAAAACCATATTTTCAAAGTTTTAGCACCAAATTGAATATGCGACACAAGTTGTATGTGTTAGAAGGGAAAGAGGAATTTGGTGGAATAGTTGTTGTATTGCTTGAGCATCGTGAGCATATATATAGGAGTACAATGACCAACTTGGAGTACCCCCCCCCAGCAGTCACAATGGTAGGGAAAGCAAGGCGGTAGCACTGTGTGCCGTTTGTCGATGTAGCCGAGAGCAGAGGGTGGTGTAGCCGTGGTCAAGGTAGCCGTGCGAAAAATGTCGTGGTCCATGTCGAGTCGGGGAGCCGGTGTCGAGGATGTCGCCGTGGAGCCGCGGGCGCAAGGAGGCGTCGAGTTAGCATGGGCGTAGTGGTGTCGAAGTAGTGGTGCGTCGGGAAGAAGATGTTGTTGACGACGCGTCGCAGCGGGTTTGCCAAGCCCGGGGATACATCATGGACGAAGGCACGCACCGGTGTTGCCAGTACCGAGCATGCGTAGACGGACGAAGAAGAAGTTGACGAAGCGCCGCACCAGGCTTGCCATGCCCGGGGACATGTCGTGGACGAAGGCACGCATCGGTGTTGCCAGCACCGGGCATGCGTAGATGAGGGACCTGGACGAGCTGTACGCCATGTCGGAGAAGTCGGATGGGCCAGCAGAGAAGAACTCGACGACGGTTGCGGCGCCAATCGGCGCGAGGCCGATGTCGCCCGCGGTTGTCGGAGTAGACGAAGTGGTCGGTGTAGATGATGGTGACGCTGGCGACGGGCTGGTGCTGGAGGAAGACGAAGGAGGTGGACGGGCGGCAGCTGCGGCTACGTGGGTAGCGGCGGCGGCGGCCAAAGAAGAGCGGCGGCGGCGGCCTGACGGCGGCGGCTAGGTTAGGAGCGCGGCGGCGGTGCTCGAAGTAGGCAAAGAACCCTCACAACGTGACGAAGACCGGCGCGGATGGTGGTGTTCCTGCGCCAAGGGAGGCGGCGCGGTGCATACCACGGCGGGTCGACGCGCGGTGACGGTGGAGTGGACCCCAGGTCACGGCGCTACGGCCTGAAGGGGCGACGCGGCAGCGGCGGACGGGCGGGTCGGGGCGACAGCGAGAAGACCTCGGGGCGGCGGCGGGGACCGCGGGCCGTGGCGATGTGGCCCGAAGGGGCGACACAACAGCAGCGCGCGAGTCGGTGCAGCCGCGGGGACAGCCTCGGGCGGCAGCGGAGACCGCGTGCTACGCTCGCTACGGCCCGACGGGGCGACGTAGCGGCGGCGCGAGGGTCGTTGCAACCACGGGGACGACCTGGATCAGATGACCTCGGGGCGGCGGTGGACCGCGGGCCGCGGCACTATGACCCAAAGGGGCGACACAGTGGTGATGCAGGTCGGTTCAACCTACAGAAGAACCACGGGGCGGCGGCACTGCGGCCCGACGGGGCGATGCAGCGGCAGCCCGTTGCTCAATCGGTGGAGGGGCGCACTAAACTCGGGGACGCTCTTCACGTGGCCTCCGAAGGCGCGCACAATCGACAGGCCAGGTCGGTCACACGGCATAGCTGAGGCGGATCTCGGCGGCGGGCGGGTGATCAATCCAATTGCGCGTGAGGTCGGGGACGCCGCTTGGTGAAGGCGGGGTGGCGGCGGAGTCCGAGATGAAGCCAGCGGCGGCGGGCGGCAGGGCGGGTATGATTGGCCGCCGCATGGCGCGAGGCCGCCGGATCGGGGTGATTCGGGAGTCCCGGTCGGAGCAGGGCGGTGACGGTCGGCGTAGATCGACGGGCGGGCCGGAGCGCGAACGGCGGTGGCGAAGGGCCGCCGCATGACGCGAGGCCGCCAGGTCGGTGAAGAAGCCGGCCGATCGCGCCGGTGTTGGAGTAGAGGCGCACGGGGTCGACGGCGGCTGTGGGCAATGCAAACCGATCAAGATTAGTCGGAAAACCAAAAAGAAACCGCCGATCAAGATGACTAACGGGAGAGAGAAAACCCCGGAGTAAGGGCTCGAGGAAAAGACTCTCTAGGGCAGCCGGTCAACATGACCGGTGGACGAACCCTAGGTACGGGCGATGCGGCCCCCGGCGGCGGTTATGGAGGCCGACCGCCCCAGGGGCAGCACGCGGGTGCGGAAGCGGCGGCGGCGGTTAGGGTTTAGAACCCGGAAACTGATAGCATGTTAGGAGGGAGAGAGGAATTTGATGGAATAGTTATTGTATTGCTTGAGCATCGTGACATATATATAGGAGTATAATGACCAACTTGAAGTACAAGACAAGGCAGAAACAAATCCTAGTCTATCCTATACTTCTTAATATACATTATACTCGACAGTATAACTTCCGGTGATATTACCTCTAATTCTCCCTATGTTCCAACATACAACGCGTATAGATCTTTTTTAAAGTCAAGTTAATAAAGTTTGACCAAATTAACAGCGAAAGACATTAACATCAATATATAAAATAAATACAATATAAAGTTATACTACTTGGATGTTGATTTTTCTTGCTACTAGTTGCATCGTCAAATTGGTCACCTTCAGTTAGTCTTCGCCTGAGTCAAGTTAGGTTACCACAAAACCGTATTTTCAAAGTTTTAGCACCAAACTGAACATGCGACGCAAGTTGTATGACTCCTGATGATATTACCTCTAATTCTTTCTATGTTCCAACATACAACGTGTATAGATCTCTTTTAAAGTCAAATTAATAAAGTTTGACCAAATTAACAGAGAAATACATTAACATCAATATATCAAATAAATACAATATAAAGTTATACTACTTGGATGTTGATTTTTCTTGCTACTAGTTGCATCGTCAAATTGATCCTATACCTTCAGTCAGTCTTCATTTGGGGGCATGATTAGCAACGCGTCATCTCGTACTGTTTTACTTAGGACGCCGATAACGCGCTGATGTTTGCACTGAGGAGGGTTTGTCCCGAACGAATCGTTCCCGAACGACCTCATTCGGCCTGGGGGACCTCTTAGCCCGAACCTTACTAGAAACCACCTATCGCTAATCATGAATGCCACAAAAAGCCTAACAACGAGTCTAGCATGGGCCTGTTGAACAGATGATAAAAAAAACAGGCCCATTTAGATACTGAAACACGAAAGAAACCCAGAAAACACTCTAAAAAACCTAAAAAACTGATTACAACACTTTACAAATAAAGATGCCACAAAAATCTAGAAATTCATTAAAAAAATAGCTGATGTAAATAATATAAAATTGCCATGGTCCAACAAAAAAATAAACTTGCAATGCTGGAAAAAATAAATTTGCCATGGTTTTAAATAAATTTTGAAAGTTGGTCAAAAAATAATTTGCCGTGGGCACAAAATTTTGCCACTATCCATACAAAAAAAAATTCATGATGTATAAAAAGTGAATTTGCCATGACATAACCTAAAATTTGCCATGGTCCTAAAAATACGTATTGATGGAAAAAAATGTATAAGTTTGCCATGGTGGCCAAAACAGTGGTGCAAAAATTATCATGATGGCAAAAAAGATTGTAAAATCAACATGATACGTCCAATGATACAAACTGATGTTCAAAACGAAAGAATCAACTAATTTGCCATGGTTCAAAAAAGTGAGTATTGTCATGCATGAGAAGAAATTCTGGCCAAGCGCCCCTGTAAGTAGTATCCAATCTTCTTCTACCTAAACGAAGGGATGGACCGGATGGGGTACGCATGGTGGAGGAACGACTATGCAACTGCTTCTGGAATTGCTCCTCTGTTTTTCCCGCTCTTGTGGTTTGAAATTTGAAATGGATCGGCCGAGCACTGGGCGTGCGACCTCACACAGGCATGCACTTGTCACACCTGCACACTGCTATGTGTCCAGCATTCAACACAGTTGCCCATCGAGCAGGCAAAGATAAACCAGACTGTCTGAAATAAAAAATTCAGCCAACAGAAACCATGTTGGCAACGGGAAATGCACTTCACAGAATCACTAAGACGGATCAAAAACCATATGTACACCACTCTGTATGCACAAGGATACTGTCCAAAAAATTCAGGAATCGCCGCACCATTCCGCAAGCAGATATACACCATTCATGAAAGATTGATATCAGGTTCAACAGACATCTGAAGGAGTTTTCTCTAACTCATAAACAAGCCAGGTTGCCATTACCATGACTACAGCATACAAAGACATACAGTAAGCCTGAAAACAACATAAAACTAATAAGTGCACAATTCCCACACACATTTAGTTCCACAACACCATGGTGGTACGGCGCCTTCTCTCGGCTAGTTGTTGGGCGACCCATCTCTTTTCGCTTCTTTGGCGCCAACAATCCGGCGAGCCTGTCCCAGTCTCATTTGCCGAAGTAGCATCATCGTTCTGGTTTCCAATGGTTGCATCTCCACTTGCAAAAAACTAATGGCCCTTCAACCCGCAGCTTATTGACGATGGTCTGCCTTAGAGGTCTTGTACACAACAGTGGTAATCCTCCCTGTTACCAAGCGTATTCCAGCCATACCGTCCCATGCGATCTGCAGACTGGAACCTACCATGAATGGTAATTTATGTGATGCCCCATGGGATGCATACATCTGATAAAAAGAGAAAAAGAAAAAGGTGTCAGCCATTAAGCAACAAAACTAGGACTGCTGTTAAAAAGATGGAAGTAGTTCTGACTAGCCGTAGCAGATACAGAAAAACTAGATAGGACTAACCATACCAGATCAAAATCAAAAACAGAAAACTGGCAGCAAAACGAGGCTGCAGTTTGAGAGCTGAAAAGGAAAAAAAGGTGTAGTTGTGCTGCTAAGGTAGCCTTTTCGGAATGAAAAGAACAAGGAAATGTAGTAAGATGAAAAAAATGTACTGAAGCAAGAAATCCTGAAAAAATAATGAAGACTGAAAACTGAGACTTGGGTGCCGATCCTTAAGGGCACTGAGAACTAACATTTCTCTGTTTTTCTCAATCTGTACTGACACCTCATTCAATAATCTACGGAAGCCAGAAATACTCAAAAACAATGTTTTTGGCCTATCCAGAAAAGCATAGTAGATTCGTAAAGGATTGTCAACAACAAAGCCATCAATCAATAAAAATGAGCAACCAAAAACTGAAAAGATGTACATAAAATTCAGGTGGTTAGTGACAGAGAAACATAGTGTGCACTATAGACTGAAAAATTGTACCAAAATTTAAGGTTGATGGTTGACCTTAGCCTCACATTTCTAAAACACACACGCACACGTCATGGTGATAAGCTTACCAGTTTTGCCATCGGAATATAGAGGGCTTTTGGTTTTTGGCTGCTATAGCCACTGAAAGTGACACCGCTTGAGCACCGCCGCAGGCTTGTTGGCGCCCCACGCAAAATATGATTTCACAGCATGTATCTGATAATGGTGTGACTCGACGCCACTGAAACCTCAATCAATCCATGGGATCTGAATGATGAAGAAAATAAAATGAAGACTCAGAAACTGATATGATAAAGTGAATAATAGACTGAAAACACATAAACTGAATATAGACTGAAGAAACGACAATACTGACAACCACTGATCAACTAAAAGAAAAATATGACTAAAAGAAGAACAATGAATTAAACTAAAGAAATCTAAAAAATAAAAAAATACTGATGTTTAGGCTCTGTATCAAAAATTTACTAACATCTCCACCCATAGGAAAACATCTGAATGAAGAGATTACCGCCCAACTTCTCCCCTCTCCCTCTTATGTTGACAGGCTCACTGATGAGCATGCAACATAGACTGCTAAAGAGGAAAAAAGGAAGAAATGAGGGACCGAACAAAGCACAACAAAAACTGAACAATTAGAGCAACGAGGCTCAATAATTAGCAATGAATAAAGAGTGATGACTGAGAATTAGCGCATGTAAATTGCAGATAGAGCAATGAAATAAAAACTGAACACTAACAGAAATGGGGGGCTGAATAAATAGAAATGAACAATTAGATCATAAAATATCTGAAAGAGACTAACTATGGTCATATGAAGAGAATAACCAAAAATGGCAGATACTGAAGACATAAAGCATGCATTTTCAGAATGCAGAGAGCAATCAGCCTGCAAAAACAGGCATATATAGCATGAATTTTCAGAATGCAGAGAGCAATCAGCCTGCAAAAACAGGCATATATAGCATGAATTTTCTGAATGCAGAGAGCAATCAGCCTGCAAGCACAGTATAGCATGCTTTTACTGAATGCAGAGACCAATCAGCACTTGCTCTAACTGTAGGATTTCTTCAGTCCCGACTAGTTTTACTTCCTAAATCCCTGAATCTATGATGTGATGCAAGTTGCCCTTCACTAACCTCTTGTTACACCCCGGCGCTTGGGGATTCATCTTCCCCGTTGATAGCACAGGAAACATTTAAGCATTTCAATAATTTGGGAAATATGCGCAGGAAGCTTGGGATAAAGCACAACAAAGCTTAACTGACGTTGTCATTTTGTCTCTGGTCTTATATTGGATTGTTATGAACTAATATATTTTTATTTGGGTAGTATGAAATATAATGTTGTTATCTTGTTGCAGTTAACTGATGAACAAGCCAAAATAAATAAACCCACTGATAAAATTATGCTATTGCTCTTTTCCTTTTGATTCCGTGGCAGTGCATGGGCACTATACTAGTCTTACGCAAACCAGATCGAAAGCAAATACGGTGGGTGACCAGCTATCTGTTGCCTTACCTTTTAGTCGGCTGCATTAGGCACTCCATCTCCACCCATAGATCTGGACTTACTAGTAGAATCTCTTCTCCCCAAGCTCGAATGCTCTATGGATTCGAAGTTGCAGCCGCCAGAGGTAGGAGATGGCTGGACAACCCCAATCCCCTCCACCTGCCACCCAATCTACTCATTTACTCCTCCGTCTGCTGAGTTAACGAAAAGCAAATTTCCTGATCCACGGATCAGGAAGAAAGTGGACGTCCTGAGCCACGACTCGACTCGTTGCCTTCGCCGACGTCTTCTCCTCCGATTACATCTTGGCCCATAGCCCAGGTGTATTCTTTCATTTCCTTATTTACGGAAGCACTTCTATCTCTGCCAGCCATTTAGATTTAATGCATCGCATCCCAACATGCACCTCAACCGCTCTGATAAAGAGCACAGGTGTGCTCGTGATCAGAAACACCGCGTCCGAATGATACTAGGCAATACAAATGCGATAAATTAGTCTGGTTAGACAGCCAACTGGTAAATTCGACTTCCTACAACAAGAAAATTGAGTTCAATACGAGTGATGTAAAGGTTACCGTACCTTAATTACTCTAGATTGATGTATGTGCTACAGAGTCGCGTCGATGGCCATGCCGACGGCTGGAGGTGCCCCTCGCGGTCCCGCTCCTCCGCAACATAGTCTCAACCCAGCTACGTACGTGCCTCCGGTCGCATTGTATGAGCATGAACTGGGTAAGGACGCGCTTCATGCTCGACCGCAGATACGCTTGAGGACTCGTCCAGGGAACACCGAGTTTCAGCACCATAAAAAATATCCTCTAAGTGGACCGTGTCACGGATATGTTCGATGCTTTTGTCTTTCGTTAAAGAGCAATCTTGTAAAACCTTCCATGCCCATTCAGCCAGTCTTTCTCCTCCTCCAACGCCCACGGCAACCATGTCGGTTGTCAGCTCTAGCAGAACTACACCAAAACTATAGATATCGGTTTTCTAGAGCTCGCCCCTCCACTGTACTATTAGTATTTTGCAAAATTTGCATTCAGTTAGCTTTCAACAGAAACGTTTGAGACCCCTTGCTAGATTTGAGATTCTCATCAGGGGCCATGTAGCCGTGTGTCCCAAAAATGGCTGACCTATGGTGGGACTAGCATGGATTGACAATCATTCGAGCAAGCCCAAAGTCGGCGATCTTGACATCGAACTCTGGGTCAACCAAAATGTTGGCTGACTTTATGTCCCGATGGATAATAGCCTGTCCGCACTCTTTGTGGGTGTAGTTGAGGCCCCAGGATGCATCAATAGCGATGATCAGCCTTGTCGGCCAGTCCAATGGCGTAGGGGAGCCCTTGCGGTCACGGAAGCGCAGCCAGTCGTCAAGGCTGCCCTTCTCCATGTGTTCGTAAACAAGCAGCTTGGGATCTTGGTTGAAGATGCTGCAAAGCTGCTTGATCGTGTTCTTGTGATTGATGCTCCCCAATGTCTTCACCTTCGAGTCAGGCTGCTTGTGGTCAAGATTTCAAATGTTGCATACCTTCTTAACAGCCACTATTCCGCTGCTGCGATTCTCAAGAGACCATGACGGCCAGGGAGGTGGACACGCTACACCTTCCTAGACCCGCCGTTGCCGACAATGTTCTCCTCAGATATGTTGTTCAGCACGTCGGATTCCGTGAAGTCCAGAGGTGTGAATGGTGTCATTTTCTAATCAGTCACAACTTCTTTCACCACTTGTGTGTTCTTCCGACAGAAGAGTAGCCATATGGCGATGCTCATGCAAGTGATGATGATAGTGACACCGAGCACTAACAAGACTATCATACGCTTCTGGAGATGGGTGCCTCCGTGGAATTATGGGAGATTTATCCTCGATCCCCACTTGGCACAAAGCCCACGATTTCGAAGGAAGCCGCGGTTGTACTTTGCACTTTAAAAAGAGAGGGCCAACTTCCCATTGATTTGGTTATAAATGACAAATTGTGGGACGCAACTGAATGGTTGCCGAAGTAAGGCGGAATATTGCATGTTAGCTCGTTGTTGGACAAATCAAGGATTACCAGTGATGAAATCATCTGAATGCTCCATGACGGTATTGCACTTGATATACGGTTGTTGCCGAGATCAAGTGATTTGAGATTCCGCAATGATTCAATTGATGTTGGTATGGATCCAGGTATCTTGTTCCCACTTAGTGACAATTCAGAAAGTATGTGGATATTGCTTCTGTTGACATGTAGCTCTCCCGGGAGTTGGTTATTCTACACCATCAACACCAATAGCCCAGTCTCAAATGCCGGGGTCGAGTCAGAGAAATGGTTGTTCTGCGTCTCAATTTGAGAGATATTCGAAGATATCTCTATCGGCATAGTGCTAGTGATGTTGTTGTCCGATATTAGCAATGTATGCACCGATGGCAACAACCATATATTCACCTGAAACTTCCCAGAGAAGTTATCCAGCGATAGGCAGTTGCCAATGCTCCGGGTGCTCACTGGAGAAGCTGTTGTTAGAAACTACAAAGTTGAATAGTTTCTCATGGGTGCATAACTTCTCCGGTAGCGAGCCAGACAAGTTGTTGTAGTCCTCAAAATTTCCAAGCGGCGAGTGCTTCCCAAGTTGTGGTACCTCACTCGAGATCATATTGTCGAACAACTGGATGTATTGGAGTTTGGGAATGAGGCCAATGCTTATGGAGATGGGGCCTATGAACTTGTTGTTGTATAGGATGATAATGGTTAGTTTCTTGAGTGTCCCAAAGTCTTCTAGTATGCAGCCAACAAATTTGTTTTCTGACAAGTCTATTTTAATCAAATATACCGCAGTGATGTTGCATGGCAACTTCCCGTTGAGTACATTGTCATACAAGTACGAGATCTCGAGCTTTTGGTGCTGCCAAATCCAGACGAGGATAGAACCACTGACTTGTTGCCCCACATGTCCAAAATGGTTAGTTCCTTTAAGCTTGAGAATGCCTCTGGAATCTCGCCGGTGAAGCCATTCGTGTTAGGAAGTAGGTTCTGAAGTGCCTAGTGCTTGGCCATCGCCGTCGGCAGAACACTACAGAAGAAGTTGTTAGTCAGGCAGAGATGCTTCATAGATGGCGACAGCTGGCTGATATCATGAGTAAGCACTCAATGGAAGCTGTTATAGCAGATATCAAGGTATCGTAGCCAAGAGTAAGCGTAGAACGTGATGCCCGAGAATCTCACGGTGAGCTTGTTGTATGAAAAGTCGAGGTGGATCGGGTACTTGAGGTTGCACACAGATGGAGGGATGTTGCTGATAAAATTCTAACGCTTGAAGGAAATCCATGTAACTAGGCCTCCACCTACTACAACGCAGCTGACACCTGTGTGGCAATCGGTGGAGGCCTAGTTACGGGGCTTTCATTCAAGCGTTTGAATCTTACCGCAGCATCCCTCCGTCTGTGTGCAACCTCAAGTACCTGATCCACCTTGACTTTTCATACAACAAGCTCACTGGGAGATTCCCCGGCATCATGCTCTACGCCTGCTCTTGGCTTCGGTACCTTGATCTCTCCTACAACGGCTTCCATGGATTCCTTCCTCAAGACATTAGCCGGTTATAACCATCTATGAAGCACCTCAACCTAACTAACAACAACTTTAGTGCAGTTCTTCCGATGCCGATGGCGGAGCTTTCAGCACTCCAGAACCTGCTTCTTGACACGAATGGCTTCACTGACGAGATTCTAGAGGCATTCTCAAGCCTAAAGGAACTAATCATGTTGGACCTGTGGGGCAACAAGCTCAGTGGTTCAATCCCTATCTGGATCTGGCAGCACCAAAAGCTCGAGATCTTGTACGTGTATGACAATGGACTCATCGAGGAGCTGCCATGCAACATCACTACAGTGAATTTGATTAAGAAAGACTTGTCGGCAAACAAACTCACTGGCTGCATACCAGAAGACTTTGGGACTCTCAAGAAACTAACCATTATCATCCTATACAGCAATGAGTTCATATGCCCCATCCTTGGAAGCATTGACCTCATTCCCAACCTCCAATACATCCAGTTGTTTGACAATATGCTCTCGAGTGAGGTGCCACAAGAACTTGGGAAGCACTCTCCGCTTGGAAATATTGAGGTCTACAACAAAAACTTGTCTAGCTCACCACTGCAGGAGTTATGCGCTCATGGGAAACTATACAACATAGTAGTTTGTAACAACAGCTTCTCCGGCAAGCTCCCGGTGAGCATTGGCAACTGCCTCTCGCTGGATAACATTATGCTCGGTAATAACTTCCGAGGGATGTTTCTGGTGAATATATGGTGGTTACCTTTGGTGCATACAGTGCTAATGTCGGACAACTTCACTGGCTCTATGTCGAAAGAGAGATCTTTGAATATCTCTCAAATTGAGATGCAAAACAACCACTTCTCCAGCTCGATCTCGACGTTTGGAACTAGGCTATTGGTGTTGATGGTGCAGAATAACTAACTCTAGGGAGAGCTACCTTTCAGCATGAGCAATCTCCACATGCTTTCTGAATTGTCACTAAGTGGGAACAAGATACCTGGATCCATACCAACATCAATTAAATTGTTGCAAAATCTCAAATCACTTGACCTCAGCAACAATCGTATATCAGGTGCAATAGGCACGGAGCATTGAGACAATTTCATCACTGGTAGTCCTTCAGTTGTCCAATAACGAGCTAACAAGCAAAATTCGGCATGTACTTCAGCAACCATTCAATTGCGTTCCTCAATTTGTCATTTAACCAACTCAATGGGGAGGCGCTCCTCTCTCTGCAAAGTGCAAAGTACAACCGCAGCTTCCTTGGAAACCATGAGCTTTGTGCCAAGTGGGACTCCAGGATAAATCTCCTAAAATACCACGGGGGTACCCACCTCCATAAGCGTGTGATAATCTTGTTAGTGCTCGATGTCATGGTTATCATCGCTTCCATGAGCATGATCATATGGCTGCTCTTCCGGCGCTGGAAGAACACACAAGTGGCGAAAGAAGTCGTGACTGATTGGAAAATGACACCATTCACACCTCTAGACTTCACGAAATCCAACGTGGTCAACAACATATCTGAGGAGAACATTATCCTCAACAGCGGGTCTGGAAAGGTGTACCGTGTCCACTTCCTAGCCTTGATGGTGCCACTAAGGATCACAACAGCAGAATAGGGGCTGTCAAGAAGATTTGCAACACGGGAAATCCGGACCACAAACCGTTCAATTCGGAGGTGAAGACATTGGGGAGCATCAATCACAAGAACACCAAACTGCTTTGTAGCATCTCCAGCTAAGATGCCAAGATGCTTGTTTACGAGCACTTGGAGAAGGGCAACTTCGACGACTGGCTGCACCGCCGTTACCGCGAGGGCACCCCTGCACCATTGTACATGCCGAGGAGGCCGACCGTCGCTATTGATGCAGCCTTGGGTCTCAACTACATCCACCAAGTGTGCGGACAGGCTATTATCCACTGGGACATCAAGTCAGACAACATTTTGCTTGAACCAAAGTTCCATGCCAAGATCGTCGACTTTGGGCTTACTCGAATGGTTGTCAAGACAACATTTTGCTTGACCCAAAGTTCCATGCCAAGATCGCCGACTTTGGGCTTACTCGAATGGTTGTCAACCCAGGCGAGTCCCACCACATGTCAGCCATTTGTGGTACACACAGGTACATGACCCTTGGTGAGTCTCAAATCCAACAAGGCATCTCGAACATTTTCATTGAACGCTTACTAAATGCAACTTTTGCAGAATACTTTCAGTACAATGGAAAGGCGAGCAAGAAGACTGACATCTACAGCTTTGGTGTCGTTCTGCTAGAGCTGACAATCGGGGTGGTTGCCAAGGGCATTGGAGGTGGAGAAAGCTTGGGTGAATGGGCATGGAAGGTGTTACAGGATGCTATTTAACCAAAAACAAAATTGGCAAGCATGTCCGCGACTCGGCTCACTTGGAGGATATCTTTGTGGTGCTAAAACTCAGTGTATCCTACACGAGTCCTCAGGCGCATCTGCGCAGTGCATGAAGCACATCCTTACCAGGCTCATGCTCATCCAGTGTGACTGGAGGTACATACGTTCAGAGGCTGGGGCTAAGCCCATGTTGTGGATCAGCTTTTGTCATCCTTATTTACATAGCTCTCTTATATAGTGTAACTTCTGCGATGCCAAGATTTTTTTTTAACACTGATGGGCAAGGAAGAAGACAGGTATATGAATGTCATAAGACGCAAAGTACAATGCAGATCATAGGTAGGTAATATTTACCGTGGTTTCCAGGAATCATAAAAACACTGATCGGCTATACTGCCTGAGCTCAGAAACTCCAAGAGGAAGTTCAGGTTTTTCCAATGCTATGTGTTCAGAAGTATACCAAGCAGGAGGCTGGAGAGCATACTGAAAAGGGCAGAAAAAACACTGCTCATATGTAAATGAGCATGGATTTGGATATCTGCAAAAGAAAGGAACAAGTCAATATTTTTTTGAAGAGCTTATTCCAACATCAATATGGAAAAATCAAAATCCAATATAACGAGCTGGCAAAAACAATTAATAGTATATGACAATTAATGGCATCATCCATGTATGGAATGCAACTCGTGACAAACTAGCATATGACAAGCAAAACATTTACTAGTCATTAATCAGCATACATGAACTGAAAACTTCAAATGATGTAAACGATCGAAGTATGCAGCATACGTGAGGTTTCCACCAATAAGTAGTAGTTCTCCACGGGCAAGTATAAGCCTGGAATCATCAGATTTTACAACTATCGCTGGCATCCGCAATGAAGTCAAACGAAAATTCGTCTTTCGCATCAAGATGATTGTATAAAAGGTCGCTGCTTTTAGGTTCGTCTGGACCTTTGTTCATAGCAGCCTGGTTGGGTTAGAAAAGAAATGTCAATGTTTTAACAGAACAATAGCGGGTATTCTAAGACTGTAAAAATAAATATGAAAGCAATTTAGAGCACAAGACCGAAATTCTAGGAAGGAGGGTATTCTGAGACAAGGAAAGACTGAAGGAAACAAAAAACTAGACCAAAATGTGGACTCAAGCCTTGAAATCACAGGCATGTACCTGCATCATACGCATGTCAAATCGACCAACAAAAAGTGTGTGACTGATATCATGAGATCGAAAACAGTTTTAAACAAATCTGTTGAGGTCCTGCAGAACATATCGACAAATAGTCAGCCACTTTTTACGACGTCAAGTGGGTAACAAGAGCTTATGTATAGATCAAGAACATACCCAGAATACTGAGGAACCATGTTCTCAAAATCCGGTTTCAACAGTTTCTTCAGATTCTCATACTCCGAAATTGGTAAAGGACGAGTTAGAGCCCATCTGTACAACAGTTCAAGGAAACAAGGAGAATGAATGAGTCAGTTATATTGAGCATCTTTTTCTGGCCTATTTTTTATCTGCTAGACAAACATGTGAAAAAAGACAAATAAAGTGGTCGTCATTGGAATCATGTCCACCTGTTCAGTACCCTAATAAGTATAATAATGAGCTGAAGATATCTTACTCAGTCACACCATGTTATTCACTAAAGCGTATTCATGTGACGTGTAGGTAATAAACTGAATGCAACACCTTTTAGATTTTTCCCAAGGCTGGGCAATCATTGGCATTTTGTTAAGGAGCCATGGACGTTGAAAAGCATATTATAGTTCAGCTTGGATGAAACCATGACAAATATATTGCATTTCCTTTTCATCATCATAAGTTTCCTCTTAAGATGACAGAATGTAAACTTATCTGTTGACTAGTTTATAATACATAAAAAAATTGTTATCTAAAGACAGTAGGCATATACCCAGTTGACCGCTCCACGACATAATTGGCCATGTAAAGACCAATAAATGTAGCCCACAAAGAGTAGACAGGTGAAATGATGTAAGAGTGTTCGGATCCGCTGGAAGCTAACTGGAGCAAACATACAAGATAAAAATAGAACAGTAAATAAACAGAAGAGATATCCAAGCACGGACATAAGGTGAAGTATACTAACTTCTCCATAAATGGTCCATGTCGAGAGAAGTGGGTAATCACTAGCAGAGCCAACCGGAGAAAACCAGGACGAGCAAATCTGGTCTTTAAACATATGCATACGCAATAGCTTTGAAATCAGTGTATTGTTCTCAGCTAGCAGTTCTACGATCAATAGATTTATCCCTTGGAAGAGTCCTGTTACCACAGTTGCTGTAGAACACGCAGCAAGCTATACTTATCTCCTGTGATGTGACAGAAAATGCAAATCTTAGAAAAATCACAAGTATCTAAAGAAGATGAACGGAACACCTGAACCATTGTATGCCAAAAAACTTACTGCACAATTTTGGACTATAGTAAGCATCTCTGGGTTTTTCTGTGCCATGCGAGAAACAAGATCCAAATACAAGAGTCCAAGAAATATGACGTGGAAGACGATAAAGAAAACTAGAGAGGAAATATAAACAGCGAGGAAGAGGGAAAGATTCATCCTCAAATCCAACCCCATTGACTGAAAACTAGGGCGATGGTTAATGCGGCCAAGAATATCCAAGCAATGTACCTGCATTCAGTAACAGCCTCACGGAACTAATACATCTTGTTTTACTTAAAATTATCTTTTCACAGACTCGAGAGATTGCTTACCAACGACGAATGGTTGAATAGTTTGGCTTGATAGTCTTCCTAATCATGAAATGTCTCGAGTGCTCATGTGTGTATGGGTATCCATGAGTCAGAATGGTCCTAACCCTCTCCATTTTAAGGGATTCAATCAGACGACTGGACGTCCGGTTATAGAGATTTTCTCTTCCTATAAAAATACTGCTCACCAAGTCAGTGATAGTTCATACTCTTATTCAAAGCAACCACAGAGGGCCCTCTGTCACTGGTGAAAATTTCAGAACCGTGGCCAGATCTGCATGCATAAAGAAACAATTGTCAAAATCTGACTAAATGGCGATAGACCTGCAGAACAGCAATATGAAAACGAACTTGTGAAAGAAGTCACAAGCTAAAAAGTGGACATAGGGGGATATCCTACAAATTTATCTCAGTAGATCCAAAGTAAATCATGTAAATACTTAAGTCGCTTAAGTAAACGAATCCGAGGAGATAGAGACAAAGGAGCGAAAAAAAGAAAGTATAAGTGGACAAACTGCAGGTGCAATCTAACAGGATGGAACTTGTCCCCACTACAATTTCCCCCTGAAATCTTGATAAGACCACGGCTACATAAGTGAAAGTCTGAAACCATATCCACTGTCCAGCAGTTGCAATTAAAATGGACATGGCCAGGCCAACAATTCTACTAGTAGGAAATTACAGAGTGCGATGAGGCCTGTGCTCTAGTAAAAGGAATTACAGAGAACAAAGAGGCAAATCTGGTTGGCCCAAAGAGACAGACAAATAAAGGGAGTAGCAAGCTCGTTTATATGTACAAATACACGATGATATGCCGGCGACGAACACGAGAAAGCAGAGCGAGTAAACAACACAGGTATCCAGGAGGAGAAACTGACACTATAATAACTAATCTAAGCTGGTGGGGGAGGTGCAGAAAGCAGAGCTGAATTGCCCCAAGATCCGCGGCCCTAACCCCAATCCAAGCAAGGAAGGAACAGCAGCAGGAAAGGGAGGTGGCTTACCAAGTAAGTAACGATGATCCGGGAAGCAGGGGACGAACTCTCGCCTCTGGCCTGCGGCGAAATTCAATTCGGGAAGGTGGGGAAATCTTTGGCAGCCCTCCCCGCTGCGCCTTCTCTGCTCATGTAATGTATGTAGCTTGCCGGCCGGCTGCGGTTGCGGTGGCGGTACAGTGGTGGTGTCACGTCCGAATAAAGCAGCAGCAGCAGCAGCAGCATCCTAATCTCAATCTGTGGTCGGTCGGCGTCTGGACCCAAACTCTCTTGACTTTTGATACAGGATACAGCAGGGATGAGGGAACAATACATGCACTAGTACAGTAGGTGAGATGCCGAGAGAACAGGGGGGGAAAGTTCAGAGCCTCTACTGCATGCTAATCCACGTCTAGTCTAGAGTCTAGACTTATACGCTCCGTCCGTTAATCGACACGTCGACCGTGGATGCTTTGCTCGTGCTACCTTTTGCGCACATGACTTGTCTCGCCATTATTCCCCCCATGCCATGCATGGCACCTCTCCTCTCACACTGCATTCATTCCATGCATGTTTTTCAGCTTTTCTACTCAGCGAAAATGCATACCGCCTGAGCCCTAAGGTCAAGAATGGCCAAATTATTCAACTTGTTCACAGCATTAGTAATAATCTTGATAAAACATAGTATTCCTGGCCTTCTATTTTTTTATTTTTCCTACTGTTTTGACCCATCTGCAGGTTTTTACAGTCCAGGTGTTACTGGTTCACTTGCTGCAGCTACAACATATTTTGCTGTTATACTCATTGAATCCGCTAAGACATGGCTGGAGCACGCTAATCCCAATCTAAGAGGTCATTGGCCGGTCTCACTTTATTGCTAGAGGAATTGGTGACAATTTTGGTGCCACTTTGCTTTGGCATTGTGATTGTGGTGTACCTGATCACGTAAACTCTAACGATTAAGTGCTTTGGCCCATCGTTTTCAGACTTTCATTTAGTTCGCTATCTGGATGCGAGCCCTGGGTGTAGTTCCTGGTGTCCAAGCTTTGTTTGTTTTGTTCATTGCAACTACGTACAGGGTATTCACTTCTAATAAATTCAGATGCAACTCTTCAAAAATTCCAATGTAATATTTTTATGAGGAGCCGTTGCCATTGGCACCACTGGTGGAGCACCAGTGATTGTGGAACGTCCATGGTCTTAAGTTTGATTGGGACTTGTAGTGACCTCCCCCAAGCTCCCCCTTCCGCCTAGCGTTCAGCGCCGCCGCCAGCTGCTCCCAGCTGAGCCGCCGCCGCCGCCGGAGCCCGCCGTCGCCGCTCGCCTCTCCCGCTCTCTCACCCCTCCCCCCACCTCCTCCCTTCCCCGTAGCCCATGCGTCGCCTCCCCGGGTGAGGCGACCGAGGGGCCCCTCCGCCGCTCCCCTCCAGGCTCCCTCCTCGCTCCTCCTTACTCCCGCCGCCGCGAGTGAGCGCCGCCGGGCCTCGGCCGCGTGGTGCTGGCGGTGGCGGGTCTGCCATTCCCTGCGCACGCCCCCCATGTGTTGGCGAACATAGTAATTTCAAAAAAATTCCTACGCACACGCAAGATCATGGTGATGCATAGCAACGAGAGGGGAGAGTGTTATACACGTACCCTCGTAGACCGTAAGCGGAAGTGTTATGACAACGCGGTTGATGTAGTCGTACGTCTTCACGATCGACCGATCCTAGTACCGAACGTACGGCACCTCCACGATCTGCACACGTTTAGCTCGGTGACGTCCCACGACTCACAATGCAGCAGAGTGTCGAGGGAGAGCTTCGTCAGCACAACGGCGTGATGACGGTGATGATGAAGCTACCGGCGCAGGGCTTCGCCTAAGCACTACGACGATATGACCGAGGTGGATTATGATGGAGGGGGGCACCGCACATGGCTGGAATCAATCAACTTGTGTGTCTAGGGTGCCCCCCTTCCCGCGTATATAAAAGAGCAAGGGGGAGGCCGGCCGGCCTTGGGGCGCGCCAAGGAGAGGGAGGAGTCCTCCTCCTAGTAGGAGTAGGACTCCCCCTTTCCTAGTCCAACTAGGAGGAGGAAGGGGGAAGGAAAGAGAGGGAGAGGGAGAGGGAAGAGGGCGCGCCTCCCTAGTCCAGTCGGACTCCCTTGGGAGGGGGCACGCCACCTCCTGGGCTGCTGCCCTCTCTCGCCCCTAAGGCCCACTAAGGCCCAATACTTCCCCGAGGGGTTCCGGTAACCCCTCCGCCACTCCGGTTTTCTCCGAAATCACCCGGAACACTTCCGGTGTCCGAATATAGCCGTCCAATATATCGATCTTTATGTATTGACCATTTCGAGACTCCTAGTCATGTCTGCGATCATATCCGGGACACTGAACTACCTTCGGTACATCAAAACACATAAACTCATAATACCGATCGTCACCGAACTTTAAGCGTGCGGACCCTACGAGTTCGAGAACTATGTAGACATGACCGAGAATCATCTCCAGTCAATAACCAGTAGCGGAACCTGGATGCTCATATTGGTTCCTACATATTCTACGAAGATCTTTATCGATCAAACCGCATAACAACATACGTTGTTCCCTTTGTCATCGGTATGTTACTTGCCCGAGATTCGATCGTCGGTATCTCAATACCTAGTTCAATCTCGTTACCGGCAAGTCTCTTTACTCGTTCCGTAGTGCATCATCCCGCAACTAACTCATTAGTCACATTGCTTGCAAGGCTTATAGTGATGTGCATTACCGAGAGGGCCCAGAGATACCTCTCCGACAATCGGAGTGACAAATCCTAATCTCGACCTATGCCAACTCAACAAACACCATCGGAGACACCCGTAGAGCACCTTTATAATCACCCAGTGACATTGTGACGTTTGATAGAACACAAAGTGTTCCTCCGGTATTCGGGAGTTGCATAATCTCATAGTCATAGGAACATGTATAAGTCATGAAGAAAGCAATAGCAACATACTAAACGATCAAGTGCTAAGCTAACGGAATGGGTCAAGTCAATCACATCATTCTCTAATGATGTGATCCCGTTAATCAAATGACAACTCATGTCTATGGCTAGGAAACTTAACCATCTTTGATTCAACGAGCTAGTCAAGTAGAGACATACTAGTGACACTCTATTTATCTATGTATTCACACATGTACTAAGTTTCCGGTTAATACAATTCTAGCATGAATAATAAACATTTATCATGAAATAAGGAAATAAATATTAACTTTATTATTGCCTCTAGGGCATATTCCTTCAGTCTCCCACTTGCACTAGAGTCAGTAATCTAGTTCACATCGCCATGTGATTAACACCCAAAGAGTACTAAGGTGTGATCATATTTTGCTTGTGAGAGAAGTTTAGTCAACGGGTCTGCCAAATTCAGATCCCTATGTATTTTGCAAATTTCTATGCCTACAATGCTCTGCACGGAGCTACTTTAGCTAATTGCTCCCACTTTCAATATGTATCCGGATTGTGACTTAGCGTCATTCAGCTCGGTGTCAAAGCTTGCATCGACGTAACTCTTTACGACGAACTCTTTATCCACTAGTAGAAAAAGGGCCATTAGTCCCGGTTCATAAGGGCCTTTAGTCCCGGTTCTCGAACTGGGACTAAAGGGTCATTACTAAAGCCCCCCTTTAGTCCCTGTTCTTATACGAACCGGGACCAAAGGCCCTTTTTTGAAAAAAAAAATCTGATTTTCTAATTTTTGAATTTTTTTCAATTTAATCTCTGACCACCCCTCATCATTGCTCTATTTAACCTCAAATCTTTAATCACCTCTCATCATTCCAAATTCACTAACTTCCCGGCCGGTCGCCCATCCTTTCACTACTCCAGCCAGAGCACGCTTAACTTCCGGGTTCTATTCTCTCTGATTTCCAAGTCTGCACTTGTTGTTTTCCTGACAATAATAAGATGTCAATCCTATTAACCCTCAGGAGTTTAGCTTGAGCATGAAGTCACACGTTTCACTGTTTGAGTTTGAAACTATTATTCTAAAAAACAATAATTATTTAGTAACACTAATATTTCTTGAGTAAGTAGTTTGACCACATTTTGACCACAGTTTGACCAGATTTGACCAAAATTCAAAAAAATTAAAATAATCATTTAGTAACACTAATATTCTTGAATAATTATGTAGTAACACTAATACTTCTTGAATAAGTAGTTTGACCAGATTTAACCAAAATTCAAAAAAAACTGAAATTTGAGCATATCTTTTTTTCCTTTTGGAATTTGAGGATTCTAAAAATTTGCAAACAGGCCGTAGGCGGTCAAAATCGGATGTGGGTTTTCGTGCTGAACATTTTGATATATTGTACGTTTTTTTTTTCTGACATCGTAATCAAAAGTTATAGCCGTTTTACATTTTCCCTACAATTTTTGCAAAACATGTCCAAATTTAAGTTTTTAAATTTTCCTAACTAGTAGATGTAGTAACATAACTACATCCCAAAGGATTTTAATTTTTGAAATTTTTATCAATTTCTTTTGCTTTTTACAAAACTGGAAAGGCGATCTGGGGGGGGGGGGGTAGAGTTTGAAAATGGGACCTTTAGTCCCGGTTTGAGACACGAACCGGGACTAAAGGGCATCGCACCCTTTAGTCCCGGTTCGTGTCTCAAACCGGGACTAAAGGGCTCATCTGAACCAGGACTAATGCCTTTGGCGCACGAACCGGAACCAATGCTCACATTAGTCCCGGTTCGTATAAGAACCGGGACTAATGGGATTATCTGGCCCGAACGAAAGCCCTGTTTTCTACTAGTGATCACCTCCATAACCGAGAAATATTTCCTTAGTCCTCTAAGGATAATTTTGACCGCTGTCCAGTGATCTACTCCTAGATCACTATTTTACTCCCTTGCCAAACTCAGTGTAGGGTATACAATAGATCTGGTACACAACATGGCATACTTTATATAACCTATGGCTGAGGCATAAGGAATGACTTTCATTCTCTTTCTATCTTCTGCCGTGGTCGGGTTTTGAGTCTTACTCAATTTCACACCTTGCAACACAGGCAAGAACTCTTTCTTTGACTGTTCCATTTTGAACTACTTCAAAATCTTGTCAAGGTATGTACTCATTGAAAAAACTTATCAAGCGTCTTGATCTATCTCTATCACTACTAGGAAAAGGGCTATAGATAGGACTGATTCTAATGGTGCACCAGGTAAGTAGTGCGTCACTACTATATACTAATGGCGCACCGGTTGCTCGTGCGCCATTAGTGTGGAAGACACTAATGGCGCACCGTGCTCACGGTGCGCCACTACTGTTGATTTTTTTCCCATTTTTCCATACAAACTAATGGTGCATGGATGGCAAAGTGCGCCATTACTAGTTAGAACTAGTAATGGCGCACGACCAAGACAGTGCGCCATTAGTATATAATTTTTTTTACTTTTTTGCAAACCTACTAATGGCGCACTATGCCAAAGTGCACCATTAGTAGTTTAAACTACTAATGGCGCACTGTGCCATGATGCGCCATTATCATAATTTTTTTTACTTTTTTGCCAAACTACTAATGGCGCATGTCTCCGTAGTGCACCATTTGTATGTTGGGTTACTAATGGCGCATGGCGTAGTGGTGCGCCATTAGTAACCTGGGACCAGCTAGATATTTTTGGACAACCACACCTACACACTCACTTTCCCCACTTCATTCCCCCCACCTCCTTCTCTAAGCTTGTCGGCTGCCTCCTCCTCCTCACCTCATTTGCACCATAGATTCATCAAAATTAAGTGGTGAAATTACCTTTTTTTGATAGGTAAGTAAGGGGAAAGCTATCTTCGTGTTGTAGATCTACTTTTTTTCTCCCTAGCTCGCTCCAACAACGTGCACATGCACTTTTTGTGGCCTAGCTAGATCTATGTATGTTTGTGGTGTTGCTTGTGTTTGTGGTGATGCATATATGTTTGTGTTTGCAGGTACCGGTATTTGAAATGCGATAGTTGCCAATATTTTGCCGGAATGTTGATTCATTTCCGTTTCGGCGAGAATTTTGGCACGATGCATTCTTTTTGGTCCTATTTTTAGGGAAGGTCATGCCAAATTTTTTCTTGGTTCTAAAATATCGTTTTGCTCTACCCCGTAGGCGACCATGGTCCGCACGATGACCGAAGGCATCGTGAATAGGTTTTTGAGCTCCGTGAAGGCCGAGATGCTTCAAAAGAACGAGACGGAGATAAGATGTCCGTGTCGAAGATGCAAGCTGAAGAGCCTTATTGCGGACCCGGATTCCGGGTAGGTGCGGGACCACCTGCTCTTGCGTGGTTTCATGGATGGCTATCCGACGCGGACCTCAGACAAGAATTCTTTCGCATCCAGTCGGAGTTTGCGGACATCATCCATCAAGATGTCCTTCATACCTCGGGGCGGTTCTTCGTCAGATATCAACCGTCCAACAGTGAGATAGATGAAACGCTACAAATGCAGGGTGACAACGACCGCGATTTCATGACCATCACGACAGACGGCGGCTTCATCCACGCTCCTGTCCGATGAGTCGAGTCGAAAGTAGTGATGTGTAGTTCTGAAACATTGATTAGCTCATGTTGTAATTAAACCTTAATGAATTCGTATGTCTCTTTGGTTTGGACAGTCGTTCAACTTAGATGTAATCGATGCTATTTATTAGTAGGACCATGAATCGTGCTATTAATGTCTTGCTTTTCTCTTTCGATCCTTTTGTTGCATACTTACATATTGCTTATGTATTGTCTGTTGTTTGGCTTGTGCATAGAGATGACGTCGTATGTCGTGTACAAGGGGAAAGTTCCCGGAGTCTACGACGACTCGGAGGAGTATCGGAGACAGGTTCACCGTTTCAGCGGTAACAGTTACAAAGGGTACACCACTAGGGCGGAGGCCGAATCTAGATATGCCCGCTATCTAGCGGGAGAGAGGAGGGAGCGTTGGAGGAACCGGATGAGGACCAGTTTGATCGCGATGATGCTCATCGTGATGACCACAACTCTTTTTTATGTGATGGTAGTTTAGATGATCGATATCGACTTGTAATGTGAAGACAAACTCGATACTTGCGGTCTTGAGACTTGTAATGTTTTATCTTTGTTCGGTCTTTTGAATTCGGAGACTAATATGATGAATTGTATCCGGAGACTAATCTTCTATTGTATTCGATGAATCTGATGTTGCTGTGTGCTGCTGTCTATATTCTGCCCAATAATATATTTTGTAACCTGTGCAAAAATCACAAAAGCAAAAAAAAACCAAATATTCATACTAATGGCGCATCAAGGCAGAGTGCGCCATTAGTATGCCAAAGGATACTAATGGCGCATCAAGGAAGAGTGCGTTATTAGTGTGACAAAGCACATGGTTACATATGGCCCCCCGGGAGGCATACTAATGGCGCATGGAGTTACATACTAATGGCGCACTGCCTGATGCGCCATTAGTATACCAGATACTAATGGCGCACCAGTGGTGCGCCATTAGTAAAAAATTCTAATGGCGTGTGCGCCATTAGTAGGCCTTTTCCTAGTAGTGTATAGATCTTGATGCTCAATATGTAAGAAGCTTCACCGAGGTCTTTCTTTGAAAAAATCCTTTCAAATACTCATTTATGCTTTCTAGAAAAATTCTATATTATTTCTGATCAATATGTCATTCACATATACTTATCAGAAATGTTGTAGTGCTCCTACTCGCTTTCTTGTAAATACAGGCTTCACCGCAAGTCTGTATAAAACTATATGCTTTGATCAACTCATCAAAGCGTATATTTCAACTCCGAGATGCTTGCACCAGTCCATTGATGGATCGCTGGAGCTTGCACATTTTGTTAGCACCTTTAGAATCGACAAAACATTCTGGTTGCATCATATACAACTCTTCTTTAAGAAATCCATTAAGGAATGTAGTTGTGACATCCATTTCCCAGATTTCATAAAATTTGGCAATTTTCTAACATGATTCGGACAGGCTTAAGCATCGCTACGAGTGAGAAAATCTCATCGTAGTCAACACCTTGAACTTTGTCAAAACCCCTTTTCGAAAAGTCTAGCTTTCTAGATAGTAACACTACTATCAGCGTCCGTCTTCCTCTTGAAGATCCATTTATTTTCTATGGCTTGCCGATCATCGGGCAAGTCAACCAAAGTCCACACTTTGTTCTCATACATGGATCCCATCTCAGATTTCATGGCCTCAAGCCATTTCACAGAATCTGGGCTCATCATTGCTTCCTCATAGTTCATAGGTTCGTCATGGTCAACTAACATGACCTCCAGAACAAGATTACCATACCACTCGGTGCGGATCTCTCTCTGGTTGACCTACAAGGTTCGGTAGTAACTTGATCTGAAGTTACATGATTATCATCGTTAGCTTCCTCACTAATTGGTTTAGGAGTCACATAAACAGATTTCTGTGATGAACTACTTTCCAATAAGGGAGAAGGTACAGTTACCTCATCAAGTTCTACTTTCCTCCCCTCACTTCTTTCGAGAGAAACTTCTTCTCTTGAAAGGATCTATTCTTAGCAACGAATGTCTTGCCTTCGGATCTGTGATAGAAGGTGTAACCAACTATCTTCTTTGGGTATCCTATGAAGACACATTTATCTGATTTGGGTTTGAGCTTATCAGGATGAAACTCTTTCACATAAGCATCGCAGCCCCAAACTTTAAGAAACGACAACTTTGGTTTCTTGCCAAACCACAGTTCATATGGTGTCATCTCAACGGATTTAGATGGTGCCCTATTTAACGTGAATGCAGCTATCTCTAATGCATAACCCTAAAACGATAGTGGTAAATTGGTAAGAGACATCATAGATTGCACCATATCTAATAAAGTATGGTTACGATGTTCGGACACACCATTACGCTGTGGTGTTCCAGGTAGCGTGAGGTGCCAAACTATTCCGCATTGTTTCAAATGAAGACCAAACTCGTAACTCAAATATTCTCCTCCATGATCGGATCGTAGAAACTTTATTTTCTTGTTATGATGATTTTCCACTTCACTCTGAAATTATTTGAACTTTTCAAATGTTTCAGATTTATATTTCATCAAGTAGATATACCCATATCTGCTCAAATCATCTGTGAAGGTCAGAAAATAACGATATCTGCCGCGAGCCTCAACACTCATCGGACTGCATACATCAGTATGTATTATTTCCAACAAGTCTGTTGCTCGCTCCAATTGTTCCGGAGAACGGAGTCTTAGTCATCTTGCTCATGAGGCATGGTTCGCAAGCATCAACTGATTCATAATCAAGTGATTCCAAAAGCCCATCAGCATGGATTTTCTTCATGCGCTTTACACAAATATGACCTAAACGGCAGTGCCACAAATAAGTTGCACTATCATTATTAACTTTGCATCTTTTGGCTTCAATATTATTAATATGTGTATCACTACGATCGAGATTCAATAAACCATTCACCTTGGGTGTATGACCATTGAAGGTTTTATTCATGTAAACAGAACAACAATTATTCTCTGACTTTAAATGAATAACCGTATTGCAATAAACATGATCAAATCATATTAATGCTTAACGCAAACACCAAATAACATTTATTTAGGTTCAACAGAAATCTCGAAAGCATAGGGAGTGTGCGATTATGATCATATCAATCTTGGGACCACTTCCAACACAGGTCGTCACTTCACCCTTAACTAGTCTCTGTTCGTTCCGCAACTCCCGTTTCGAGTTACTAATCTTAGCAACTGAACTAGTATCAAATACGGAGGGGTTGCTATAAACACTAGTAAAGTACAAATCAATAACATGTATATCAAATATACCTTTGTTTACTTTGCCATCCTTCTTATCCGCCAAATACTTGGGGCAATTCTGCTTCCGGTGACCAGTCGCTCTTTGTAGTAGCATCACTTAGTCTCAGGCTTAGGTCCAGACTTGGGCTTCTTCACTTGAGCAGCAACTTGCTTGGCATTCTTCTTGAAGTTCCCCTTCTCCCCTTTGCCCTTTTCTTGAAACTAGTGGTCTTGTCAACCATCAACACTTGAGGCTTTTCTTGATTTCTACCTTCGTCGATTTCAGCATCACGAAGAGTTTGGGAATCGTTTCCGTTATCCCTTGCATATTATAATTCATCAAGAAGTTCTAGTAACTTGGTGATAGTGACTAGAGAACTCTGTCAATCACTATCTTATCTGGAAGATTAACCTCCACTTGATTCAAGTGATTGTAGTACTCATACATTCTGAGCACATGCTCACTAGCTGAGCAATTCTTCTCCATCTTGTAGGCAAAGTGCTTGTCAAAGGTCTCATACCTTTCGACATGAGCATGAGTCTGAAATACTAATTTCAACTCTTGGAACATCTCATATGCTCCGTGGCGTTCAAAACGTCTTTGAAGACACGATTCTAAGCCGTAAAGCATGGTGCACTAAACTATCAAGTAGTCATCATATCGATCTTGCCAAACGTTCATAATGTCTGCATCTGCTCCTGCAATCGGTCTGTCAGCTAGCGGTGCATCAAGGACATAATTCTTCTGTGCAGCAATGAGGATAAGCCTCAGATCACGGATCTAATCCGCATCATTGCTACTAACATCTTTCAACTTAGTTTTCTCTAGGAACATATCAAAAATAAAACAGGGGAGCTAAACGCGAGCTATTGATCTACAACATAGATATGCTAATACTACCAGGACTAAGTTCATGATAAATTTAAAGTTCAATGATCACGTGATCCAAATCAACTAAACCATGTCCGATCATCACGTGAGATGGAGTAGTTTTCAATGGTGAACATCACTATGTTGATCATATCTACTATATGATTCACGCTCGACCTTTCGGTCTCCAGTGTTCCGAGGCCATATCTGCATATGCTAGGCTCATCAAGTTTAACCCGAGTATTCTGCGTGTGCAAAAATAGCTTGCACCCATTGTATGTGAACGTAGAGCTTATCACACCCGATCATCACGTGGTGTCTCGGCACGAAGAACTGTCGTAACGGTGCATACTCAGGGAGAACACTTAATAGCTAGAAATTTTAGTAAGGATCATCTTATAAAGCTACCACGAACTAAACAAAATAAGATGTATAAAAGATAAACATCACATGCAATCAAAATATGTGACATCATATGGCCATCATCATCTTGTGCTTTTGATCTCCATCTCCAAAGTACTGTCATGATCTCCATTGTTACCGACATGACACCATGATCTCCATCATCTTGATCTTTTGTCAATGTGTCGTCACATGATCTCAAGCATAGTGATAAAGTAAAGCAATTACATGGCACTTGCATCTTATGCAATAAAGAGACAACCATAAGGCTCCTGCCATTGTCGATAACTTTAACAAAACATGATCATCTCATACAACAATTTATATCTCATCACGCGCCTTGGCCATGTCACATCACAACATGCCCTGCAAAAACAAGTTAGACGTCCTCTACTTTGTTGTTGCAAGTTTTACGCTGCTGCTACGGGCTTAGCAAGAACCGTTTTACCCACGCATCAAAACCACAATGATTTTACATCAAGTATGTGCTGTTTTAACCTTCAACAAGGACCGGGCGAGTCACACTCGATTCAGCTAAAGTTGGAGAAACTGACACCCGCCAGCCACTGTGTGCAAAGCATGTTGGTAGAACCAGTCTCGCGTAAGCGTACGCGTAATGTCGGTCCTGGCCGCTTCATCCAACAATATTGCGGAATCAAAGTATGACATGCTGGTAAGCAATATGACTATTATCGCCCACAACTCACTTGTGTTCTACTCGTGCATATTACATCTACGCATAAACCTGGTTTGGATGCCATTGTTGGGGAACGTAGTAATTTTAAAAAAAATCCTACGCACACGCAAGATCATGGTGATGCATAGCAACGAGAGGGGAGAATGTTGTCCACGTACCCTCGTAGACTGTAAGCGGAAGCATTATGACAACGCGGTTGATGTAGTCGTACGTCTTCACGATCGACCGATCCTAGTACCGAACGTACGAGACCTCCGCGATTTGCACACGTTCAGCTCGGTGACGTCCCACGAACCCACGATCCAGCAGAGTGTCAAGGGAGAGCTTCGTTAGTACGACGGCGTGATGTCGGTGATGATGAAGCTACCAGTGCAGGGCTTAGCCTAAGCACAACGACGATATGACCGAGGTGGATTATGGTGGAGGGGGCACCGCACTCGGCTGGAGACAATCAACTTGTGTGTCAAGGGTGCCCCCTGCCCCCGTATATAAAGGAGCAAGGGGGAGGCCGGCCGGCCTTGGGGCGCGCCAAGGAGAGGGAGGAGTCCTCCTCCTAGTAGGAGTAGGACTCCCCCTTTCCTAGTCCCACTAGGAGGAGGAAGGGGGAAGGAAAGAGAGGGAGAGGGAGAGGGAAAGAGGGGCCGCGCCCCCTCCCCTAGTACAATACGGATTCCCCTTGGGAGGGGGTGCGCCACCTCCTGGGTTGCTGCCCTCTCTCTCCCCTAAGGCCCACTAAGGCCCAATACTTCCCCGGGGGGTTCCGGTAACCCCTCCGCCACTCCGGTTTTCTCCGAAATCACCCGGAACACTTCCGGTGTCCGAATATAGCCGTCTGCTACGGGCTTAGCAAGAACCGTTCTTACCTACGCATCAAAACCACAATGATTTTACATCAAGTATGTGTTGTTTTAACCTTCAACAAGGACCGGGCGTAGTCACACTCGATTCAGCTAAAGTTGGAGAAACTGACACCCGCCAGCCACCTGTGTGCAAAGCATGTTGGTAGAACCAGTCTCGCGTAAGCGTACGCGTAATGTCGGTCCTGGCCGCTTCATCCAACAATATTGCGGAATCAAAGTATGACATGCTGGTAAGCAATATGACTATTATCGCCCACAACTCACTTGTGTTCTACTCGTGCATATTACATCTACGCATAAACCTGGTTTGGATGCCATTGTTGGGGAACGTAGTAATTTTAAAAAAATTCCTACGCACACGCAAGATCATGGTGATGCATAGCAACGAGAGGAGAGAATGTTGTCCACGTACCCTCGTAGACTGCCTGATGCGCCATTAGTATACCAGATACTAATGGCGCACCAGTGGTGCGCCATTAGTAAAAAATTCTAATGGCGTGCTACTAATGGCGCACCGATAGTGCGCCATTAGTAGGCAAAACCGGTGCGCCATTAGTAGGCATTTTCCTAGTAGTGTATAGATCTTGATGCTCAATATGTAAGCAGCTTCACCGAGGTCTTTCTTTGAAAAAAAACTTTCAAATACTCATTTATGCTTTCTAGAAAAATTCTACATTATTTCTGATCAATATGTCATTCACATATACTTATCAGAAATGTTGTAGTGCTCCTACTCGCTTTCTTGTAAATACAGGCTTCACCGCAAGTCTGTATAAAACTATATGCTTTGATCAACTCATCAAAGCGTATATTTCAACTCCGAGATGCTTGCACCAGTCCATTGATGGATCGCTGGAGCTTGCACATTTTGTTAGCACCTTTAGAATCGACAAAACATTCTGGTTGCATCATATACAACTCTTCTTTAAGAAATCCATTAAGGAATGTAGTTGTGACATCCATTTCCCAGATTTCATAAAATTTGGCAATTTTCTAACATGATTCGGACAGACTTAAGCATCGCTACGAGTGAGAAAATCTCATCGTAGTCAACACCTTGAACTTTGTCAAAACCCCTTTTCGAAAAGTCTAGCTTTCTAGATAGTAACACTACTATCAGCGTCCGTCTTCCTCTTGAAGATCCATTTATTTTCTATGGCTTGCCGATCATCGGGCAAGTCAACCAAAGTCCACACTTTGTTCTCATACATGGATCTCATCTCAGATTTCATAGCCTCAAGCCATTTCACAGAATCTGGGCTCATCATTGCTTCCTCATAGTTCATAGGTTCGTCATGGTCAACTAACATGACCTCCAGAACAGGATTACCATACCACTCTGGTGCGGATCTCACTCTGGTTGACCTACAATGTTCGGTAGTAACTTGATCTGAAGTTACATGATTATCATCGTTAGCTTCCTCACTAATTGGTTTAGGAGTCACAGAAACAGATTTCTGTGATGAACTACTTTCCAATAAGGGAGAAGGTACAATTACCACATCAAGTTCTACTTTCCTCCCCTCACTTCTTTCGAGAGAAACTTCTTCTCTTGAAAGGATCCATTCTTAGCAACGAATGTCTTGCCTTCGGATCTGTGATAGAAGGTGTAACCAACTATCTCCTTTGGGTATCCTATGAAGACACATTTATCTGATTTGGGTTTGAGCTTATCAGGATGAAACTTTTTCACATAAGCATCGCAGCCCCAAACTTTAAGAAACGACAACTTTGGTTTCTTGCCAAACCACAGTTCATATGGTGTTATCTCAACGGATTTAGATGGTGCCCTATTTAACGTGAATGCAGCTATCTCTAATGCATAACCCTAAAACGATAGTGGTAAATTGGTAAGAGACATCATAGATTGCACCATATCTAATAAAGTATGGTTACGATGTTCGGACACACCATTACGCTGTGGTGTTCCAGGTAGCGTGAGGTGCCAAACTATTCCGCATTGTTTCAAATGAAGACCAAACTCGTAACTCAAATATTCTCCTCCATGATCAGGTCGTAGAAACTTTATTTTCTTGTTATGATGATTTTCCACTTCACTCTGAAATTATTTGAACTTTTCAAATGTTTCAGATTTATATTTCATCAAGTAGATATACCCATATCTGCTCAAATCATCTGTGAAGGTCAGAAAATAACGATATCTGCCGCGAGCCTCAACACTCATCGGACTGCATACATCAGTATGTATTATTTCCAACAAGTCTGTTGCTCGCTCCAATTGTTCCGGAGAACGGAGTCTTAGTCATCTTGCTCATGAGGCATGGTTCGCAAGCATCAACTGATTCATAATCAAGTGATTCCAAAAGCCCATCAGCATGGATTTTCTTCATGCGCTTTACACAAATATGACCTAAACGGCAGTGCCACAAATAAGTTGCACTATCATTATTAACTTTGCATCTTTTGGCTTCAATATTATTAATATGTGTATCACTACGATCGAGATTCAATAAACCATTCACCTTGGGTGTATGACCATTGAAGGTTTTATTCATGTAAACAGAACAACAATTATTCTCTGACTTTAAATGAATAACCGTATTGCAATAAACATGATCAAATCATATTAATGCTTAACGCAAACACCAAATAACATTTATTTAGGTTCAACAGAAATCCCGAAAGCATAGGGAGTGTGCGATTATGATCATATCAATCTTGGGACCACTTCCAACACAGGTCGTCACTTCACCCTTAACTAGTCTCTGTTCGTTCCGCAACTCCCGTTTCGAGTTACTAATCTTAGCAACTGAACTAGTATCAAATACTGAGGGGTTGCTATAAACACTAGTAAAGTACACATCAATAACATGTATATCAAATATACCTTTGTTTACTTTGCCATGCTTCTTATCCGCCAAATACTTGGGGCAATTCTGCTTCCGGTGACCAGTCGCCCTTTGTAGTAGAAGCACTTAGTCTCAGGCTTAGGTCCAGACTTGGGCTTCTTCACTTGAGCAGCAACTTGCTTGGCATTCTTCTTGAAGTTCCCCTTCTCCCCTTTGCCCTTTTCTTGAAACTAGTGGTCTTGTCAACCATCAACACTTGAGGCTTTTCTTGATTTCTACCTTCGTCGATTTCAGCATCACGAAGAGTTTGGGAATCGTTTCCGTTATCCCTTGCATATTATAATTCATCAAGAAGTTCTAGTAACTTGGTGATAGTGACTAGAGAACTCTGTCAATCACTATCTTATCTGGAAGATTAACTTCCACTTGATTCAAGTGATTGTAGTACTCAGACATTCTGAGCACATGCTCACTAGCTGAGCAATTCTCCTCCATCTTGTAGGCAAAGTGCTTGTCAAAGGTCTCATACCTTTCGACATGAGCATGAGTCTGAAATACTAATTTCAACTCTTGGAACATCTCATATGCTCCGTGGCGTTCAAAACATCTTTGAAGACACGATTCTAAGCCGTAAAGCATGGTGCACTAAACTATCAAGTAGTCATCATATCGATCTTGCCAAACGTTCATAATGTGTGCATCTGCTCCTGCAATCGGTCTGTCAGCTAGCGGTGCATCAAGGACATAATTCTTCTGTGCAGCAATGAGGATAAGCCTCAGATCACGGATCTAATCCGCATCATTGCTACTAACATCTTTCAACTTAGTTTTCTCTAGGAACATATCAAAAATAAAACAGGGGAGCTAAACGCGAGCTATTGATCTACAACATAGATATGCTAATACTACCAGGACTAAGTTCATGATAAATTTAAAGTTCAATGATCACGTGATCCAAATCAACTAAACCATGTCCGATCATCACGTGAGATGGAGTAGTTTTCAATGGTGAACATCACTATGTTGATCATATCTACTATATGATTCACGCTCGACCTTTCGGTCTCCAGTGTTCCGAGGCCATATCTGCATATGCTAGGCTCATCAAGTTTAACCCGAGTATTCTGCGTGTGCAAAAATAGCTTGCACCCATTGTATGTGAACGTAGAGCTTATCACACCCGATCATCACGTGGTGTCTCGGCACGAAGAACTGTCGTAACGGTGCATACTCAGGGAGAACACTTAATAGCTAGAAATTTTAGTAAGGGATCATCTTATAAAGCTACCGCCGAACTAAACAAAATAAGATGTATAAAAGATAAACATCACATGCAATCAAAATATGTGACATCATATGGCCATCATCATCTTGTGCTTTTGATCTCCATCTCCAAAGTACTGTCATGATCTCCATTGTTACCGACATGACACCATGATCTCCATCATCTTGATCTTTTGTCAATGTGTCGTCACATGATCTCAAGCATAGTGATAAAGTAAAGCAATTACATGGCACTTGCATCTTATGCAATAAAGAGACAACCATAAGGCTCCTGCCAGTTGCCGATAACTTTAACAAAACATGATCATCTCATACAACAATTTATATCTCATCACGCGTCTTGGCCATGTCACATCACAACATGCCCTGCAAAAACAAGTTAGACGTCCTCTACTTTGTTGTTGCAAGTTTTACGCGGCTGCTACGGGCTTAGCAAGAACCGTTCTTACCTACGCATCAAAACCACAATGATTTTACATCAAGTATGTGCTGTTTTAACCTTCAACAAGGACCGGGCGTAGTCACACTCGATTCAGCTAAAGTTGGAGAAACTGACACCCGCCAGCCACCTGTGTGCAAAGCATGTTGGTAGAACCAGTCTCGCGTAAGCGTACGCGTAATGTCGGTCCTGGCCGCTTCATCCAACAATATTGCGGAATCAAAGTATGACATGCTGGTAAGCAATATGACTATTATCGCCCACAACTCACTTGTGTTCTACTCGTGCATATTACATCTACGCATAAACCTGGTTTGGATGCCATTGTTGGGGAACGTAGTAATTTTAAAAAAAATCCTACGCACACGCAAGATCATGGTGATGCATAGCAACGAGAGGGGAGAATGTTGTCCACGTACCCTCGTAGACTATAAGCGGAAGCATTATGACAACGCGGTTGATGTAGTCGTACGTCTTCACGATCGACCGATCCTAGTACCGAACGTACGAGACCTCCGCGATTTGCACACGTTCAGCTCGGTGACGTCCCACGAACCCACGATCCAGCAGAGTGTCAAGGGAGAGCTTCGTTAGTACGACGGCGTGATGTCGGTGATGATGAAGCTACCAGTGCAGGGCTTAGCCTAAGCACAACGACGATATGACCGAGGTGGATTATGGTGGAGGGGGCACCGCACTCGGCTGGAGACAATCAACTTGTGTGTCAAGGGTGCCCCCTGCCCCCGTATATATAGGAGCAAGGGGGAGGCCGGCCGGCCTTGGGGCGCGCCAAGGAGAGGGAGGAGTCCTCCTCCTAGTAGGAGTAGGACTCCCCCTTTCCTAGTCCCACTAGGAGGAGGAAGGGGGAAGGAAAGAGAGGGAGAGGAGAGGGAAGAGGGCGCGCGCCTCCCTAGTACAATACGGATTCCCCTTGGGAGGGGGCGCGCCACCTCCTGGGCTGCTGCCCTCTCTCTCCCCTAAGGCCCACTAAGGCCCAATACTTCCCCGGGGGTTCCGGTAACCCCTCCGCCACTCCGGTTTTCTCCGAAATCACCCAGAACACTTCCGGTGTCCGAATATAGCCGTCCAACATATCGATCTTTATGTCTTGACCATTTCGGGACTCCTCGTCATGTCGCTGATCATATCCGGGACTCCGAACTACCTTCGGTACATCAAAACACATAAACTCAAAATACCGACCGTCACCGAACTTTAAGCGTGCGGACCCTACGGGTTCGAGAACTATGTAGACATGACCAAGACTCATCTCCGGTCAATAACCAATAGCGGAACCTAGATGCTCATATTGGTTCCTACATATTCTACGAAGATCTTTATCGGTCAAACCAGATAACAACATACGTTGTTCCCTTTTTCATCGGTATGTTACTTGCCCGAGATTTGATCGTCGGTATCTCAATACCTAGTTCAATCTCGTTATCGGCAAGTATCTTTACTCGTTCCGTAATGCATCATCCCACAACTGACTCATTAGTCACATTGCTTGCAAGGCTTATAGTGATGTGCATTACCGAGAGGGCCTAGAGATACCTCTCCGAGAATCGGAGTGACAAATCATAGTCTCGAACTATGCCAAGTCAACAAACACCATCGGAGACACATGTAGAGCATATTTATAATCACCCAGTTACGTTGTGAGGTTTGGTAGCACACAAAATGTTCCTCCGGTATTCGGGAGTTGCATAATCTCATAGTCATAGGAACATGTATAAGTCATGAATAAAGCAATAGCAACATACTAAACGATCAAGTGTTAAGCTAACGGAATGGGTCAAGTCAATCACATCGTCATTCTCTAATAATGTGATCCCGCTAATCAAATGACAACTCATGTCTATGGCTAGGAAACTTAACCATCTTTGATTTAATGAGCTAGTCAAGTAGAGGCATACTAGTGACACTCTGTTTGTCTATGTATTCACATATGTACTAAATTTCTGGTTAATACAATTCTAGCATGAATAATAAACATTTATCATGAAATAAGGAAATAAATAATAACTTTATTATTGCCTCTAGGCCCCATCTGGGTTGGGGCGGGCCGGTGGGTCGATGTTCGGCGGCGTCGTTCCCTGGTGATGGCATGGTGGTGGCAGTCTCAAGCGGTGAGGACTTCGTCGGTCGGCAAGTTGCAGCGTGGCGACATGATTGTCCGGGTCCACCGGGCCATCGAGGACCAGCAAGTCCTCGTTGTCGCGTCTGGTTGGCTCCACTGCGGCGGTGGAGGTTGTCCCCTCCCCCCGGTCGAGTTGTGGTCGCTCCCGTGGCCGTGGTCTCCTTGCCCGATCTAGGCCTCGTGTTGGCAGCTCCAGTGAGGCGGCAGGGGTTGTCCGGTAAACGTGGTGGCATAGGCTGGTGGGCGGCTGTTGGGGTGATGCATCTCGAAGTGGCTGGGGTGATGGTGGTGGTTGTGGATCGAGAGAAATCCTTGTCGGCTTGTCCGGCACCTACGCGGTGACGCTTGCGGGCGTCATCGGACCTTCCTGAGGGGCGTCAGATATATCCCTTCCCCACCATCCCTCGCGTACCGGGGGAAACCCTAGAACTTGTTCGGGCAACAACGGCGGCGGAGTCGCATTCGTTCTTGAAGGTGTTGCTTGGTGCGAGGTGCTTCGAGATGCTGGAAGCGCGGTGGTAATTCGTCGGAGGGTGCAGCGGTTGCCAGTCTTCCTTTCTTCGTTGATATGCCGGTGTCGGCATTTATTTCTCTTTCATTTTCTTTTGTTTTCTTTTGGGCTTATCTGTGCTGCGGCCCCAACGAGCTGGATGTATCGGATATTTGCTTTATAATATAAAGCGGGGAAACCTTTATCGTAATGTACTATTTTTATTCTGTTTGATCCAGTGGTTGTAAATTGGTTGCAGAAATTTGCCAATTCGTTAAATCTTGCTATGATCAGGTATAAATTATGTAGACATTCATACAAACCAAAATCCCTTGATATTACAGGCTGAGAAGAATCCGAATCCCAGCATATTGCACACCACCAATTCAGTTAAATCTTGCCATGATCCAACTCTTCAACTCACTCAACTGACATGATCAAAGTTACAACCATAATAACTACCAGGTTCTTTTAATACTTGACTAAACTATCAACTTGGCCCTCTGACCTTTACTCCGTTAGTGTCGGTGGTAGCTGCTGTTGGGGACTCCACACGTAGCGCCGGCCAGCTCACGTGGTTCCTGGTGCTGGGCGTCCGCTGCTTCCATGCAAGGAGGTGCAACAATCGACTAGCTATTACTCCTCATCTCAGTGGTGCAGGCATATTTGCAATGGGGAAAGTAGTGGCTTGAGCTCGTATTCATGTTTTTGGGCTTGAATTTGTATCCATGCATCCCATTCATAGTCTACTAATATCGAATCTCATGATGATCTACTAATACGCTCCACCCCACTATCATCCTCATATGTGCAGCTGGTTAATCTCTCTTACGTATTCAACTCAGCTAGACGAGAGGTGTTGATCCATGCTATGGCACATGAAGCTCGAAAGCCAAACAACAATACTAGTGAAGGGTCATTGTGTAGATAGCAGTGCAAGCATATATCATGTGACGGCGCTACCATCAAGTGGTAATAAGTCTAAATAAATTTTGAGCTACTCGTATCAACTTCAAGTAAAAAAAACTGATTCTGGTGTGAGTAGTATGAATGATGATGATGTGCGCAAGTGGATTTAATATTGAAATGTCACGGTGCGATGTGATCGACAAAGACAGAGAGTGGTCGTGGCCAACAAATGATGATGACAATTCATAGACACAAAAAAGCTTAGTGCTAGTACGCACCTCTTTGGAATCTGAATGCACACACTGGAGCGGTTTTTGCTCTTTTGTGGCAAAGAGAATACATGCTAGCTTGTTGAGAGCAATATTTTCAACGAATTCTGTAAAATAAACTTTAGCATAGCGTTAATTCTTGTGCATGTTTTCTTTTGGAATATGTTTACACATGTTGTAGCTTCGATTGAGTTGCCCTACACAGCACTATAACCCATGCACGTGCATGGTTGATCAAATTTGTCAAATTGCAATAAAATGACTGGTGGAATAATCGAATGGACTGTAGGAACGTGCGTAGCCACCAGGCTACCTACATGCTCTTTCTGAGACGAATACACGAATATATCCTCATGCTTAAGAAAAGATGCTCATCGCAAAGCAAACAAAAAATGTTACCGTGCCTTTATATTTCGTCTATGACCACTTCGAGCATGGCGCTGCATTTTGTATCCAATCTGCATCATTGTCTCTCTAAAGTGCAAACGATTGTGCCTTTTTCAGTTTAGCATGTGCTCCAAAGACCAAAATATTATGCCACTATCTACATGAAGTGGTCAACATAACTTACCTACGAAATACAGTTGATGAAATAGCATCTCCTCGGGTACTTTTGTTAACCAACACGCAATGCGTTGTTGTCCACGGCCGATCGCTGCCATAGGATGCTTGCTTTGTTTTGTAGTCTGCCAATCTTTTGGATTTTAGCTTGCCTCTCTTGGAGCAATGCACTGACTTCTGCAACTTGGAACATGTTGCTAGACCGGGTCCAGAGTGCCTAACTGCGGTAGTGCGATCAGTTCAGCACAGTCTGGCTCCACCTCAAGAGGTTCCTTGGACCAGCGCAACGCTAGTTTGAGGCCTTCTTTGCAGGCCGCCAGCTCCGCCTCGAGGTGTCCGGGACAGTTGAAGAGCCACCTACAAGCGGCGAAGATCACAGCTCCTGTGTGGTCTCTCAGAACCATGCCGGCGCCCGCCGATCCGTCAGCTGCGACAAAGCATCCGTCAATGTTAATCTAACTATGGTTCTTTTATAATTTACTCATTGTCTAACTTTTGTATTCGATGGAACTCTATGACTAAGTTTTTAAATATATTGGCCTGGGCCGAAAGAGAGACACGAAAGTGATGCGGGCCACCTCCTTTCCTCTCCCCGCTGCGAAAATGTATCCAGTGCATCGAAGGTTTTTTTCTTCTTTTTTTTTGATGATTCATCTAAGGATTCTATGCACCGGGTGCACCAAGCTATTTTGGACCAATGGATGGATATCCAACGGATCCAGTCGGGCTGGTAATGGATTGTTCCCATATTAGCAAACACAACACCTCACGCATTATCCAAATCAACCTGCACTCCACCATTTTCCTCTCTCGGCATTAAATGTATACTTGTAATTTGTTTCTTCAAACGTAGGAATGACCATATATGTTGAACCATACCTAACTCCGATCAGGTTTGACTATCATGTTTGTGTAACATCCCAAAATTCTAAATTTTGAAATGTTATATTAAATAAATTATTATGATTGTTTGTTTGATTGATTGACTGAAAGTGAGTGGAATTTGAAACTTTTGAAAGTTGAAAGAGAGGGAATAAAAGGACTTTCCCAAAACCTTCATCTTTGCAATTTGATGTCCATGAATTCAAATTCATTTCACCACAAAACTCAAGAGTGAAGATGATACATTTGAAATGAAAAGAGTTTTGAAAAGATTTGAATTCCATCTGAAAAATATTTCAAATTCAAAACTTTATGCAACTCAATGATTTTCAGGAAAGAAGATAAAATGACTTCTTCAATTATATGAAATATGAGTTGGAAGTTAAAAAGAATCAAGTTGAAAGTCATTTGAAAGTATTTTGAAACTCCCTTTCAAATTTGGAATTATTTGATTTCATTCAAATTATTTTCTCCTAAAATAAATAAATGTAAATAAGGGTAAAATGATTCCTTCAATGGAAAGTTAGGAGAAAATAAAATTTGAAATCATTGTGGTATTTAAAAAAAAGTTGATTTTATTGGGTTTTATTGCAACAACAGCAATGTTTGAATTTTTGTGACTTTTTGTGAATTTTATTTGCATCTGGAAATATGTTCAAGTTTTAGGAAATCTTTTTATGATTTTCTATTATATGCCTATATAATTGTTTTATTTTTTTAGGTTTATTCCTCTTTTGTTTTTGTGAAAAAAAGAAAAGAAAAGCGTTTTTATATAAAAAGAAAACTGCGCAGCCAGGCCAGCGAGCAGGCCAGCGAGCCGGCCCATCCAGCGCTAGCGCGGCCTGCCGCAGCCAGCGAGACGAGCGATGCACGAGCGCTCAGGCAAAAAAAAGGAGGCCGAGCGCCCAGCGCACGTTCCCCCATCCGCTGCCTCCCTTCGCCCGCCTGGATCTCTTTTTTTTTTGTGGGCAAATCAGAGAGCTTTATTCAACAAATGAGTTCCCCGGGCAATCAGCCAGAAGGCTAGTTACCAAAAAACTAGGGGTCTCCTCGAGCCAACATTCGGTCACATTCAATGTGCATGCACGTTTTGCACATAGATGTGCCGATAAGTTTGCTGACCTTAATACATGTTGAATCCGAAAAACAGAAAAATCACAACTAAGCTCTCCTATTTCATCTAGGATAGGAGCCACAACCGAACGTGAGTTGTGACGTGTATGCCAGAGTTGCACTAACTCCTGACAGTCAGTCTCCATTATCACATGCGATAGGCCTCGAAGTTTTGCAAAAAGCGTTCCTTCTCGCATTGATAGGGCTTCCATGATAAGAGGATCAGAGATGTTGTCGAACGGTTTGCACCAAGCACCCAAGAGCGAAGATACGGACCGGGCTTACCACCCGCCCCTCCTCGACCTTCCGCCACATTGAGTGCTCCATCACATGAAATCTTGATCGTACCTGGTTCCGGCGGCTTCCAACCATGCCCCGGCAGCACGGTTGCTTCATTGCGGGTAGCTCCAGCAGCGCTAGGGCCTCCCGCGTAGATCTCATCGCAGCTGCTGGGTCTCTGCCTTCTTCATCATGTTTGATCCGGTTGCGAGAATGTCAGATCGTCCACATGATGGTGATGATTTTTGGGCGATCCGCATCCCTGAACCAATCACCACATAGAATGTCTCTAGCCCACGAACTTGGATGTAGTCGAGGGAGTCTGAGATCAAACCAAGCACAAGCTTCGCTCCAGAAACGTCGTGCATGGGAGCATTGTATTAACGCATGCATGAGATCCTCCTGTCTTGCCATGCACACTTTACAAGTGTCAAGAACTGAAATGTGGCGGTGCTTGAGGGTACATTCATCAGGTAGAATCCCCCTCAACACCCTCCACCAAAACACCCGAACCTTTGGGATCACTTTGAGTTTCCATAAGGCTGTCCACATCTGTTTATCATCCGTTGAGGCACCTGTAGCCGTCCCTTCTTCTAGAGCTAGACGCTCGTTATGAGTCATTAGAGCACGGTACGTTGACTTAACAGTGTAGTTGTCTGATCGTTCAAAGGCCCAAGCAAAGAAATCTTGTCCTCCTCCCCTCTTGATGGGTATGTTAAGAATAGCATCTGCATCTGGAGCGATAAAAGTTGTCCTTATAAGGTCCTGTTTCCAAGACCAGTTCTCGGTGTCAATAAGATCCGAGACTATCTGAATATTAGTGCTCGGAGGTCTGAATAAAGGTTTCATGGAGATGGTTCTCGGAATCCACTTGTCCATCCAGACATCAATAGAGCTCCCATCTCCAACTCTCTTAACAAGTCCCGCCTGTAAAGCTTTCCTGCCAGCAATGATAGCTCGCCAAGTGGCAGATGCTGATTTGGGAACGTTGGCATGCAAAAAATCTGTATCAGGAAAATAGCGGCCTTTCATTACCCTTGCGCACAGAGAGTCAGGGTTCGTCATGAACCGCCACCCATGCTTCCCTAGTAGCGCAATGTTAAACTGTTGTGGGTCGCGAAACCCCATACCTCCTTGGCACTTTGGTGTAGCAAAATTCTTCCATGACACCCAATGTAAAGCATTTTTGTCGATGGAGCTGCTCCAAAAAAACTTAGCCATTGGTGACGTCAAACTCTTGCACACCTTTTTTGTTAGTAGAAAGGTGCTCATAGAGTACGTTGGAATGGCCTGTACAACTGATTTCAGCAAAGTTTCCCTACCTGCACACGCAAGCAGTTTTTCAGACCATCCCTGCATCTTCCCACGAGCTGTTTCCCCGATGTGATCGAAAGTTCCACTTGTGATGCGCCCGATCGTAGTGGGTAGCCCCAGGTACCGCTCACTAAAGGCCTCAACATCAATATTGAGGACCGCTTTGAGCTGTTGTTTAAGCTGGGCCGGTGTGTTGGAGCTAAAGTAAAATGCGCTCTTTGCATGATTGACACACTGACCCGAAGCATCACCATAAACCCTCAGGATTTCATTTAGTCTTGCTGCACTTTGGGTGTTTCCACTAATGAAGATCAGACTGTCATCTGCGAAAAGAAAATGAGTTACCCAAGGCGATCTGTAACTTACTCTGATTCCTCTGTCAATATATCCATGATTATAAAACTTCAACAGAGAGGAGAATCCCTCCGCGCATAGCAAAAAGAGGAAGGGTGAGGCTGGGTCACCCTGTCTTAGCCCACGCGAGGGTGAAAAAAATGGCAGTAGCTCACCATTAACCCTGACTGAGAAGCGCACCGAGGACACGCACTTCATAACGAGCCTGACAAAATCAACATTGAAGCCCAACTTAGTGAGAATTGCCTCCAGAAAATGCCACTCGACACGGTCGTATGCTTTCATCATATCAAGTTTGATAGCACAAGCATAGTTTTTTCCTTTCTTCCGCCTTCGCATAGTATGCACACTTTCGTATGCCACCAACACATTGTCCGTTATGAGCCGCCCAGGGACAAAAGCGCTCTGCTCTTCACTGATGATTTCCCCCATGAATACTCTCAATCGGTTTGTCACACACTTTGAAGCAATTTTATACAAAACCGAACAAAGAGAGATGGGCCTGTATTGTGTTATAGACTGAGGATGCCGTACCTTGGGGATCAACGTAATCGACGTGTCGTTCAGACCCACAGGTAGTTCGCCCCGTTTAAGAAATCCAAAACTGCCTTGGTTACAGCCTCACCAAGCAAGCTCCAGTGACGCTGATAAAACCCCGCAGTAAACCCATCTACCCCGGGTGCTTTGGAGGGAGCCATTTGGAACAAAGCTGTCCTGACCTCCTCCTTAGTATAGGGTTTTGTGAGCTCCACATTCATGTCCTCCGTCACCTTGGCAGGAACATGATCGAGCAGTTCTGTAGAATCCCTCCAACCTTGGGACTCATACAAGTTATGATAGAACGCCTGAACCTCGGCCTTGTCTTCCTCTTTGTTTGCACAAACCGAGCCATCCGATCTACATAAACCCTGTATTCTGTTGATTCGCTTTCTTTGTGCAGCCTGAGCTTGGAAATACGACGTGTTACGGTCTCCTTCTCTCAGCCAGGGAACACGTGATCGCTGTCAGAACCAGATCTCTTCCTGATGAAGAGCCTCTCGAAGCTGCCGAACCACTGTTTTCTCCTCGTCTGTAGGCCCCCGGCCAACCGAACGACAACTTAGGTTGTCAAGCCTCTTCTGTAGCTGTCTGACACTGCGTGTTAAACAGCCAAACTCGTGAGTCCCCCAAGGTTCAAGCGTCTCCTTTAGGTGACTTAGTGAATCCACAATCCCTTGAAGGCCCGGTCCCCTATTTACCTCCTGCCACGCATTGGTGACAACTCGATCATAGTCCACATGCGATGACCAAACATTTTCATATCGGAACGGTCTCTTTGCACGTGACATGTTATTGATCTTTTCCTTATCTCCGCTACAACAAAGCAATGATCAGATTCGACGGAAGAAACATGCCCGATTCGATGTGTTGAAAGTGTTGCCGAATTCCTCGCTGGCGAAGACCCCGTCGAGCCTTGCCTTAACATTCGTGATCACCCGCTTGACGATTGTCCAGGTGTATGGAGTGCCCGACCACCCCAAGTCTTGGAGGGCCACCTCATCAGTGACTTCTCTGAAAGCTCTCATCTGTCTCTCTGGCCTAGCAGCCCGACTAAAGTTCTCATTAGAGAAGAGAGTTTCATTAAAATCACCCAAACATATCCATGCCGCATGCGGTATGTTATACAGAGTGCGTAGGAAACGCCAACTATGGTGTCTATCTTCCGCTCGGGGCGCCCCATAGAAACCGGTAAACCTCCATTGAAAGGAGTTTTGCTCTTTAAATTTAACAGAAACATCAATGTGACTAGCACTATAATTGTTAAGGTCCACAATAACATCATGCGACCAAAACAGACCAATACCACCACTTAAACCAGTACTATCAACAGCAAAGCACCCGCCGAAGCCTAGATGTCTTTGCAAGTCCTCCACTCTCTTCCCTTTGATTTTTGTTTCCATGACGAAGAGGAGTGTGGGTCCTTCTAGCTTCACAACATTGCGAAGCTCTCAAACCGCCTCGGGGTTCCCAAGCCCCCGGCAGTTCCATGAGAGGCAACTCATTGGGATGGGTAGGACCGATGGCCGGTCTCTGCCGAATTTTCAGGCGTTGGCCTCTTCTTTTTTGGTTCACAAACCAGATCCTCATCATCCTCTCCCCCTGCAGTGCTCGTGCTCGGCTCAAGTTCTCCGGGGATATGCGCCGCCGTCAGAAGCAATTGCCTGGGTTTGTAGACTGCTGTCGGTCCCTCTTTCCTCTTATACCGCAAGTTTTCTTTGTTCTTCAGGGGAGAAATCACCTCTTCCCCCCCCCCATCTTGCTTAGTTTTTGTTCTGGAGTTTCTTGTCTCTTGCTTGCTACTCTGATCAGACTTCTGTCCCCTCGAGGAATTGTCGCTGCTTGCTGGATATCTGGTCTCGTCAGGAGCTCGCAATGATGGCCCAAACGGCAGCTCTCCCTTGTCATCTCGTGAACCAGGATTAGAGCAATACAGATCCGAATGGCCCAGCCTACCACAAGAGAAGCAGAAGTATGGGATCTGCTCATATTGCATATCATAGTGATCCACCTTCTTCCTCCTTGCCGAATCTATTAGCACCCATCTCCGGAGCGGTTTATTGACATCCACAGAAACCCTTGCTCGGAGATAACCTCCATTGTGGTCGAACTTTGCTATCTGCACCTCCTTGTCAATCGTCCGTGCTATTGGGAGGCACCATGCATCATCTCGCAGGTTGTAGGGTAGATTCAAAACCCTAACCCATACTTGTAGCCGATCAAACTTAACCTCGTGTATGATGCACTCGTCGAACTCAGCCAGGATGACCGCGTTCTTGTTGATATGCCATGGCGATCCCGCCCATACTCTATCTTGATCACGCTGGGCCTCAAATTCAGCGACAAAGGTGTTCGGCCCAGTTGATCGGAATTGCAGTCCTCTAGGGTTTCCCCACGCCGGTCGCAAAGCGTTGCCAATGGTATGAATATGATACAGGTTTCGGTAGAGAACCTTCCCTGCTAGCAGCCACTTCACCAGAGCATCGTCTTGTCGATCATCTATCACGAGGGGAGTCGCCTCCTCTTCGGATATATCCAGCTTCCCCAGGGCTTCCTCTAGTTTCTCCCTCGCCGAGCGAGGGTTGGTCGGACCAGAGTCACCTCGCACCGCCTCCGCCGTTGGTGGTGTAGCCATACCCCCGGCCGAGTCCTCGGGGGCGGCCCGCCGATGAGATCCGCGGCCGCCGATCGGTTTCCACTCCAAACCCTAGCGCCGCCAGAGAGCCCTAGGTTTCGGGGAAAAAAGACGGTGTTCTCGGGGAAAAAAGACGGTGTTCCCCCGCCTGGATCTCTTCCCTCGTTAACTTTCTCTGCTGATGACTGGGCCCCGCGTATATTCTTCTTCCCCAATACACGTATCGGAACAGAAATCTACACGTACACGTACACGCAGCCGCCGTGTGCAATCTTCGTGGAAACCCTATCTCTAGCCTTCCCCTCGCCCAAGAAATATGTCCTATAAATAGGCACGACCCCTTTATACCGATTCCTTTCAAACCCTCGCCAAGTCCACCCTATAGCTCGTACTTGTCGCTCCAATCTGGCCGAAGACGCTGCAGTTCATCGCCATTTTCCCACTCCGGTGAGCCATCCCGAGTCTTCTTCTTTTGTGTTTCGACGACTCTTGATCCCTAGTTTCGTTTTGACAAGGTCTTGCATCCCCTCTCCATCTACAGAGGCCATACCAAACTCGTTGTCTTCGCCGGAGCACCCGGAGCACCGAGTTTCGTCACCTCACCCCGCAGCCGTCCGACGTTCCCAAGTTACTCCGTCGCCACCCCGACAGCCCCCGACCACCGGAACCGCCGGAGCCGAGTCGCCCCATCGCCCCAACGTACGTCGAGAAAATAGGATATTTACCACTTTAAACATTGGGCTTCGCAAGAATGCCACTCTCAAGATGGGTTTCTCAAAAATGCCATCCAGATCGTGGACCTGTTGATTACCATGCCATTTCCTCCTTTTCCAGGTTTTCCTTTAGTTTTTTCCCATTTATCTGCATCGAAAAGGACCAGACTACCCCTAGATGCGTACAACCCCTAGATGCGTACACGTACCTGATTGCATCGTATAGGCAGTCAAGTTGTTGTGCTGCCTCATGCATCACCGCCCAGCCTAAAAAACGGCCGATAACAAGTCGCACAGGCACATATAGCCTACATGCCGCCGCCAACACCGATCGCCTGGAAGTAAGGTGCCATTGATCCCCGCTGCCAATCACCTCGACATCGCCCGTGCTGCGTATTACCTGGACGCCACGGACCACGGTGCCGCAACGCTGATATGGAACCCGGTCCTTGTTTGCTTGATCTTTAATTTACAGAACTATACCTTGTATATTTGCAACTGCAGTTAGCTATATATATATATATATATATATATATATATATATATATATATATATATATATATATATATATATATATATATATATATATATATATATATATATATATATATATATATATATATATATATATATATATATATATATATATATATATATATATATATATATATATTATGCATTCAGTCCAACTGCCTCACGTCGACCCTGTCCATCCTGCCGCGTTGGTATCGGAGCAAGCGGAGGTTGGGCACCAGCTCCCGCCGATCTGCCGCCCATAGCTAGCACACGTCGACCACCGGCTCCAGCGGACTAGCCCGTTGGTATCGAGAGGGCGCAAGAGGTGGAGCTTGTCCTAAGTGGGCAGTCGCCCTTTGGCCGGACAATTCAGCTCATCACTGTGCGACAGCCACGGCGCATGCAGGGTGGGCGAGAGTGGTGGCAAGTAGGCGAGGGCGAGGTACGGCGGTGACCAGGCCTGGGCGAGCTGACAGCAGCGAGCTTCAGTGGCACGCGCATGCATGGCCTAGCTACAGCGGCGAGCAATCAACAGCATCGGAGTCCATCCGTGACCCAATCGAGTCACGCACGAACCAGAAGAGGTTTGGAGAGACAAGGGCACTTTGGTCCTTTCGTGTGTAGGTAACTGAAAAAACTAAAGGAAAAACTGAAAAAGGTAGGAAATGGCATGATAATCAAGAGGTCCACGATCTGTATGGCATTTTGGAGAAACCCATCTTGAGAGTGGCATTTTTGCGAAGCCTAATGTTTAATGTGGTAAATATCCAATTTTCTCACGTACGTTGATTCTTCTCTGTACTTACGAGCTCTGTTCGTTCAGTTAAGAAAAAAAATGTGTTTGGTTCTTTTTTAGATAGGTTTTTGTTTAGATCGGTTGGATCGGTTTTAGTAGATCGGTTCTATTAGTCGGTTTACGTCGGTTTAGACCAAACAGGTTCGCCGGCTTATTTTATTAAACACACATGTACGCTTTTAGTGATAATACGGCCGAGCGTAGTTTAGTTACAGAACGCACACCCCGTAGGCCCAGTTACAGCCCGCTACGTAGCTAGTGCCCGGGTGTTTTTTTTAAATTATTTTTGTTTCTGTTTTAAAAACAGAAAATGTTTCAATCTTAGATTGCTTATATATTTTAGTGTGTTTATCCAAATTGAGTGATTCTTTTTGCATTAGATTCAAAATTTCTTGAAGTTTCTGTTTGTGTCTTTAGTTATCAAGTTTGAGTAGTTTAAATTTTGAGTTTGATGAAATTTGTTCAAATCATTAATTTGGGCGTATCTTATAAAATATTTTTGATTGATTCTTTTTGCTACGGTTTTGTTATTGTTTTGTCTATCCGCAGTCATATAGTGATTATTTTTAGTTTATTTTAAATTAAGTTTTTAGCAAAACAGTACTGTTTTAGTTATAGTTTTGTTTTAGTCTTTTCTTTATTGTTTTTATTAGTTTCAAATTATTTCTTTTTGTCACTCTTGAAAATTTTAGTTTTGTTTCTGTTAGTCAACAACAGAAAATTTTGTTTTTATTTTAAAATTTATTTTACTTAGTTTTGTATGAAAACTTGTTTAGGTCATAGTTAGTGTTTCATAAAAGCTTTTTATTTGTTTCTTTTTGCTATTAAAAGTTTATGAAAATACTTTCTGTTAAAATTAGTTGTTTTATATTTTATTTTTGTTTATTTATTATGTTGGTATTTTCTTTGTTGTTAAATTTTACTTAGGACAAAGCTATTTTGGGTTGTCTTAGAATTTCTTTAGTAGTTTTCTTGTGTAGTTTTCATTGGTTATTTATTTATTTATTTTGTGTTCTTTGTGATTTGCATTTTATTTGTTGATTTTTTTTGTGAGTGTTAGAAATTGATTGCTAGTATGTTTGCTTATGTGAATACTATGTTTTGCTATATAGATTTTCATCGGAGAGTTGTGTATAGTCCTATCAAGTTATTTTCGAGAGCGTTGTTATCTTCATCAAGTAATACCAGGCAAGTTCACTTTGACCATGCTTTTTCATACCTATGTTTTTATCTTTGTAACAATTCCCTCCAGTAGTGATATTGACTTCTTGTAGTTGATTAGAATGCATGAGGTAGGAACCAATCTCCCTGTTACCAAGCCCGGGACGTATATAGTTTTAATGCTACGCTATTGTAGACGGGGTTTGGTATGAGTGCTCGGGAGTGGTGTGAGAATGGAGGACTCTACGTCAATGACGATAACTTCATGATGGCATCGGCAAGGACTGCATCGTCATGACCTCAAGACTTCAAGACCTCAAGATTTCGAGACTACAAGAATTCAATACACACTACTGGGTGAAGGAGGTTGACGGGCACTCTGGAGAAACCAGTGGATGGCCAGGATGCATGGAGAAGCGCCATGAAATCTTGCGGAAAGCTTCACCCAGACTCAAAGAGACGGAAGAATACTTCATGCCCGGAAGCTTACTTGTGCAACCGGAAGTCACTATGGGCTCTGGCTTGGTTGACCTTAGTTGTGACTCTGGCTGGGACGGTGCTAGCAGATGTAGAACTACGGTAGGATTGGATGAGCACACTACCAGAAACACGAATATTTCTGTGGGCCATACACCGACAGGAAAATGGGGGAAACCGTCAGGGAAAGCATTTCCTGTCGGTCAACCGACAGGAATGGCCGTCAGGGATAGCTTGACAGGGAAACAGAAAAATGCCTGTGAGCCTCCCGACAGGAAAACTATTCCTGTCGGTTTAACCGATTTCTCTGAGGGTTCATGACCGACAGGAAAAACTGAAACAACCCTGTGAGTACACAACCGACAGGAAAATAAGAACTGGATCAACAAAAAAAATAGTAAAAATACATTTCCCATAGCTGATCCATTCCACAGCAAATTTAGAACATACACACATCGGTAGGTTACATTGATCAGATGTATCTTCTTCACATACAAATGCATTTGAAATTAGCATACAAGAATTGATAGTCATCGAAACACGAGTGTACATTCAAGAACACACAAGTTCAGCAACTACTTATGCAAAAACCAGGATGTCATTTGTCAGTCAATAGCAGCTTGGACTGCAAACTTCTCTTTCATACTAGCCTGTACTGAATAGTCATTGAAGTTGTGGATTTTAGCAAGTTCCGATAAAAGATTCCAAGAACTAGGACCATTAACTATCTGATACAGTAAGCATCTATTTGACCTCAGATTCTTACATTAACTTCGCCCAAAACTTGGCTTCATCCCTCTAAAGGTGTCACATATTAACCGAGTGATCTATGCCATTGTGCTATCTAAGATATGATATAGGCCATTCACATGGTTTTTTAATTAGTTTGGCAGAACTAATGAATAAAATTGTATAAAAAGTTGACAACAAATGGGTGAGTAATGTTGTTCGGAGGAAGTAGAATCACCTAACCTCAAGAGGATGCTTATGCCGAATATAATACTGGTTCTGCAATAGAAGAACAAAAATACAAATAAATTATTTTTTCTACATGTGGCTAAACAGTAAAACAAATTACATGGGGAATCAATGCAGAACAATAGATAATACAACTTGAGCATATAGATCGATCTAATTGGCAAACTACTCAGCTATAATAGGGAGTTAAGTAGCATTTCAGCTTGTCAAAATCATTTGTACGGATCCATGCTGCATTTGAAACTGGTGCTACTTACAATTTTAAGTAGCATGTAGATGCTCGTGAGGGCGCTAGGGCAGGATCGTGACCAACCAAAATGTCCAAAATTTTGAATACTTCATAAATATCAAACCGAAACAGATCCCCAAACTCAAATGAAATCTCACCAAAATATAACCAAAATGTGAATGAAATAGCAGCAGAGGACAATGAACTACAGTAATCTACTGAACATATTCCATAATTGATAGTAAAAAGCAGAGGATATTTGTTACTTGATGCTTCAGTTACTATAGAACACATAAAAGGTTGCTTTACTAAGGAGTGACATCTATTCATCCACTCAATGTACTGAACATTCGCAGAGCAACGCAATATATACAGGTCATCACCCAACTACTTGTGCCACCTTGTTTCAATTGACATTTATTCATCACCTCATGTACAACTAAGTGCTACAGGCAACTAGTACTCGTACTCTAAACCATACTATTTGAATCGATTGTGTGCTAGTACTCAGCAAGATTGCTCACCTTCTCCAGCAAGAACAACCTATTGTGTACATGCACTGCAATTATTCAATGCTTTCTCAATCTCAGTTTAAGAAAGCAAAACAAATACTATTTATGGGCAAAGGAGTTACACGAAGTGCTTAAATATGGGGCATACACAAGAGTTGTTAAGCACTGGATAATAAGAAAATAGAAAGTTCTGAGAAGAAAGTAATAAAAAGATTAACCTTCACACTGAACCAACATAGCAAGGCCAATAAGATTATCTTGATATTGCACAACCCAATACGCTACCTAGAGTGAGTAATTAATTGATGTGCTTATGCGTCAAAGAGAAGCAATATATTGACAAGTGATTACATGGAGAAAAAATATAGCAGAATATCACAATGAACGTGAATATTACATACCCTGAATATATTTATATTTTGAATATGATTTGCTCTTTCCCAGAGCAGTCGTAGCATCAAAATTAACCTTTGAGTATGTACCAGGAGCTGGAAATTTTTATAGTGTGATACTAGGAATTCATACCTCTTGATTCAGAAGTTGGTAATACCACAGTTAACATAATACAATTTCTTGCCACTCAGAGATAATCTAAGTTCTTGTACTGATGGTATTTCTGTACTCGCACTGCAGTTTCTCAATGCTTCCTCAATCTTAATATAAGAAAACAAAATATAAGTTATGGGCAAAAGTAGAACACCATAAGCTTAAAAACGAGGCATACACTACTAGGAAAGGAATTTTTAAGTACTGGATAGTAAGAAAATAGAAGCTCCAAGAAGTGAGCATACTAGACACAAAATGACATTGCAATATATAAGAGAAAACATGATAGAATACCACATCAATGTAAGGGACATCATTACTGCCAAAGAGAAATATAAATATAAATTAAAGAGCCACGCTGCTGAATATCACATTACCATAAAGGGCAAGAAACCACAACTTCATATCTAACTGTATCCAGTCTTAAGTTGACCTAGGAAATTATCAAATACCCCCATTTCCAATCCAGTATTGAAGATGATATAAGCTATATCTCTTTTGCTTACACTCGGCGACATTTCCAAAAATTGGTATTCCAAATTATATTACAAACCTGATAGTATTAGATATGTCATCCTCAGATTTCATTTCTTCCTCTGCATCATAGTGCAAATGAGCTGGTCAATGTGCCTTCATGTACACAAGTTGAGAACAACACAAGCCAATATTTGGCACAAAAACAACTATATTACTCGTATGCTTCGAGTATAATTATTATATGGCAGTGCGGCAAGAATAAAGATTCAAGACGGCATGAGAGAAGGATTACCTTTCTATTAGGATGAGCTCCGTAGACAGTTTGCCTGCCTGCTCCAGATTGTACTCACCCGATTGGATGTGTCTCTTGACTTGAATCAGCACCTTGGTGAGGCAGATCTGCGAGGGGGGATGTTGGATCCATGAAGATGAGTTGTTGGATCTGCGATGGGAGGCAGAGGGGAGAAGGAAGAGGCGAACTAGCAGGCTGAGGTGGTGACAACGTGAGGAGGGGGGCGCTTGTGCGCGCTGTGACGCGAACACACGCAGGCGCCGACGAAGAAACGACGAGGACGACCGGCGAGGACGAAGTGACGATATGAAGACGATGTGGTGGGGTGGCGGAATCGGGGGTGTAGCGGCGGATTGAGGCGACAAAGGCGGCGACCGATGCTGCTGGGACATCGTTGAGGGTTGAGACGGCGGCGAGGGGGCGGAGTGGAGATGAGGGACGAGAAGGTTCTGATTTGGGGATCGAGGGTTTCTTCGCTTTTGTACTGGGCCTATTCCTGTGAGCCCAATAACCCACAGTGTAATTGACCGAAGGCCACATGATCAATTCCTTCCCGCGGGAAGGCTTTTTAGCGGGAGGCTGGAGCGCGAAAGGCTAAATAATTTTCCTGTGGGCCAAAGACGCACAGGAATATTAACTTTGCCCTGTGGGTGGCTTCGGGCCCGACAGGAAAATAGTCCGACCCACAGAATAATTCATGTTTCTGGTAGTGGCACCGGACAGTGGTCATAGGAACTCTTCGGAAGACCATGTTTCAGTCATCTTGTTCTCAAACACCATGAAGTGCGAGAACGTAAAAAAGAGGGATCGAATCTTGCTGGTAAAGTGTACAAACCTCTGCAGAGGGTTAAAACCTAATCGATTAGCCGTGTCCCCGGTTACGGACAATTTGAGCCACTGGACTTGGATCTATCTCGGAACTCTCAACACCGGACTGATAACTTAATTATGGGCAACTTACAATGATATGGGCTATGAGACATCGGTTGGCGGAACCATGTCATGATAGAAAACTCTGTAGTACAGGCTCCTGTTATTCCTTTGTTGTAGGGAAAATGAAATTCATCTTTTACGCAAACAAAACTCAGAAACAGAGCCACAAAGCCGTATTGCATATAGAATAAGTTTATCATCTGTTTTCTCTTATTGTGATCTTGCCGGTACATTCAATGTACTGACCTACAAGGTTGCAGCGCATCATGTTGCAGGATTTCTTCGACGAGTAAGAGTACGGTATAGGGTTACGGTCTACACTCAACTTGCCGATGGCGTTGATGGGGCTCCACACCCGATTGTTTGTTTCCGCCGAGACTTATAAGGTATATATCAGTTTTACATGTGATTTTACTTTGATATATACATTGATGTACTGTGTGTGCCAGCATACTGATCCAGGGATGGCACGGATACACAGAGGCTTGACCGTCTGAGGTCGGGTCGCTACAGTTTGCTTTGATGAGATGTTCAAAACAAGACTAATGTTGGAAACATTTTTTATTTTGTTTGTTTTGAAACTTGGCCGCAACATTTATAAGTTCCAAATAGAAAATATATTCAATATTGATCTTGCTCCAAGGTCTCGTCGCAACAAAGATCATAGCCAAAACGGATCCGAAGTCGGACATTCGATTAACAATATTACCTTAGTTGTGTCTAGACCGAAAAATAAACATACTTATTTATAGATGGGAGAGTAAGATGTGGCGTGTGGGTTTAATTCAAAAAGTATATAAGGACAACAATCACCTTCCAGCTAAACTACCTTCCCAAAATCACATGGTGCCCAGATTAGCCCGTTCAACAGGTTACACTTTCCTCCCACCAAAAGCTTAACAACTCACCTTCGGTAGCTCGGTTTCACGCTCTGCCATCCAGTCCTTCTCTTGCTCCAAAACCTATCCAGGGTTCTACATATGGCACTAATCCCACGTAGATCTGCCCAAACGACGTCGGTGGTGGCCGCTATTGCGGACTCCACATAGCGTCGGCCAGCTCATGCGGTTCATGTCGCTGGGCGTGCACTGCTTCCTAGTGCAAGGATACGCAAGGAGCGACTAGATATCACTCCTCAACTTTGTGTTGCTAGCATATTTTCCATGTGGCCCTCGCTTGTCACCTGTCAATTACACAGAGGATGTCTATCATTGAGAGCCTATCTATCATATAGTTGCGTCTGTTTGAGCTTGAACTCATATTCATGTTCCTGAGCTTGAATTTGTATCCCTGATGTATCCCATTCATGCTACTAATATCGAATCCCACGATGAACTATTGATACGCTCCATCCAGCATCATCCTCATATGTGCAGCTAGTTAATCTCCCATATGCATTGAACTCAACTAGACAAGAGGCGTTCATCGGTGCTATGGTACATGAAGCTTGAAAGCCAAACTACGAATCTAGTGACGGGTCATTGTGTGTAGCAGTAGCAGTGCAAGCATATATCATGTGACAGCACTACCATCAAAAGAAGATAATAAGTTGAAATAAATTTTTTGAGCTACTTGTATCAACTTTAAGTAAAAAAAATTGACGCTGGTGAACTACATTTGTTCTTTTTAGCAAATTGGTTATGTGCATCAGTTGATGCAGAGGCCACGTACACCCCCTTTTGAAAAAAAAAATGAAGGATACAATATTGAGTGTCTACCGATACGACAAAAAACTAGTTGAGATAAGGCACGTGTAACGGTAGAAATGTAAGTAGGTGCATGAAGCAACTAGCAATGAGCCGATGACACATCAATCACCTACTGCTGATATGTATATTGTGACTCCGATACTATAAAACAGACTTGTATATTAAACGTTCTTTTAGTTATTTGAGCCTTCCAAGTTAAACGTATAACAAAATAGTGTGCATAAATTGTTTCATGTAGCATTACACACTTGATACCGAACAAGTAGCATGAACTTGTGCATCCAGCAAGCATGCATAGGACAACATCACATGCTAGCTAGTAGCAGCGGCCGAGTCAGGAGGATTTAGACATAAGGGAGGCAAGATATTGGTGAAGTCATTTTTTGTCCTCACAAACTGCTCAATAGTTTATATCTAGCTGTAGCTAAGCCTTGCCAAGACAGTAGATCCACATCTACAGTTCCTTGAAGCTGGAGCTTGTCTAGCTATAGCTAATTTGGTTCATAATTCTACGTGCCAAGTAGACAAATATGATAATCAAACTACTCCGAAATATTACATGAATTAAATGCCTTGCTACAAAACATTATCAAATGAAAATTTAAGATATACGAACTATAACAATCACTGTATAACCAAATTGATGGCTTAATGAATTTTAGCATGTATCTATACAAGTTTAATGAAAAATCAACAGTGATAGGATATTTTTTTGTTATATTAGGATTTTTTTATCAATGTTGCTAGAATACATACCTAGAGAATCAAATCTAGCCCGTGCCCACCCCCTCTACTGCTAGGTGAAACCTGATTGCTTAGTCATCCTTAGCGTCCATGCAACGACCATCTGTGCTAACCAATGTTCAACGAGACATCGACTGGTCCGCGCTTTCAAACGATCGCGGGTGCCTATGACCTAACGCGGTGATGGATCACAAATCAGACAATCAAAAATAGCTAATCTAATGTATAAGTTCGACATGTTACAACATGAGAGTTGAGAGAAATTAGTATACAGTGTGATGTTTTGGCCTTTGTTGCTTCATTGACAGCCTAAAGAGTTGATGACTGAATCAACCTCCATAGTAAAGAATTGATGGGTAGCGAAAGCAGAGTGGAACTGTATCTCGCATTCAACGAGTTGATAGGATGCCTCGCATTAAGCATCTACAGTTCCGGGCCGGCCCAATAGCGCACCTTTAAAAGAAATGGAGAAGCAAAAGGGGAGCAACCCGGAGATCGAACACAGGTCTTTGGCATGATAGGCGGTGCTGCAAGGCAGTGAGTTAGCGTCGGGTTTGTGGAAAATAGAAGGGCGGGACCTACTTAAGGGGAAAAGAGCCGGTTTTCCATTGGGGTTTTCGGGTTTTTTTCTTTGTTTTTTCACCAATTTTTCTTTGTTCCTTTCTCCAATTTCATTGTTTTTTGGGTTCTTTATTTTTCTTTGGTTTTCTTTATTTGTTTTCACGGTTCTCATAGTTTTTTTTCTTTTTTATTAGTTTTGCTTCATTTTTCTTTGTTTCTTTCTTGGGTTTCGATGTTTTTTTTCTTTCTTTTTCTTCATTTTTCTTCAGTTTTATTTTGTTTCTTTCTTATTTTCATCTACTTTCCTTTTTGTTTTCCTTGTTTTTCAATACACATTTTTGGTATATATGTAATACATTTTTCTAATAGACGCTTAACATTTTCCAACTACAAGTTTAACATTTTTTAATACATGATCACCATTTTTTAAATCTTTGATTAATATTTTTGGAATACAATATTAATTTTTAATACATAGTCAATATTTTCTATATACATTTTTTAAAATGTTGTATTAACACTATTCAAATAAAATACAAACATATTTTAAATACTTGTTCAACCCTATTTAAAATGCTTGATTAACATTTTTATATACATGAAAAAAGTCACCATTTTTATTACATGGTCAACATTTTTCTATACACATTTCACATTTTCCAAATTCTTGATTAATATTTTTAGATATTTTTTCAAATGCTTGATTAACATTTCTATATACATAATCACATTTTTCTCCTTATTTTTAATATATGATGAACATTTTTTCTATACATATTTAACATTTTTAAATGTATGAGTAACATTTTCAAATACTTATTCAACATTTTTCAAATGCTTGATTAATTTTTTTAAATACCTGATCAATTTTTTCATACATATTGTCTTTTGTATACATTTTTCATATATGTGATAAAATTTTTCTATATACATATTTAACATTTTTCAAATGCTTGGTCAACATTTTTCAAATGGTTTTGGATAGTAATTTTTGTTATTTAAAATATCTTAAAATGGAAAAAATAAAGCAAGAAATGAAAACAGAAAACATAAAAAAGAAAGAGAAAAAACGAGGCTGTGTCCTCCCACGTGCCTGGTCGGCGCATCTCGCTCTCCCCTTCAGTGAGTGGTCCCTAGGTCTCGCTAGAAGCAGACACTCGGTCTAGGTAGGGGTGCCATTCAGTTTTTATTTCTGTTTTCCTCTTGGGTTTTACTGGTTTTCCATAAGAGCATTAAATTTATTCTATTTTTTAAAATGTAAATGTTTCACAAAAATGAGAACAATTTGAAAAATTCTGAACATACATTTTCTTAAAACGTGAATACAGATTAAAATTTGTGAATATTTTTTGGAATCTTGAACGTTTTGAAATTTAAAAAACATTTTTGGAAATAAAATAAAATAAATAACTGTAAAACAAAGAAGAAAAATTCCAAAAGGAACCTTTTAGAAGGTTCCGAAACCAAGATTCCGTAGAGCCAAAAAGGCATCGCTTGCTAGCTGCATGTCCATTTGTGTGACAATTGGAAGTTGTGGGCGCAATAGGATTTGCCGGGGCCAAGTACTTACATACGTGCAATCATATCGCTAATTAACTTGTACTTTATCTGTTCCTAAATATAAGAATCTGTACAAAGACTTGTACTCCTTCTGTCCAGAAAAACTTGTCGAAGAAATGGATAAAAATGAATGTTTCTAGAACTAAAATACATCTAGATACATCCATTCCTCCGACAAGTATTTCAGGACGGAGGGAGTATTTAGGAACGGAGGGAGTACTATGCCCACCCTTGTACCCACCACTCGCCAAATATGCACAGAATATAGACCCATGCCATTGCTTGTTTTTCCTTTCTTCCTATCGTCATCCAAGTTTGCACGTGCATGCATGAAAAAAGGAAAGGCGTATACCCATTCAATTTAATTTCATACTACTGCCGATGAACCCACCTTGACTAGCAGCAGCAGTTGAATTGATATTTTGATTCTTCATTATTTCTATATATATCGCCATGCTGTTTATTGGTGCTCGTTGTGCTTTCCTGCTACGAGGTAGTCCACAAGTAAAGATTTTCCAACGGTTTAACTCGTTTTTCGATCTGGTCCAACTATTCTAATTAATTATACATTGACACTGTATCTTTAGCACAAACAGTACTCCCTTAATTTCAATTTGCTCTGCATTTTTTCATGCTCACATTTTTTTTTTTGTAAAAAGATCAATTTAGGGCGGTGATCTGCGCCGGCGCACCGGCCCAACTGTTGGGCCGGTCGAACGCCAACCGCCCGATGTAGCGAGCCGGAACCGTCCGATCCGCAACTCGACTTCGACTCGCTCTTCCTTCGGTCAAAGCTTCCAAAAAGCCCCACCCATCCTCCTTCCACTGCTAGGTAAGCGCCCCGCGAGCTCGCCTCCCCTCCCGCCCCGCGATTGCAGCATCTGGTCCCGCTGCCGAAGCTCGGCGCAGGCGTCGCCTCTGCTAGCCTCCATCGACATGCATCGTACCTACAGAACTCCGGTGGTCGGTTGAAACAAAAACGAACAACGCTTCCAGCAAAATCGAACAACGCTTCCAGCAAAATCGAACAACAGTTCCAGCAAAACCAAACTTAGGCCCCAGCAAAAACAACATGAAACATTTGAGAGCTCTGCAGCCGATGAAGTAAAAAATTATATCTATTCCAGCAAAGAAATTCATCGGTTCTAGCAAAAAACAAAAATTTGGTTCACCAAAAAAAGACGCATCAGCAAAAACGGCCACTCCCTCTTGCAACACCCCCGGTCACCGGTTGTAGCTCCGACGTACATGGTTGCAACTCCCGGCGTTTGGACGACGTTGGATGCAGCCCTCCTCGCCGCTGGATGCAGCTTCCTCCGGCGAGCTGTCAACCTTGCAGCACGTCCACCAACTGCTTCCAGCAAATCGGGACACCGGTTCCAGCAAAAAACGAAAAGAGTTCATCAAATCGAATGGGGATGGTAGCAAAAAAGAAAGGGGTTGTAGCAAAAAAAGTGGGTGGATCCAGCAAAAAAATAACCTGGTTCCAGCAACCCCCGGCTCCAGCACAAACTCGCCACCGCCGCGGCTGATTGCAGGTTGGTCATGGCGACTAGCGAAGCTCTGGCTGCGGTTGCCATGGAGAGGGCGCGCGTCCAGTTGCCGCGGACAAGGCAACGAGCAAGCCCCTGGCCGTGGGCGGCCATGGAGAGGGATGCATCCGGTGCGGGTGATCCGCACACGATTCAAAATGAGGCGCATCCAGTGGCCGGCGGCCATGGCGACGACCGCGCCCCCAGCTGTGGGTGGATGGGGAGGGAGATGCGAGTGAATATGGAAGCGAAGGGATAAGGTCGCGGGCGGTGCGCGGACCCCAACAACCACGCGTTTGATCCCCTGTATGGAAGACGTGGCTAAACAGCGGTTCGATCGCTAATCATTGAACAACCCGCGCGTGACCGGCCGAAGCTTCGGCCGGTCCGCCGGCTACAACCGTTTCCCATCAATTTACTCACAAATTCCTGTTTTGGCGATAGTTTCCGTTGGAACCCCTCTCATTGTATGTTCCATTTCACCTCTCCTCTCTTAACGACTTTACTACCATGCGTGCATTTTTTTCCACTGCTTATATTTGTTTGTCTTCCTCTTCCACTCCCGATCACATGTAGTGACGACACATGCATCCCAATCCCAATCCCATCCAAACGAGACACCTTTTCTCATCCTTGTGCTCCCCCCTTTGCCAGCCCTTGACGGCCATCGAACATTACAGCTTCCAACCATGGTGGTGGAGATCGGGGGTGAAGTGGAGACCAAGGCCATGGATCGACACGCCGGAGAAGGGTTGTCCTAAGATATCAGGTTCCGGGGCTAAGTTAGAATCAAGGGGCCCTCAGTATAAACATAAAAATAATCAATATTATAACTACAATGGTTGGACACCGGATGCTTACATGAGAGAAGAACGGGTTGGGCATCACGAAAAGAGGACATGCTCGTCCTGATTCGTTGGTGGAAGAGACACAACTGCAACTTGTCATAGACCATGTCTTGGCCGGTGCCGAAGGAGAACCAGACTCAATTGAGTCGAGAGGTGCCTCGTTGCAAGCAATTCCAAAGGTTGAGACAATTTTTCTATGCCACGTGGATTGACGGCAATTAGGATGGGAACTCCCCACCTTAGCCTCGGGGATATTCCAAAAGTTTGGTTTTCTAGGTTTTGGCTATAACTACAATATGCATGGCTCATGTGGTCAATGTGTTAGGTCTTGTTTTCTTAGAGGGGATCGACCGGGATCTAGGTTAAATGCATGTCGATCAGCCTGCCACATATTCATCAAAGCTCGACACCAAATAATCACTCCTAATCCTTGACAGTCCAACTTTCCAAGCAAGAATTTCAACGAACAGAACACAACATGGCGACTCAGTACGACCCAACAACCATTGAGAAAAGAGGGCTAAAAGCATCTCCAGCCGCGCCCCCAACAGGTCCCCCCAGGCGACTTTTTCGGCGCCAAGGCCAAAAAATGGCTCAACAAGGCCCAGATTTATTTAAAAGCGCCGGTTCGCCCTTTTTTCGCCCGGCGTCAGAGGTCAACCCGCGCGCATTGGGGGCGCTGGGGTTCCGCGCAAAGGGAAAGCGGCTGGCCCACGCCGTCAGGTGAAAAGTCAAGATTTTCTTCCCCGACCGCCTCCCACCCCCCGCGCTCACGGCCGCAACTAGGTATATCCCGGCGCCGCCCCGCCGCCCTTCACCAGTAGATAGCCATTCCCCGCCGGAAAAATAGCATATGTTCGCCGCGACAGCCCCTCCGACACAAGTTGGGCGTTTTCGGCCGCCGTTTCCGGTCGCGGAGGGGCAGTTTAGCGGCGGGTGCACGCCCACCGCGCGCAAGGTGTTCGGCGATTTGCCTGCCTCGACGATGGACTCGGATGACGAGGAAGTGCTTGCCGCACTGCTGGAGGAGGAAGCCGAGGCCGACGTCCAGGAAGAAGAGCATCTCATGGTGCTCGCCGCCCTCGCCCAGCTGCTGGCGAGCAATGAAAAGCCGCGGTGAGGTGGCTCGGCGCCGGGCGGTGAAAGTAAAGAACCGCATCGCCTCAAGGCTACTGCATGCTCTACTCGACTACTTCGCCGATGCTCCACTTCACGGCGACAGAACATTTCGGCGCCGTTATCGGATGAGCCGAAAGCTTTTCCTCCGGATTGTGAATTCCATCCGGGAGTTCGACAGCTACTTCAAGTGCAAGATGGATTGCACCGGTTCACTTGGATTCACCTCCATCCAGAAATGCACGACAGCAATGAGGATGCTTGCATACGGAGCTCCCGGTGACTCACTCGACGACTATGGGCGCATGGCCGAGTCGACCAGCCTAGAGTGTTTCTACAAGTTCTGTCGGGCAGTGGTGGCAGTGTTTGGACCGCAATACTTGAGAACACCCAATGCGGAAGACACTGCTCGGATCCTAGCACAGAATGCAGCAAGAGGATTTCCTGCGATGCTTGGAAGCATCGATCGCATGCATTGAAATGGAAGAATTGCCCATTTGCTTGGCAGGATGTACAAAGGCGCCAAAGGCGGTTGCAGGTGGTACTTGAGGCGGTGGCCACACAGACCTATGGATTTGGCACTCCTTCTTTGGTATGCCAGGAACTCACAATGACATCAACGTGCTGCAGTGCTCTCCTGTCTTTGCCAAGCTTGTTGAAGGTCATTCTCCTCCGGTGAACTTCGAGATCAATGGGCGGTAGTACAACAAGGGGTACTATCTAGCTGATGGCATCTACCCGAGATGGTCGACATTTGTCAAGACCATCAAAAACCCTGTGCCTGGAGGCAAGAACGCCTGGTTTGCGAAGATTCAGGAGGCTTGCCGGAAGGATGTCGAGCGGGCATTTGGTGTGCTCCAATCTCGATTTGCTGTTGTCCGGTACCCCGCTCAGACCTGGTCGAAAGATCAAATGTGGGAGATCATGACCTGCTGTGTCATCTTGCACAACATGATCATTGAGAGCGAGAAGGAAGAGAAAGTGTTTGACACTGAACCATACCATCGGCAGGGTCCTCTTGCCCAAGTTGATCACCAGCTACCGGCAACCTGGACTGCCTACCTAGTATGTGTCAGGAGATCCGAGACCCACAGGTGCATCATCAACTGCAGCAAGATTTGATAGAGCACCTATCGAGGCTCAAGGGCGACACCAGGCGCGACGTGTGATGAAATATGAGTTTTTATTTGTTGAACTATATAATTTGTATTGAACTATTTGTTGTTGTACTATTTTGTTGAAGTATTTGAAATTTCTGTGATGAAATATGTGATAAAAAATATTTATGTTGATAATTGAACGCCGAGGCACGGCGAACCACGCCGAATATGGGCCTATTCTCGCCCATATGGGCCTTTTTCGCCGAAATGGGGCTTCAAAAGTGGGCCGAAATCGGCGACTGGGGGCGAGCTGGGGGCGACAACTGGGCGCAACACCGCCCCCAGCTCCGAAAGAATCACCGGCTCGCCCCCAGGGGGCGATTTTTATGCGCCCGGGGGGCCGAACGGCTGAAGATGCTCTAAAGATTCACTTGCGCGGAAGAGCATGAAGCTATGGGGAGGTCGGGCAAAATAATCACTCCTCGCACCGCGATGTACTGCATCCAGGGCCTCAAATCCCAATATCTGGTCATCACATAGCAATGAGGAGATCGGAGGTAGACCATTTTTCTTTCAAGGGAATCTTTGTTCTTACTAGGAACATCGGGATTCTCAAAAAAAACTAGGAACATCGGAAGTAGCACTAGTAGAAAAATGGCCATTTGTCCCAGTTCATAAGGCCCATCTGTCTCGGTTGGGGAACCGGGATTAAAAGGTCGTTACTAATGCCTAGGCCTTTAGTCCCGGTTCTTACACGAACCGGGACAGATGGGCCTCCACGTGGCCGGTGCTGCGAGCCCAGGCAGGAGGCCCTTTAGTCTCGGTTGGTGGCACCAACCGGGACCAATAGGCATCCACGCGTCAGCTGTTCAGGGGCTAGGGTTTTTGATTTTTTTCTGAAAGGGGGGTGGATTTGGGGGTTTTGTATGGTTAATTAAGGTGTTTCATATACTTTGTTAGGTAGCTAATTAATTAATAGAGAGAAGTGTCCTCTCTTATCTCCGTGCTTGGTCGACGCTACGTACTATACGTATAGAGAGGCCCTCGACACGCTAGCTAGTAAGAAAATGAGGTAAACCATTAGGTACAGAAGTTCGTCATGCATACCGAGAGAAGTGATCGACCTCTCCTTCTCCGAGAGATTGCTCGAACAACAAGTTCTCAGATATCTATCTCGACGCCATGGCTACATACATATACAATATGTAAGATCTCTTACAATCCCCTAGCATTTGAACTCAAGTTCCACATGGTATTCTCCGGCTTTATTGATGACGTGGTCAAGAAAGAATACCGCCAATTCCTCTTGAATTGCTTTCATGCGATCTTGTGGTAGGAGTTCATTCCGCATCTGCCACGTCTAATTTCAAGAAGGGGGTTAATACATATATATGAATGAAACTCAACAAAATGATGGTGTAATAAAATGAAATTGTGAATATTATTGCTTACGCACTTCATATTGTCATTTAGAGTAGCCCCGCTTATCTTTGCAAGTCGCGTTGTAGATGAACTCGCACACGTAGTATCCACAGTAATCATTCCCTTGTTCCTGCCAAGCAATTTTACGAGAAATAGAGGTCAATCAAACTGATAATGAAGCATTATAAATGGCATTGATGAAAGTAGCTAGAATCAACGGGAGATGCGCGCAACTAGCTAGCTAGTAGTACTTACTTTCATGTATGTATATCGCAGCTCATCGGCAGACCCAGAGCTTCTGCGGTGAACTTTTTCCAAACCCTGCAAGACAAAGAAACTAATTATTACTTGAGATATCAGGAAATGAACAAAAAGTTGCCGATATGGTGCGATAATGATCTATTGAACTTACTTGTTGAGAATTTTAGTCATGTCCGCATAGGTCTCGGGATCTTTTCGTCTCAAGTCTAAGACGGTTACTAGTCCCTGCTCAAGCTTAATCTCCAGGAGAATATAGTGGAAGATGCGCACGCATGCATAACTTATCAATTACATTACTATAACCTCGCTCGAGTAATAAGGGAAACCGAATATGCACACGAGAGTAACACTCACTCGAAGTTGTAAGGAAAGAGTATTAAATCCTTGTTTTGATTTATTATCAATGATTTGAGCAAGTTGGCCTCGGCTTCTCTGGCGCTCTTTTTAACCTGAAATTCATCTATGAGATTTGTGTTAATGAACCCAATATCATACATTTCTGCTTTTCTGCACTCGACGATCTTCAATCTGCATAATATAGTGAGGATAATTATAAATACATGCAATGAAAGAGCTGAGCTATATTAGAGACTTAATGATGTAGTAGTACTTATGCGGTAGCAAGTGACTGTTAATTTATCGAGGGCCTTTTGATTGAAGAACTAGAAGAACTCCTCAAATGGAACATACAAGATCAATTCCAACGAGGTCGTGCTCTCTTTAACTCTCGATACAAAGTATCCGCCCCCTGCACTCTCCGCAGATTTTCATGTACCAATCATGGAATCTTCGCATCATCGTTGTTAGAGATTTTTCATCTTTGATGAGAGGCTTCCCGTACTCGTATCTGTGTTCGTCCACCTCCAAGAAATCAAAATGTACATCGTCGGGCAGGTAATCTCCAAGATTGCTATAACCCGGCACCATCCCCGGATCACTAGCGACGATGTCGCTAGCCACATTGAGCGGGGGGCACAATTGGTTCGCTTGTTCGCCGAGCTGGGCAAATTTTTTCCCAGCTGCCCGTCGTTCTTTTAACCTTTGATCACTAACAGTACTTCCCGACCGCTCCGCTTCGAGATATATCTTTTCAGTAACACGCTCATAGTTGGTTTTCGGTGGAGACTTTGGTGGTTTCCTCAGGGCATCGATAGTGCGCTTTGCTTTCACCAGATCTACCTTCTCCTTCGGAGGTGGATCTCTCTTTGCTTTCACCCCTTCAAAGAAGTCCTTCACTTCTTTTTCCACGATCTTCTTGTTTTCTTCCACGGTCATCTCGTACGGTAAATTCTCTAGAGGCTTGAGAGGTGGACCGTATCTGTATTGCCTCCCGCCTCTGGCCGTACTGCTAGACGCCGGAGCAGATGGAGTGGCTGCAGCTGTCTTCTTTTGTGCTTGCTTACGAGGGGGAGGAGAAGGACTACGACGCGCCGGAGCAGCCGGGGTGGCGGCGGGTCTCTTCCGCCCTTGCAGGCGAGGCAAAGAAGGAGGAGGCTGGTGGCTGCTCGGGCGCGGCGGCGCAGGCGGAGAAGGAGGCGGAGTGCTGCCACATGCCGGTGAAGGAGGCTGAGTGCCCTGATCGTCACTCGCCGGAGGAGGAGGCGGTGGAGGAGGCGGAGCAACCTGACTCGCCGGAGGAGGAGGAGGAGGAGGCGGAGGCGTCCAGTTCGGAAGGTTGATGAGCTCCTTCCGCCATAGGCATGGAGTCTTCAGACAAGAACCCAACCGAGTCTCCCCGTCACCCGTAGGGTGGTCAAGCTGGAGGTCCTCAAATCCATCTGTGATTTCATCCACCATCACCCTAGCATATCCTTCTGGAATCGGCCGGCAGTGAAAAGTTGTGCCAGGTTCAGGAGGTGCAACAGAGCCAACAGCCGCCTTGATTTTCAATTCCATCCACTGCGTCATAAGGTGGCAATGCTGAGACTCCGTGATAGCATCCACGGGGTAGCTAGCAGGAGCCGTGAAGACAGGCTCCTGAAGCAGCTCCGTGGAAGCCACGCTGCGTCTCCGCCGAGATGGCGGGGTAGCTTCGGGTGTAGCTTCGGCAGGTCGCGTGCTGCGAACCGCGTCTCGTTCCTCTAGCGCTTGTACCCTTGTGTGCAGCGCCTGTAGTTGGGTCAACTCCTTTTTCTTCTTCCTCTCCCGGCGTTTGTAACCGCCTGCGTCGGGAAATCCAGCCTTCCACGAAAGGGAGCTTGGCGTGCCTCATGTCCGTCCGGGGTGCTCAAGATTCCCGAGGGCCTCTGTGAGCTCGTCGTTCTCTCTGTCCGGAACGAACGTCCCTTGCTGCACCTTTTCGATATACTCCTGAAGCTTCTCGATGGGTGTGTTCAGCTGCTCGTTGGTCCAAACGCACTTCCCTATTACAGGGTCCTATTTTCCCTCAACCCCGAAGAACCAAGTCCTGCAACGGTCTGGCCAGCATCGCGTCTCTGGTTCGATCCCTTTATCAATGAGGTCATTCTCAGCCTTGTCCCACAACGGCTGGGCTTTCAGGTAGCCACCTGACCCCGTGCGATGGTGATGCTTCATCTTTGCAGCATTTTTCTTGTTTGTCGCTGACATATTCGCGGCTCTCACAGATTTATTTTTGGTGACAAATGCGGGCCACTGATCTTTGATCTTCTCAAATCGGCCGATGAATTCTGGAATCTTGTCTTGGTCGACAAACGATGATTTCAGCTTATTCTTCCACCTCCTGAATAGCTCAGCCATCTTTTTAAGAGCATAAGCCTTGATCATTGGCTTTTTAACTGGATTCTCCGGATCGTCCTCTGGCGGAAGGTGAAATTTTCTGCAGCAGCGTCCAAAGACCAGCTTTCGCCTATCGCGACATAAGACACCGAGAGTCTTTGTCCTTAGGCACTACTAGGAAAAGGCTAGCAGCAGCTGGTTTTAGGTGTATCAAGAGCGGGACCGGCGCTACTAATAAGGCGCTACAACCAACACGTAGCAGAGTGCGTGCTCACCAGCGCCATCGCTACATAAGTGTAGCAGCAGCACGCTTAATGGAAGCTCACATCGCTAGTAGCTCTAGCGCTTTGCTCGGACGCGCCATCGCTATCGTGGCACTGCTGCTAACTTTTCTCCACTCGCTACTGCTAATTTTAGTAGTTTTTTGTTTTTTTCAGCATATTTGTTTTGTATTTGATCAGGCTTTATAGAAGAATCTTTAGCACATACAAATGTCATCATGATACACATACAAATGCCTGCGAGACCACAAATGTAATCATAGCATATACATATAAATAGTCTCATCATAATCATCATCCAACACAAAGTGGTATCTTGTCATCATCTCGAAAATAGCGATACATGCAAGTCTCGAATACTTGCAACTACAACGTCATCCATCTAAACAAAGGTATACGCGAGAAGAGCTATCACTATGAGTGAGAGCGGAACTATGCAGTACATGAGGTGGCGGTTACGAGTCCTCTCTCGCGCTAGCGTGAACCTCAAGTAACTAGCTTCTCCTTCTTGTCTGCTTTTGAAGCCTTTATGGCTGGCACCCGAGAACCCATTCCCTTGCGCCTGACACTCATTCCACTCGTTGTACACCCCCGGAGCCTTCCCTTTGTACACGACATAGCACTTCCATCTCGCCATCAAGAAACTAGGTACCTGTTAGAGATGCATGTTCATGAAGAGGATGTACAATCACATATATGCAAAAAAATATACTAGAGCAACACCGAAAAAGAAAGGATTAGCAACTAGATGCAACATACAGTACGCAAACTAATTAACTAGAGGTACGTAGGTCATCGTACGCAAACTAACAAAGTAGCGTTACGCAAGTTCGGCAAGGACCGTGGACATCGCAAAGTTTCATCGCAACAAAAAGTATAGAAGTTCAACCGACACATATCATCATCATCGGCATCATAAATCACTAGAAGTTCCATCCTTCCATATCATCGAGGATGGACCCTAGCTTCTTGAATGGCGTGAGGTCTAGACGTTGCATGCCAATGCGAGTTCGGACGTTAGCTCGCGATATAGGGCCGTGGTGGAACATCCCTTCTCATCGATTTACTTCTTTCATGATGATCGCCGATTGTCCCTTTGGATGCGAAAGAAGTCATCTCTAAGTTTATAATCCGCTTCTCCATGAGATTCTAGCCACTTGTGGATATGATCATCATTTCTGCTTCTCATGCGAAGCTTTTGGTGATCCGTGTTGAACTGAATCATGAGATGGACGATGTAGAATCCATCCTTCTTGCTTGGTTTTGGGACATGGATGCAGGAGAAGTTAGTTTTATGCGCGAAACCCATCTTCTTGTTCCTTTGTTTCCTGATCTGCATGTGGCCACCTCTAATGCTGAAGCCTTGGAGAGCATCATCTAGAATATTCATTATGTGGGTGTAGTCTTTTTTCTCGTAGTCTCTGGAAGGGTCAAAATACACGGCGTGGGAGACTTGCGGGTAAAGAACGATAAGGACGGTGCGCCCGTTGCTGCGGGGAAAAGACACCTCAAATTATTCCCCATAGAGAGAGAAGGAATGATTGAAATGTACGAAAGGTTTGTCCGGAACTGACTTACTTTGGATGATAAGGCACGAGGACAATTTCCTGGTCCTTATTCTGTACCATGAAGTTTTGGAGGTACTCCCTAGCAGTTTCACGCTCAAAGTCGCTGAGACTCAAGAAATACTCGTGCATGTAGTACGGATCCGCCACACAGATTTGCAAGACTTCTTCACTCTTCATGACGGAGCTCATAAGTAGCGCAAAAAGGCGGACGATTGTAAAATAGAGCCGCCTTGTCAGAAACATCTCAAAGATATGGTCAAACCGCAGGAAGAACACCTCCGCGGGTTGTGTCTCGACGTAGCACTTCCCCTCAGGCACACGAGCCGCGTATGTCGGATATCCTGGATCCTTCGAGGCTAGTAGGCTTTTCTCAGTCGACAACACATGGTCGTGCAGTCTCCTAAGATCCCCTGATAGTGCCTCCAGCGGTTTCGGCGGTAGCATTGGCTCGCCCGTTGATGGAACATGGCCGCACCTTTCACGGGTACACGCTCTTCAGAATGCATCGTCTGGCTGCTATGTGCTCTGGCTTGTTTTGAGGCAGCTATGTTCCCCGATCTCTTCCTCTCCTTTTTCTTGGGCACACCTTCCAGACCCTTCCTTAACCCCTGCCCCAGTGTTCCCGAGCTAAGTATGTACGACCCTCGCGCCCGACTAGTTGAGCCTGTGTTGAGGCGGCATCTTCAGGCGTTTCCTGTGAGGATTACATGAAGAGAGACTTTTGTAATCCCTACTACGACCTTCCTGCCCGAAAGTGTCGGTGTCAAACCGCGGATCTCGGTAGGGGGTCCCGAATCGCGCCTAGGCGGATGGTAACAGGAGACAAGGGACACGATGTTTTTACCCAGGCTCGGGCCCTCTCGATGGAGGTAATACCTACCCTGCTTGATTAATATTGATGATATGGGTAGTACAAGAGTAGATCTACCACGAGATCAAGGAGGCTAAACCCTAGAAGCTAGCCTATGGTATGATTGTTGTTCGTCCCCACGGACTAAAACCCTCGGGTTTATATAGACACCGGATAGGTTAGGGTTACACAGAGTCGGTTACAATGGTAGGAGATCTACATATCCAGATCGCCAAGCTTGCCTTCCACGCCAAGGAAAGTCCCATCCGGACACGGACGAAGTCTTCAATCTTGTATCTTCATAGTCTTGGAGTCCGCCGCGACGATAGTCCGCTATCCGGACACCCCTAGTCCGGACTCCTCAAGAGTCTCTGAACCAGGCTTCAATGACGACGAGTCCGCACGATATTGTCTTCGGCATTGCAAGGCGGGTTCCTCCTCCGAATACTTCATAGAAGGTTTTGAACACAAGGATAGTGTCCGCTCGCAAAACAAGTTCTACATAACACCGTAGTGAGAATAATTTTTGCACAGATCTGCTGACGATTCGCGGGCGTGACATCACACCACGGCCAGGCCTTTATACGAATCGTTTTTATTGTTCCACCTCAGCGCTTAGCGAGGCGGTTTCTTGGCACGCCTTATCATAGATCGTGCCCCTTATTCCGGGATTCTCATCAATACGGACGTAGTAACCCATCCGCGCCATTGATTACGGCGCTGGGAAATAAGCTAGTTTTACCAGTGGCGGGGGACGATAGCGTCGTCCATCCATATAAGGGATAAGGATCCACCTTTTCACCCACGCCTTCTTCCTCCTTTGTTTATCCATTTCGGCCAAGACTCGAGCTCCAGCGCCCAAGTCCGCACATCCCACCTCAACCTTCTCCAACCATGTCAGAGCGGAGGCAGGTGGATGGCCTCCTCCGCCACGGAGGGGCACATCACAAGATCATGGAAGCCGGATACTTGTCCGGCGACATTGCACACAGGCTGCCCGATGCGGGGCAGCTTATTCCAACCTCCAGGCCCCATGAGAGGGTAGTGTTTCTCCCCCACTTCCTCCGCGGACAAGGTTTTCCACTTCACCCATTTGTCCGGGGGCTCATGTTCTACTATGGCCTGGACTTCCATGACCTGGCCCCGAATTTCATCCTCAACATCTCGGCGTTTATCGTCAGGTGCGAGGCTTTCCTCGCATCCAGCCCCACTTCGCTTATGGCTGATGATCTTCAACGTCCGGCCGAAGGTAGTGGGCGGCCGTCAAGCGGAGTGCGGAGGCGCCATGGTTGGCAAGATGGCCAAAGTCCTATGGCTCGAAGGCGCCTTCGTGGAGACAATAAAGGGGTGGCAATCGGGGTGGTTCTACATCACCGAGCCCTGCAACACCGAATGGGTGGCGGCCCCCGAATTCAGATCTGGCTTCCCCACACGGCTCTCATCATGGAAAGAGACGGGCCTGACGTGGGGGAATCGGACGAGACATCCGGACTTCAAACAAGCGTCCGAAACCTGGTGGCCAAGAACCTTAGGCTTGTCGACGTAATCTAGGTGATGCTCATCCGCCGAATTCTCCCATGCCAACAACGGGCCTTCAATTTGTGGGAGTTCGATCCGGCACAGCACCGAACCTTGAGCCGGCTCTTCGACACTACGCATTTAAGACGCTCGAAGGTGCTGTTCAAGGCGCTGAAGCCCAAAGATCCGCTACCAAAGATCGCGGATACAGCCCCAAAGATCAAGCCGGCGAGGTAAGTTATTTTACCTTTACGGGACTCTTTTTCATAGATTGACTCTACGGGATCTAAAACTCCCTAATCTTTGACAGATCTGGCTGAAGACGTCCGGACAGATTAACTGTCCGGCTCCTTTGCCGGAAGATCCGGAGGACGCCCGATTGACGGGGCTGTTGACTCGGCGCCGTACGTGGTGCCGGAGAAGAAGGCCAAGAAGGAGGCCACAGGAACTCGAAGGAGCTCCCGACGCCAGGTGCTGTCAGATTCTGAAGCAGAATCTTCTCCTGAAGACGAGGAGGAAGAAGAAGAAGCTCCTCCCCCAGCGGGGGAGGAGAAGAAAAGGAAGGCTGCCCCAACTGGGGAGGCCGGAGGGTCCAAGAAGGGAAGAGCCCTTCCTCCGGACTTCTCCACCAACGTCGACGACGACGAGGAGGATTGGCCTACAAGGGCCAAGCCCCTGGCGAGATCGTAAGTGTCCGGATACCCATGGCTTTTTATTATTGCAGAGTGTTCTCTAATGTCGAACAACCGTGCAGCCCGCCTAAGGGCGAGTTCGCCGATTCATCCAGCGGGTCCTTGGGCTCGTCGAAAATGGAGAGTACTTCGCTTCCGACCGCCTCCTCGCCTCACACTGCGGATGACGCCGCGGTGGGGACCCAAGGGGGGCTCGGTCAAGAGGAGGTAGCGCCAGAGTTGCCACAAGGCAACCTCCCGGACTCCAGGCGCGCGGGGGGCAAGACTCCCAGGAGCTCTAAACCCGACCCTCGTCCGGACTCCATGCCGGAACTATCAGCGGTTCTGTCGGGGATATACCCCGTGGCGTAAACCGGCCGGAAGTATAACCCGGCCGGACTTGGCGGTTTACCTGAAGAACCCGCTGGCACTTGGCGGTTCACTTGCGACCTGGCGGTTTACGGTTCATTGGTAATCTAGCAGGCGGGTCAGAGGAGCGAAAAGACCCGGTGGCCCGACTGGCGATTCATGAGGGCCGGTTCAACTACGGTGGGCCGGTTTATAAGGAAAGGCATAAGGAATATTTGTCTTACAAGGAGTTAAGACCTGGACTTGTATCCGGTTTGTATTAGAGATAGGTTTGTCCTAATCCTAGTAGGACTCTACATGTAACCCGCCCCTTCAACTTATATAAGGAGGGGCAGGGCTCCCCAAAGGGGGGAAGCGACAAGCAAGAAACAAACTTAGGGCTAGACACAAAGAGGAGAACCGGTTGATGCGCCGACTCCCTCGTGATCATAATGAGACCTAGCCTCAAACAACATGTAGGGTCTTTACCGGATGATGTTTCCCGGGGCCCGAAGCTGTCTAAATCCCTGTCTTGTGTTGCGTCTCTCGATTCCGCTCAACCCCTCTCAAGCTACCACATAGATGCGTTGGCCTCGCGACTAAGTCCTGACACTAAGGACATCTGACGTGTTAATTCCACAACAGTTGGCGCCCACCGTGGGGCTCGCGCACGGTGGTGTTGAGTTCTTGGAGGGATCTTTCATAGGGTTTTGAGAAGTTCACAGTTTTTTCCGGATGAAGAAGAACCGGTTTGAAGAATCTACATCATCTCGATGGCAAACAGTCGGAACGTGGTAAGCGGCGAGATTTATTCCGATCAGAAGCGCAAGTCGCCAAAGTTCACAAGGATTCGATCTGCTTGGTCATCGCTAGCTACCGAAGATATAAGTTTTATCGGATACGGCCGCTCGGGTCCGATCCGCGAGATCTGGCTGTTGTTTTTTGCTGTCTAAAAAAATCAAGTCTAGAGGCAGCAACCAAGACTACTCAGATAAGCATCGTAGTCCGTGATCCAGTCCCGAGGTAGTTTACTGTTGCTAGTCCACATGAGTAAAAAAAAAACAAATCAAGGGTTGAAGCTGCTCCTGATGGTGACAAAAAGTCCAAAAGAGGATATACAAAGAAGTCCATCATTGAGACACGGTTAATTCCGCAATTGAGTAGTGTTATATGGATATCAAGTAGAGGATTAGTACATATGTATATCATTGAAAAAAGGGGGCCACGACCTGGAGGAGGACCGATTGGTCAAACTCTCCACGACTTGGAGGAGGACTCGCCATGGCTTGCTACTGCCTCGAGCCGCCTCGATCGCCTTCGAGCCGCCGGTCCTGCATCACGGAGGAGCTGCTCGGCACAGTCCTCGATCGAGATGCCGCCATGCTCACCTCTGCCTCGACCGCACCGTGAAGCCGCCGAGAGCCACCCAGCTGCCGAGCCATCGCCGCCTGCTGGTTGATTCGCCGCCGCCGCTTGACTCGCCGCTTGCAGCCACGGTGGTTGTAGCTATGGCCGCAGCCCGGCGGTTGAGCCGCTGCTGCTCTCGATTTGTCGGAGTCCGATGCTGCCGAGCAGCTGATCTCGCCTTCTCGTTACATCGCGGTCCGCTTTTGCCGCGACGCCGGGTTGCCGGGACCGCCGATTCGCCATTGCCGTGGACCCATTGTTGCCAAGACCCGCCGTGGCAGCGGAAGAGTTGCAAATGATGTTGAACAGAGCAAATACTTATTTGAAGAGGAAGCTGGTTCCGGAAGGGAAGAGTGAGTGCAATAAAGTTGAAAATTTTACTTAGAATGTCCAAGAGGAACAGAGAAAATTGAGATTCATCCACCGGATTTTCATAAATTTGCGAAGGCAAGTCCACAAGTGTGCTGGGCATTTTAAGAGCTGTGACGAGTGAAGAATGGACATCACTGAATTTTGCTATAGCGGGAGCCAAGAATTCAGAAAAGAAGAAGAAACAGTTCACAAACAGCTAACTAGACGGAACCAGATTTGGCTACGATTCGAAAGTGGAGATGGACGGGCTTCGCTGTTGCAGCCTCGCCACACAGCGCCTCTCCGCCGCCGCCAGGCCTGAACCGCCCGATTCCGAGCCGCCTTCCACGATGGCCCGAGGTGCCTCGCTGGTTTGTTTCGCAGCAAGCCATTTCTCCACGATCGAGCCACCGCTTTTCCTCCAAACCGCCCTGCTGGAGCGGCATCGGCCGCCGCCGCCTCGGTCTCGCTCTCCTGACCGTGTACGAGCCGCCGCCGAGGCCTGCCGCTGTTTTCACGACCGTGGCATGCCGCAGCTTGATGTTGTCGGAGCTGCGGCCCTTGCACAAGCCGCCGGTCGCCTTCATTGGCTGTGACGACTGACGAACCACCACTACCGCAGCCTCGAGACACCTGCCCACGCTGCAACATACGGTTTCAAACCGTCGTTGTCAAATCGCCGCTTCTACCGAGTCCCACCGGTCAAACCAGCCTCGCGCCAAAGTTTCCACAAACTTGCGCTTAGTTAAACCACAATTTCTTCAAAGTCATCACGCCGGTTCTCTCCGTTATGCCTCTGCGGGGTTAAACCGCTGCTCGCTGAGTCACCGATGCCGCCGGGTTGGCCTCGCTTCCGCCTTTAGCCGCAAGCCATCACTATCGCGCTTTCCTCCGCGACCGCCTCCTTTGCGCAAGATCCCGCAACTCAACCACACCGGTCAAACCGCCCCTGCTGGGACCATAACCCGCCAGCGCCCCCACTTCGAGCCGTCAGCTGCAGTCGCACCTAAACCGCCTCAAGTCATTGTTACCGTTTTGCCGAGTCGTCGGCGCCCCTTTGTCACCCCTAAACCGCCCGGCTGCCTCACGCTACTGATGATGAACCACCACTTCTGACGCTGAGCATGCAGCATGTGCTATTGCTACTTGATTCAAGAATGGCCAAGACTGCCGGACAATGGAGCTCGCACCTACAGCGGTGCTGTGGTATAGCCGGGAGTGCAAAGGATTTCGTCCATGGAACCTGAGTTTCGGAGTTGCAACGCATCAGACCAAAAAGGAGTTTACAATGCAAGTCAAACATCGCTGTACCTTTTGAAAAGTTATTAAGCACGGCATGACAATTACCATGTGCTACTTTGAACTTACTAAGAAAAAAGAAAAGGGGAGGGACTGTTTCCCTGATGGAGATCTCAATCATGCTGGGCAATCAAAGACAAGAGAGCTAGTATTGTTATCCGCATCGGCGCTCGTTCGTCCGATAAAAATATCAGTGATATCCATCCTATCTATTTTATCTCAGATATAATAACCTGTCTGCGAACAGCTACTCTGTCTTGTAATATTTTACGCAGGACCAAATCCACTACAAAGTGGTACTATGCCACGGAGATGGGGGCATGCTGACACCATTTCAGCACAGCTGGTCGTTGTTACTCAACGGATTCCCGCACCAGTTTATAACGCCATTGCCGTCTCTCGCGACCGCGCCGGTTTACAACGCCGCGGCCGACTCGGCCGTCATTAATTTCAGCTTTACCATGGTGATCATCGACTCCACGGTGAATAACCCCTGGTGTTGGGGATATAACTACTGAGTGTAAACCGCCCTGAAGGGGCCGGGTTACCCTCGTCCATGATCAGGGCCCACGAAGGAGGCCCAGAGCCCAGAGGCGGATTAGGGTCCATTTATGTAAACCGCCTTAGTCTTGTAACTTGTGCTGTAAGATAAGAGAGAAGAGACCGAGCCGGACACTTGTATGAGCCGGATCGACTCAGAGACCGCCAAAGGCCAACCCGTATATAAGGGGACGACCGGCGCGGTTAGGGATGATAATTCGAGGCTTAGGCGGTTATTGCTCCCTAGTCGCCAAATCACATCAATCCCATCACAACTAGACGTAGGCTTTACCTTCATCGAAGGGGCCAACTAGTATAACTCCGTGTCTTTGTGTCCGCTTTAACCTCTAAGTTAACCCGCACGATGGCCCCGCGACTAAGTCCTTTCACGAGGACATCTGCCGTGACAATTCATCGACAGTTGGCGCCCACCGTGGGGCTATCGCACGATGGTTTGATGATCTTAGAGGGCAAGTTCGAAGGACTCGAAGGCTATGCTGTGGGCCGGATGACTAAGAGTCGTCGCGGCAAGCTCTACATCGACGATGCGGACTGGGGCCCCGAGGCCGGCTCGATGGAGTACGGGTAATGGCTCCCCTTTGGTGGCATACACGTGTTCATCGGCAAGATCGGCGAGCCAGGGCCTGGGCCGAACATCTGCACCGACCTCGTCGAGTCGGCCCAGCGGGCAAAGAAGAGTCCTGCCCTGGCTAAACCGGCTGTCAAGCGCACTTTCGTGGGAGTCATCCACGGAGACGGCGTTGGCGGATCAGCATCTGGCGGCGAAACCGTTGTCTACTCTGATGACGAGTCGTCGACCGGAGAAACCGAAGTCTCAGTGACGCTTGCAAGATGGCCGATCGGGGCTGTTCCGATGGTGAGAGTATTCCGACCCTTTGATCTACCCAACCGGATTGGAATCTTCATGGCCGGTACATACGTTTACGCTTCACTCTTCGATCATGGCGCCGATTGTCGCCGGTTCAGCAGCGGTGATGGCAGCCGGGGAAGGAGGCCCTGTGCGCCCGCCGGCTCAAGTTTTATCAGAGCTATTCGACGCATTGGTTGTGCTCATGGCGGAGGCTAACCCGGCGGACCAGGACTTGCACAACGCCGAGATTGCAAAGGTGAAGGAACAGATCACTAAGGCTAAAGCGGATCTGGCAGCCGCGGACGTGAGGATGGCGGCGGAACAGGCCGCTTTGGATGCGCAGGCTTATAGGCTCATGCTGGATCAGAGCGCGTCACATGAAGTCATGAAAAGAAAGTACAGATCCCGTTTACCTTCGGTTTTCGAGGGAAGAGAGCTCTTTAATACCCCCGGGGCAGAGCCCAGTAATCCGCCGCCGGTGGTGAACCGGCCGGAAGCACCTGGGACGGGCGCGCCGGTTCAGCCCCGTGTGATATATCTGCCTCGCCATCATACCGGCGCGCCCCAGGTTGTGCAGACACCTCCGGGTCACTACTCCAACCCGATGGATAATCTTGTTGCGGCTGCGGCATGGTTGGAGGCGATTCCAATTGAAGGTGATTCACCACAGGCGATAGAGACACGCCGGGTAAAGGAGCTCCTCAGGACGGCCCTGGCTCAACAGGAAGCGTATTCATACAGTCGGGATCGGATCCACTCCACCCCCCGCCCAAGCCGGAGTTATAGCCGCGCGCCATTTAACCGCCAGATCAAGCAATGCGCAGCGGTCCGCCAAGGCAACAACCCGGCGGGTGGCTTCAAGACGCTCAAGTGGTGGTGGACCGGCCAGTGGCACGAGGGAGGCCGAAGTTAGCAGCACAACATGAGGATCATCAGCTCGCCGGTTCGTCCGACCATCTTGAACCGGGGTCACGCCCGCTCATTGGGGTGCCTTGCCTCGCCCCCGCTTTACGCAATGTGCGCTTGCCCAAGGACTTCAAAGGGCCACGCAAGGTGCCCAATTATACCGCCAATTTGGCTCGAAGCGTGGATAGAAAGCTATGAGATGGCCATGGAGATGCTGGATGTGGATGAAGCTGCGTGCGAAGTATTTCACCATGATGTTGGAAGGTACAGCCGCACTTGGTTGAAGAACTTGCCGCCTAACTCAGCCAGTTCATGGACCCGATTATGGACCGGTTCATTCAAAATTTCAAAGACACCTGTAAACAGCCCATGTCTGTGGTGGATTTGGCGGCTTGTGTCCAGCAGAGGGCTAATCCACAACCCATTGGAGTGCGCCGTTTGGAGGTTTTACATTCGCCGACGGATCAACCCTGATTCCGCGATCTTAACCCTAGAAGCCAACCGCCGTTCAAACCGCTGAAGTTGAAGCTGGGTCGCATGAAGCGTTTTTGCAATGACATGGGCACTCTCATGGGTGTTTTGGTAAAGTATGCTGATTCTGATAGTACCAAGGATCCCGAGTCCGAGGAGGACGACGAAGTAGGGAAGGGAAAACAGAACAGCAACTCCAGAGGCCAGCAGCATCAGTCGGCAGGTAATGGAGGAAACAAGCGTAAGGCAAACGGTAACATGGGCTTTGTAGCCAACACCAACACGCAGGACAAGGGTCAGCGGCGCAAGGGTAAGCAATCAAACCGGGCGAAAGCGCAAGGTCACAATCCGGATCGCTTGAATTACCTATTGAATCAACCTTGTCCAAGCATGGGACGAAGGAGGCACCAGCGAACCACCTCGGAAGGATTGTTATATCATGCAGGAGTTCAAAACTCTAATGCTTTCTCGGTATGATCAAGGGCCGGCGGCGGTTCGTGGTCCGCCCGGTTACGGTGGAGGAAATTCGCCCAGGTTCGTGGTAATCCGGCGGCAAGGCAATCGAGCAATCGTAACAATCGAACAATCGAGAACCAAGGGGTTACAATCAACAACAGCAGCGATCGGGTTACCAAAGTAATCCAAAGCAGTTGAACGGTGGATGATACCATGTCTTTACCACCAGCTTGGACAGACGAGACCGAAAACTTCGAAGCGGGCGGTCGGTGTTGTTGAACCGGCCGCAAGACCGCATTACCTGCGCTGGTCGAGCAGCCTATTGTATGGAGCGAGAGGATCATCCTCCCCGGTTTACAATCCGGGTCAGCTAGCCCTAGTGGTGGCACCTCGTGGGAGGATACAAGTTTACCAAAGTGCTTATGGATGGAGGAGCAGCATCAACATCACGTACTACGAGACCTTCCGACGTATGGGGTTGCGGATAAGCATCTCAGGCCGTCCAGCACAGTGTTTCACGGTGTGGTGCCTGGCAAGTCAGCGTACCCGGTCGGTAAGATAGCTCTGGAGGTAGCCTTTGGAGATGAACATGACTCCAGATCGGAAACGTTGACGTTTGAGGTGGTGAAAATCCAAAGCCTTTACCACGCCTGTTTGGGCGGCCGCTTATGCTAAGTTTATGGCACGGCCTTGTTATGTTTATTTGCAGCTGAAAATGCCGGGTCACAAAGGGACGATAACGGTTCATGGAGCCGCCGGATTGCGTTGGAGTGCAAGGAAGGTGATGCGGCTTATGCAGAGTCGGTTTGTGCCACCGAAGAGTTAAAGTATTATAAAGACAATGTTGATCCGGCGGATATGACCCCGTTGAAGAAGCCAACTATAGAGCACGATCCGGATTTGAAGTTTAAGTCGGTGGCTGAGACTAAACTTGTTGATTTTGTGCCCGGCGATTCGTCCAAGCAGTTCACCATCAGTGCTAACTTGGATCCTAAATAGGAAAGCGCGCCATCGAAGTTCATCCGTGAGAATCGGGACATTTTGCATGGAAACCCTCGACATGCGGTGTACCGAGGGAACTCGCTGAGCACACTCTTAATGTTGATCCCAAGTACAGACCGGTAAAGCAGTTTCTTCGCGGTTTAACGAGGAAAGGCGCAAGGCCATTGAGAGGAGGTTGCTGTGCTCTTAGCGGCAGGGTTTATCGTTGAAGTTTTCCATCCGAGTGGCTTGCTAATCCGGTGTTGGTCCTTAAGAAGAATGGCACTTGGCGATGTGTGTGGATTACACAGATCTTAACAAAGCTTGTCCAGAGATCCTTTCGCCTCCCCGCATTGATCGATTATTGATGCTACGGCGGGTTGTGAGCGCTTGAGCTTTTTGGATGCATATTCGGATATCATCGATTAAAATGGCGGTTAAGGACCAGGAGAAGACGGCGTTTATCACTCCCTTTGGAGCCTTCGCTATGTATCTATGCCTTTTGGACTCAAGCGCCCAAGCAACTTATCAGCGTTGCGTACAGAATTGCTTGCACAAACAGATCGGCCGTAACGTGCATGCTTATGTGGATGATATCGTGGTTAAGTCAAGGAAGAAGGAAACCTTGATTGAGGATCTAAAAGAAACCTTTGACAACTTGCGGGTGTATAAGATGATGCTCAACCCGGCCAAATGCGTCTTCGGTGTTCCGGCAGGCAAGTTATTGGGTTTTCTTGTGTCCAACAGGGGGATTGAAGCTAATCCGGAGAAAATTACGGCTATCACCTCCTTAGCTAAGCTAAAGTGCATCAATGATGTCCAGCGTTTGGCAGGTCGGATTGCTGCGCTAAGCCGGTTTATCAGCCGCCTAGGAGAGAAGGCCATTCCTTTGTACCAGATGCTGAAGAAGACGGATCAGTTCGTCTGGAGTTCAGCCGCTGATGAAGCATTGGAGGACTTAAAGCGGCAGTTGGCCAACCCGCCTGTTCTCGCCGCTCCCATTGACAAGGAGCCGCTTCTGCTATATGTTGCCGCTAATGCCAGGGCGGTTAGCGTAGCCATTGTGGTGGAACGGAAGGAGGCAGGGAAGGAGTATCCGGTTCAACGGCCGGTTTATTACATCAGCAGGTCCTCATTGAGTCTAAGCAAAGATATCCGCATTGGCGAAGCTGGTATATGGAGTTTTATGGCGTCGAAGCTGAAGCAATATTTTCAGGGGCACCCCATCACGGTGGTCAGTTCAGCTCCCTTGGGCGATATCATACAGAACCGGGAAGCGACTGGCCGGATTGCTAAATGGGCTATAGAACTTGGGCCGCACGGTTTAAGGTATGTGCCTCGGACGGCAGTAAAATCTCAGGCACTTGTGGATTTCATTAATGATTGGGACGGAGTTGCAAGCGCTGAAGAAAAGCCGGATCATACCTATTGGACCATCCACTTTGATGGGTCCAAGGCATTTGGAGGCTCGGGGGCTGGAGTCGTATTAACTTCCCCGCGAGGTGACAAGTTCTGTTACGTTCTCCGCTTAATGTTCCCTTGTACTAACAATGCAGCTGAGTATGAAGCTTTGCTCCATGGTCTCCGGATGGCTAAGGAGATGAATCTCAGCCGGGTTAAATGCTTTGGTGACTCGGACTTGGTGGCCCAGCAAGTATCAGGTACTTGGGATTCCAAAGATCCACTCATGGTTGCGTACCGTCGGGAGGTGGATGTTGTTGCAGGACACTTTAAAGGATATCAGGTGGACCATGTGGATCATCGGAAGAAGCGGCGGATGCTCTAAGCCGGGCTGGGCTCTCAACGTAAACCGTCCCGCCCAATGTCTTCCTTGATGTATCGCATAATCCGCCGCTTAAGCTTCCTGATGAAGTCGATTTGGCTATTCCTGATCCGGCGGCTCAGTTGGTGGCAGCCTTGCATGTCATTCCGGATTGGACGCTCCCTTATTTGGCGTACATGAACCGAGGTGAGTTACCAGAAGATGAGACATTGGCCCGACAGATAATTCGGAGGTCTAAGTCTATGACCATATATAATGGCGAGTTGCATCATTGCAGCGTGTCAGGGGCGTTTCAGCGTTGTGTGTCCCCTGAGGAAGGCCGTGAGATATTGCGTGAGATCCATGAAGGGGACTGTGGTCACCATGCCGGTTCAAAGTCCTTGGTGGCCAAAGCGTTCCGCCATGGTTTTTATTGGTTGACTGCTCATGCTGATGCGGAGGACCTGGTCAGACGATGTGATGGTTGCCAGAAGTTTTCTAGACGTGCTCACATACCGGCTCAGGAGTTGAGGATGATTCCAATTACTTGGCCGTTTGCAACTTGGGGGCTGGACATGGTGGGGCCTTTTAAAAGGTCCAAGGACAAGAAGACACACTTGCTGGTCGCAGTTGACAAGTTTACAAAGTGGGTCGAGGCAGAGCCTGTTAGCAAGTGTGATGCGGCCACGGCGGTTCAGTTCATAAAAAGGGTGATCTTCCGGTTTGGGTTCCCACACAGTATCATCACGGACAATGGCACCAATTTGTCCAAGGGAGCCATGAAGGAGTTTTGTGAACGAGAGCACATCCGGCTTGACGTTTCTTCAGTGGCCCACCCGCAGTCCAATGGTCAAGGTAGCGAGCTAATCAGGAGATCTTGAGAGGTATCAAACCCCGCTTATGGTCCCTTTAGAGAGGACGCCGGGTTTTGGGTAGAAGAGCTACCATCGTGATATGGAGTATCAATACTACCCCTAACAGATCCACGGATACACACCATTCTTTATGGTCTATGGAGCGGAGGCGGTCCTTCCTGCGATATCCGTCATGACTCGCTTGGCTGTGGCAGCCTATGTTGAGGCCGATAGCGAGGCAGCATGGCAGGACGCTTTGGATCGCTGGATGAAGAGCGAGATATGGCGGCTGCTCATTCGGCGATTTACCAGCAGGATCTTCGTCGATATCACGATCGGCGGGTTAGAACAAGAACCTTCGGGAAGGAGACTTGGTGCTTGGCTCATTCAAGACCAGACAGATATGCACAAGCTATCCCCACCTTGGGAAGGGCCCTTTGTGGTCAGCAAGAATCTGCACAACGGGTCATACTATCTGATTGATGTTCGAGAGCGAAAAGACTCACGCACGTCAGAAGAGGAGACCAACAGGCCGTGGAACATAGCTCATCTTCGGCCTTATTATACCTGAGCCATCGGCTCTCCTTATGTACATATTAAGACAATGTATATATTATGAATAAAAGTAATAAACCGGAGCCTCGGCTAAAGCGGGGTATCCGTTCTGTAAAAAGTCCGGTTTGGGTACATGGAGTTGTTGTCGCAAAGCAGCCTCCGGTTTAGCCCTTGATCTTGCTTTTCAGAAGTTTTTATGTCACTTGGGGGCTTGGTCGTGTCCGAACCAATGCAACACCTTTTGATGGGCGAAAGCCACCAGATCACTTGGGGACATCGTCACATCTGAACCAGTCACGCCTCTTGCTCGGCCTAAGGCCATAGAATCACTTGGGGGCTTGGTCGAACACGAACCATTGCCATGCCACTTGATCGGCATAATGCCACGGTTTCAGTTGGGGGCCTGGCTGACTTGAACCATCGCTACACCTTATGGGGAGCTTGGTCCTGTCCGACCACGGTAACACCATCTGATCAGGCTCAGTAAAGCCTCTTCTTGCAAACGGTTTTATAATTGCCTTTGCTTCCATATTGATTTCATAACTGTTATTCGATTTTTTGGCTTTTTTAAACCGATGACCTCTTTAAACCGGTTCAATCTGTCAATTAATGGAATTCGGTCTATTTTTAATCCGGAGATATTTGTTTCGGTTTGATTTTTTCTGTTCACATCCCATTATGGAGTAACAGGGAGCTTGTCATGACTTGACACGGTTTACACGGTAAACCGGCATTTTAAACACAGGAGTTGTTTTCTCCTTTGACAGTAATGGTTTATACAACCTCCGCCTCAAGATTGGCTAAGCCAACTGCATGCCCGACGCTGGCAGGTATTTTTGTATCACAAAGGTTTAATCATATACATCAATATTTTCTTATATAAATATATAAGCGTCACAAGCCGGCTGGCGACACAGGCCGCCGTGGCGGTTAAAGAATTTGTGATTGCAGGCGAACTAAGTTGACGGTTCATCAATCAAAAGTATCAGCACCACCATGCAAAGGATACAGACTAAGGTCATAAAGGCATTGTTCAAAACAAAGTGCTGGCTATCCTATTACAAAGCCTTCCAAGGCCCGGTGTTTCGCATGGCGTTATGACTAGCAGTTTCTGATACATCACCCGGCTTGACGGATTACGCTTCTTCGCCAGGTTGACGTGAGGTAGAGGGGGCGCCTGGCGTCGGTTCAACTTCTTCCTCTTCATCACCCAAAGGCCGGAAGTCATTGGTAGACCAGTCAATCCGGGTTAAGGCCTGAAAGACAGCCTCTTCACTTATAAGCTCAGCCGGATCAACGTCAGGGGCATAAGTGTGCTTACGGATTGGAGGAACAAGGCTCTGCACTTCTGGAATGACAAACTCCACCCGCTTGTTGTTTGCATCATAAAAAGAGCGGTGAACCGCCAGTTGGCTTCGCTGCCGATTGACTTCGCCAATGGACGCATCTCCTTTGTTATTCGTTTGAGCGTCATTATCAAAAGGCTTCGCCGTTCTCTTGGCTGGGAAACCCTTGGCTATGTCACCGGATCAAGATCCGCTATCCACGCCTTTAGTGCGAGTTAGAGCCAGGAGAGTGCCAGCCCGGGCCGCGGATCGTTTTAACTCTTCAAGCTGCCCCGGAACCATGGACAGCCGGTCCAGTGTATCTTTGATCAAGGATGGAGCTGTGTTATCGTATGATGTGGCGCATATGACTCGCTGGGCGCCGGTATACAACTGCTCAATCAGCGTGTAAGCGGCCTTGAGCTTCTTCCGCACATCAGAGCCCAGATGAGCAATACGCTTGCCTCCATCGGTTTCAGACAGCTCAGGTTAAACCGGCGGAAAAATCAAAATAGAGGTAATCAGTGCAAAGTTTTCTTACCAAAGATGGCAGCGGTCATGGCATGAACTTGGCGCTTTAGTCTGGTAAGCTCTTCAGTCACCGGTTTAAGAGCTGATTCAGCATCTTCCGCCCGTTTTTTCAAACCGGCCTTCTCGGTATCCCAATTGGCCCGCTCGAATTTATACCACTCCTTCAGCTGTTCCATAGTGGCCAAGGCAGTTTTTAACTCATCCTTGGCCTTGGTGGTTTCTGCTTGTTGAGTTTCCAGATTGGCACGAAGGTCCTTGAGTTGCACGGTTTGCTGATATATCTCATTCTGATAACAAAGGAAGCAGCGTTAGTTGTTTCATTATAAAGTCCCAAGCTCAATACAAATATTCAACTTGGCACTTGGGGGCTAATGGCTAGTTTATCTCAGTTTGCTATGGGGATACAGAAATTAAGTCCCGGTTTAACTATGCTAAGTTGAACCGACCCTTGGGGGCTACAGTACTGCAGTTTAAGGCGTATGGTTTTTATGCAAAGTTAAGTGCCGGTTTAACTATGCAGAGTTAAACCGACCCTTGGGGGCTACTATGCAGCAAAAGTACAAGAAAGGCATAACTCCTTACCTCATAGCGGTCCTTCATGCGATTTACCAGACCGGCTTCAAAGTCACGGCTTGTGTAGAGCCGGTTCGTAAAGCGGAGTGAAGTTCTTAGGCGAGAGAGGTTGTCATAAGCTCGATTGATCAGTTTTCCCTTTATCTTTGCTCATAGTAGTAGACTCTTCCTTGGCGCTGTGTTTTGCTAAAGCGACCGGTTGGCTAGGAGTGGTGTAGCCAGTGCCCGTCACAATAACATCATCATTTTTGATCGGGCTGGCCGGATTGGCGGTCTTCTTTGGGCTTGGTGCCTTCATACTCTGGCTCGGCGGTTCAACAATTACGACCCGCTCTGTGGCCGGACTCGGTGGAGCAGGATGTGAGGTTTCCACTTGGGCCTCCGGTTCAGTTTCTGGCTGATCAGCAGTGTCGTCTCGGTACAACTCGCCAGAGCTATTTTTAGCGACTTCAGGATTTTCGCCATGCTGCTCTGGGGTCTTCTCCGGATCAACATCTGCAGTAGGCTCAAGGGTTTTCGCTTTTTTACTCAAGCGAGCCTTGGTGCTGCAGTGATCAGAATTAGAATAAGATAAACCGACCAATGCAAATATAAACCGAATTGGCGGGACAGAAGTATGATGCTTACCCTGCAGCAACTTTAAGCGGAGGCAGTTGCGTGGTTGATGAACCGCCAGAGGAGTTGGAAGAGGCCTGATAATTCGGGTCAGACGGATTGAGAGGATATCGGAAGAAACCTTTTAAGGGATAACGCTTTTCAGGAGAACAAATCACCTCTGGACGACGCTTCCGGGTTGGTGTATCTGGTAAACCGGACGAGGTAATCTGTTGGCCACTGTGCCGGGTCGTACGGCGCTCTTCAGCCTGCTGTGTCTTCAAGGAAAGGATTGGATTCAAATGAGCATAGGAATGAGATTTTTTCACTTTCCGGACTGTGTGGCGAATTCTCTTAACCGACACGAGGTCGGATTCGGAAGAAAGAAGGATTACCTCAACATGGTCGGCATGACTGGCTTCAGCATCATCCTGCGAGTTAAAATTGTTAATAAAAAGGAACAAGCTACAAGCAAGAAGAAACACAAAGAGGAGAGCCGGTTTACGGCGACTCCCTCGAGGATATCAAACTTTACCTCAGCTTCTGAATCTTCGTCTTCCGGCGGATCAGAAGACTCGACGGTTTTCTTCTTGCCAGCCTTCTTGGTGGCCTTGGACTTTACACGCGGAGCCCGGGCCGGTTTGGTCCGCTTCCAGAAGGAGCTGTTAGCCTGCGAGGTAACAAGGATTAATGTATATCAAAAAAGTATTAAAAGTCAGAAAAGCGGTGAGCAGAGCCGTACCGCAGGCGGTTTGTTGGCAACACAGAATGGAGCCAACCCGGTTAGGCTGCAGACGGAGATCGATTCATCAAGCAGCCTCTTTACTGCTTCTGTAACTTCAAGCTCAGTTATTGGTAGCTCGTGACGTCTCTGAGGGTCTTGGAGGCTGCCCGTGTATTCGTGCATCAATCCGGGCCGGCGGCTTAATGGCAAGATGCCCCAAGAAACCCAGCATCGCACAAGGTCCACACCAGTCAGTCCATTGGCCATTAGAGCCCAAAGTTTAATGATTTGAGGCGCAAAATTCTTCCGCTCATGGCGGTCAAGCGTAAAAGGCAACGGATGATGGTTGCTAAGCGGTGAGGACGGTAACCCGGCAAAGGATTCTCGTTGTCAGGAGTAGTGTTCCGGCAGTAGAACCAGGTTTGGTTCCAATCTTTTGGATGGCTATGGTGTTTGGCGTGAGGAAAGTCCACTTCCTTCCTTTTACGGATGGAACGCTGCCCAGCTCGTGTTAGGACCATCGAGAAAATTCTGACGTGTTCAAGTGAAAGAAATCCCGGAACAGCTCCACAGATGGTTCTTCTTGAAGATAGACTTCAGAAAACTTGGAAATTGCATATGTTTGACACAGAGTTCGGGCCAATATCCTGTGGATGGAGTTGAAAACTCGCAAGGACATCCCGGAAGAATTTTGATCCGGGCGGGCAGAATCCCCGGTCTAAGTGCTGCACAAACACAATTACTTCGCCCTCTTGCGGATTGGGAGGGCATTCGGCATCCGGAACCCGCCAGTGGAGGATATTTTTAGAAGCTAAAGAGCCAGTGGTGACGTATCCGTTGAGTTGCGTCTCGGTAACCTTAGACCGGACCCCATTGCAAGCTGAGAATTGAGGAGCCATTCCGGAAGACTAAACTGCGAAAGGAAAGGAAAAACGGTTCACCGTTAAACGGTTCAGGCACATTATACAATGTTAAACCGGCGATTCGGCAGCCAGTTTCCAATTCCGGTTTAACTGAGGACTAATGGAGTGACGGATTAGCTATCAAAAGTCAAACCGCCAAAAGAGACAGAACTGGAAAATCTACTAAGTGTGGACAGAAACAGATTTCACATGGGAATGGAGGTAATTTAGATCTACCGACGATTCAGTAAGAAAATTTTCTGCGACCTATGCAAGCCTCGTAAAGGGCAGGAAGGTTCATGCGTCCTAAACAAGAAGATCTGAACAAAATGAAAGATGCACAAAGAGTTAAACTGATGGCGGAGCAGTCGCCGCCCAGGGTGTATACTACGGTTGAATCATACGGCCATGGCAGGGGAGGTATGAAGAAACTAAGATGAGCACCTATGAACTACGGGATGAGCAGGGATCTTCAGATGCGGATCTAGGGTTCAAAAAGGGGCCTTACCCGATGCGCAGAACAACGGAGGAGCGCCAAGAGTTTCTGGTCCAGTCAGGTTGATGCAGCGGCCTGGCGCTGACGCGGCGTTCGAAGGTCGGAGGCGACGGCGGAGCTTCAGAGCGGGAGCGTCGCGAGGAAGAAGAAGTGCGGAAGAAGAAGAGAAAGGGCCTGCCGGTCTATTTATAAGGAGATGGGGCAATTAACAAAGCGCGAGAATCAAGGAGTCAAAAGCGGCGGATGGCGCAGCGGTCACCTCGATTTCCGGGATAGCATTAAGTGAAGGGAATCTTACTGTTTGGATTTCTTTATTAAAGATGACGTCAAGGCGCCCCATTGCGGTGGTCGGAGGATGACGTCACGGCGGTTCAAGCAGATGGCGGTTTACGAAATATGAAGGGAGATTCAGAGTTTCCTGAAGATGTTGAAGATTAACATGAACCGGTTCAAGTCAATCTGGGGCCTAATGTTGGGGATATAACTACTGAGTGTAAACCGCCCTGAAGGGGCCGGGTTACCTCGCCCATGATCGAGGGCCTGAAGGAGGCCCGAGCCCAGAGGCGGATTAGGGTCCATTTATGTAAACCGCCTTAGTCTTGTAACTTGTCTTTGTAAGATAAGAGAGAAGAGACCGAGCGGACACTTGTATGAGCGGATCGGGACTCATGAGACCGGCCAAGGCGTCAACCCGTGTATATAAGGGACGACCCGGTGGCGGGTTAGGGATGAACAATTCGAGGCTTAGGCGAAGCTATTGCTCCCTAGTCGCGAAATCACATCAATCCCATCACAACTAGGCGAGGCTTTACCTTCATCGAAGGGGCGAACTAGTATAACTCCGTGTCTTTGTGTCCGCTTTAACCCCTCTAAGTTAACCCGCACGATGGCCTGCGACTAAGTCCTTTCACGAGGACATCTGCCGTGACAATTCATCGACACCTGGCATGATATATCAGGCCGTCAGAAAGTTTCCGGCTTAAAAAGAGGGATTCTGGTTTAAAATCCGGTTCAAGGGGAAGATATCTCCCACAAAGCTTTGAAGCTCTCAAATCCGGTTCAAAATCCCGGTTCAAGAAGGATTTATCTCTTGCAAAAAGTTAAAGGGTGCCAAAGAGGACTTGCTGCCATGATGCGCGGTCCAAACATGGGTATCATGCCTTATTGGCTTATCATATTATTGGTCACTTGGGGGCTTGGTCAGATCCGAACCATAGCCACGCCTCTTGATCGCCTAGTGCCACAATATCACTTGGGGCTTGGTCGTATCGAACCAATGCAACACCTTTTGATAGGCGAAAGCCACCAGATCACTTGGGGACATGGTCAAGTCTGAACCAATCACGCCTCTTGATCGGCCTAAGGCCATAGAGTCACTTGGGGCTTGGTCGAACCCAACCATTGCCACGCCACTTGATCGGCATAATGCCACGGTTTCAGCTTGGGGACTGGCTGACTTGAACCATAGCTACACCTTATTGGGAGCTTAGTCGTGTCCGACCATGGTAACACCATCTGATCGGCTCAGTAAAGCCTCTTTTTGCAAACGGTCTTATCATTGCCTTTGCTTCCATATTTTTTTCATAACTGTTATTTGATTTTGGTTGCGTTTTTTAAACCGACATTGTTAATCCGTTTCAAACTGTCAATTACAAATTGGCGGAACACGGTCAAATCCTAATCCGGAGACTATCTGCCCGGTTTGATTTTATGTTGCCATCTTATTATGGAGTAAACCGGTGTTCATTAACCCGGCTTGACTTTCAATTACAAATTGTCAGTACATGATCAAATCATAATCCGGAGACTATCCGCCCGGTCTGGTTTGACTACGAGTCGCCAGTATTATATATGGTTAAACCGGTGTTTATCACAACCCGGTATGGTTTTATCATAAACCGACACAGTATGAAAGGAGTTATCATTACTCAAGATTGGGGTTATCACCCTTACTACAAAAAGTTGGTAAACCAATGATGTGATTCAATGTCACAGGTATGATATATTTCATTGATCATTCTTAAGTGAAGCCTTGGTTATAAACCAGGGTTATATGTTGGGCATTATGACCCGTCTGGCGGTAAACCGCCAGGACACTTTAAACTTGTTGTATGCAGAGACAGGTCGAATAAAGCATGATGATAAATTATCCGGTGTTTATTAAACCGGCCTGGCTTTAAGATGATAAGTCGCCAGTATATGATGAGAAATTATCCAGTGTTTGTTAAACCGGCCTGGCTTTGGACTATAAGTCGCCAGTACATATTTGGATTGCGCCATTGGAATCATGCGCTTATAAATCATTGGGTTATATTATTCAAATAGCCAAACTTGGCTGAATTTTCATTATGATATTGAATGAATAAGGTTTTTCATACGAGATTATATTATCTTGAATAAGCCAACATGGCTAGATTTTTTATTATGGTTATCAATAACCAATATTATGATTGAGGTTTTCAAAGTCGCTTCAGCATATAATGGCTATTATTTCATCAATGGGTATGATTTATTCTACAATGGAGGGAATAGTCCCGAGTCGCTGCAGGCTTACGACCCGGCACTTGGGGGCTACATTATTTAAGTTGAGATTATATCAAATATGCAAGTCTCATGTCGCTGCAAGCATGCACCATGACACTTGGGGGCTAATGCAAAGTAATTTTTTGCTCATATTATTGAAGACCCGACTCATCACATTATAATGAGTCGGCCCTTGGGGGCTACCAATTGCTCCTGTCAACAGTTGAAGGTATAAAGCTTTTTATTCATTATATTGAAGGGTCCACTGCTCAGTTGGTAAAGCACAAGGCTCTTAACCTTGTGGACGTGGATTCAAGTCCCATGATGGGGGTTACATCATATGATGTTATTTTCATTGAAGTATATATTAAGTCCCAGCTCAATATTATCTTACTGAGCCGGCCCTTGGGGGCTACACATCATTGCTCAAATCTACATGATTATACCTACAAAGTCCCTGCTCATTATTACATAATGACCCGGCCCTTGGGGGCTACACTGGTTGAAGTTTTTATGAGTATAAGATAATTACAAGTCCCGTGTTGCTGCAAGCATGACAACCCGCACTTGGGGGCTACATAGTATGGAGTATTCAGTTTTACTAGTCTTTGGGATGAACAACATGGATTTCTTTGAAAGTGGCAGATTATATTGAAGCAAAGTCTTAAGCCACCACTATGTTCTGCTCAAAGACTTGGGGGCTACAAGTGATAGGTATATAAGAGGTATATTTTCAAGCTGGATGTTAACTACAAGTATGACCCGGTGCCATCAAAATTTATAAACCGGTGATCTTGGCAATGATAAACCGCAAGTTCTACGCCCTTAAACCGGTCAAGATCGATGAGTATTTCAAGGAACAATATTGTTTTTAAGCATTGGGAGCTGAATTAAAGGAGTTATTCTTCACAATATATTTTCTATGAGAAACCAATGTCAGCAAGTTGATTATGAAGCTGGCCTATTAAACCGGAACTTCTAGAAGGAGGAAATGACAAGGATTTAAGGATGATCAGATGCCGGTTTACAAGAATTCTTAACCCAGAGCATAATCTGTCAAGTTTGTTCTTGTGTTTATTTCACAGGATCAGTTTAACATGGATAAATCCAAATTAAACTGGGGGCTAATGTCGGGGATATACCCCGTGGCGTAAACCGGCCGGAAGTATAACCCGGCCGGACTTGGCGGTTTACCTGAAGAACCCGCTGGCACTTGGCGGTTCACTTGCGACCTGGCGGTTTACGGTTCATTGGTAATCCAGCAGGCGGGTCAGAGGAGCGACAAGACCCGGTGGCCCGACTGGCGGTTCATGAGGGCCGGTTCAACTACGGTGGGCCGGTTTATAAGGAAAGGCATAAGGAATATTTGTCTTACAAGGAGTTAAGACCTGGACTTGTATCCGGTTTGTATTAGAGATAGGTTTGTCCTAATCCTAGTAGGACTCTACATGTAACCCGCCCCTTCAACTTATATAAGGAGGGGCAGGGCTCCCCAAAGGGGGGAAGCGACAAGCAAGAAACAAACTTAGGTCTAGCCACAAAGAGGAGAGCCGGTTGATGCGGCGACTCCCTCGTGATCATAATGAGACCTAGCCTCAAACAACATGTAGGGTCTTTACCGGATGATGTTTCCCGGGGCCCGAAGCTGTCTAAATCCCTGTCTTGTGTTGCGTCTCTCGATTCCGCTCAACCCCTCTCAAGCTACCACATAGATGCGTTGGCCTCGCGACTAAGTCCTGACACTAAGGACATCTGACGTGTTAATTCCACGACAGGTTCCGAAGTCCGGCCAGCGGATCCTTCGCAAGAAGGGTAAGAAGCCGTGTCCTCCGCCCAACCGGAGGCACCGGATAGCTTATGAGGCGCTTAACAGCGCTTCCATCAGGAGGAACACCGCACCGTTATGAGTGCGGTGATCCGACGATTCATCCGCCAAGAGCGGATGACGAAGCTCTGTACCAGCCTTCTAACAGGCTTTGAGGTAAGTTTAGAATATGTAAAATATTACCGCATAGACAGTAGCCCCTCGATGCTTAGTTCGGTGTTCGGAAAGAAAAGCGGACTAAGGATCTCAAAAGATATACGCAGGAGTCTAACATAAGTATGTCAATATGGGAATGCAGGCTGTGGCTGGCGACCTCTCGCCACACCTTTGCATGGAGGTCAATGCATTGAAGCAGAACCTCGAGCGGTCCGAGAACGAGCTCGGACAAGCCAAGAAGCAGCTCGAGGACAAAGAAGGTAAGTAATACCTTATTAAAGAAATACCTTATAGAAAAGGTTTTGGTTGCAAAAAATAACAGGGATAACTTGGGTACTACAGGGGCCACGAACGAGGTGGCGACCCTGAAGGAGGCGGTGTCCGTGGCCGAAAACAAAGCGGATGCGGAATGCACCGAGCAAGAGAAGGGGGAGGCGCAGCTGGCGGAGGTGCTGGCGGAGGTGCTGACTCGAAGACCCGAGAGTCCGAGCTTGCCTCGCCTCTTGAGAGTGCCAAAGCTGCTAAGGCCGAGGCCCAAAAAGCCATCCAAGAAATTGAAGCACTAAAGAAGATAGCGGCGGGTAAGGCATTCTTTATGCAAAGCAAGAATGTAAAAGTCAATTACCTATTACTTACCCGGATTCGAGCTCTCCAGAGCATTCGCAGATTTGCCCCAGAGTCGCGTCGATCTCTGCCGCATTCTACCGCGCCCAGGAGGGAGCTCGACGGAAAAGGTGTTCGGTCTCAAGATCTTTGAGGCCGACCATCCGGTGCCCCTGAGCGACCAGCTGAAGAAGCTGGTCGAGCTCCATAAGGCGCCGAACAGGCCATGAAGGGCCTTATAGCGCGGTGTGGCCATTGGAGGCCATGCCCGGAGCTACTTCACTTGGTGCAGCGGGTGGTGGATGCTGTCATGCTTGAAGTCATCAAGCGCCCGCCTGCATTGAAGGTGTCCGTCGCGCCCTTGCCCGTGCTAAAGTGCACCGGGCAAGCTGGATGCGGAGAGGCTTGTGACGGACGGGCCATCGATGGGCCATGAGCATCGCACGCCCGAAATGTACTATGAGGGCCTCCTCAAGGGTGCCCTTGAATAGCGGATGAGTGATCCAAAGATGTAATTTTTGAATAAACTCACATTTGTTATCATGTACGCTGAAAACTTGTTCATATGCGCTAAGCAACGCTTATTAATTTAAAATATTACCTTCTGTGCGGCCGTTTATCAAATTTGAGAGATGGCAAGTCGTTGGCTTCAGCCCCATGCCACGAAAGTGTTGGGGTGTTCGGGATAAACTTGAGCACTCTTGTTCCCATTCTTGGGTCCATCTAGGAGGCGCCAACACAACGTAACAAGGCAACCGGACATATAATGCTTGAACACTCTCACTTAGCCATAGAATTTATAATTTTAAATTTCGTGAAGCCCTAGTATTCGGAAGACCGAGTTCGGGGCGCTATCCACGCCTTGGCCGGACAATTCCGGTTCCTCGCTCTAAGCGGCATAAGTCTTTAGGGACTCGAAAAAACCTCTTGAACAGCGACCGGCTCTCGCCCTATCATGACGGTCACTTTTAGCTTTCTCCACTGAGTTGCTCGACCCAGCTCAACTGGGGCACAATCGCAGTGGTTCTCCCGGTGCTACCTTAGCCGATATAGCGGAACGTAAGGTACCAAAACACGTGAGCCGGGCAAACCCAACTATTGACCCAAGACATGATTCGGAGCCAATTCATATAATGCTATAAGTTCGGGGTGCCGCACTTGTGAAAGTGTTCGGACTTATCACATCATAATTTTGGGATACTTAAGCCCCTGGTGTATTGGCCGTACCAAAGTGTACGGTTGCAACATGTCGTGAAATGAACATATGTATATATAAATGAAGTAGAGCAATAATAAGCAAAAGCTATGTATTGTTTATTCAAAGAGGTATTGCAATGAGAGCAGAACGATACAAATAGTGCGATAAGAAAGGGATAGGACTATCTAACATGTCCCCCTCCAGGGGTAAGCTGTGGGATGGTATGTAAAACAGGTATAATGCTCGTAATAGAGACCACCTGAACACTTCGACGTGGCTTACTGCTTCCCTGGCTGTTGCATCGTGAGTTCGGCGATTCTAGTGCCGGACAGAACTTCTCAAAGACGGAGTCCTGAAAGAAAAAAGAAAGAAAAAAAGGAAAAAAGAAAAAGAATGACACAATCGGGAGCCCCTAGTGCGGTCGAGCCGCATTCTTGGCGTGCCGTGGTCTTGCCCCTCCCCATATGCACATGGTATCTCCAGGGCGTAATTATGCACGTGTAATACTGGCTTCGTGATTTCGCCAGTATGGGTTGGGCCGGATTGCTACGCTGCTTGAATCGTGCCAGCGGTCTTGTTGTAGGTTACTCCGGCGCTGCTTGATGTTGTCCGGACGCTTAGTGGCCGGACTTGAGAATTGCTGTGAGAGGCTGCTTTGTACCTCCGCCGCGAGGTCCGCCGTGTGCTCCTCCGCTCGGAGAGAGCGTTCGTGTTTCCATTGACCGTGATTACTCCTCGAGGGCCTGGCATCTTGAGCTTGAAGTATCGCGAGTGCGGCACCGCATTGAACTTTGCAATGCGGTTCGTCCGAGCAAAGGCATGATAGCCGCTGCGGAATGGGACGATGTCGAAGATTAACTCTTAACCGGAAGTTATCCGGTGATCCGAAGACCACTTCGAGTGTAACTGAGCCCGTACAACTGGCCTCTACACCCGGTATGACGCCTTTAAAGGTCGTCGTTGTATGTTTAATCCTTGAGGGGTCTATGCCCATTTTGCGCACTATATCCTGATAAAGCAGGTTCAGGCTCCTGCCGCCGTCTATCAGGACTCTGGTGAGGTGAAATACGTTGATAATTGGGTCAAGAATCAATGCGGCGAAGCCGCCGTGACGGAAGCTAGTGGGGTGGTCCCTTCGATCGAAGGTGATCGGGCAGGAAGACCATGGGTTGAACTTCGGGGCGACTGGCTCCATCGCATATACGTCCCTTAGTGCACGCTTCCGCTCCCTTTTGGGTATGTGGGTTGCGTATATCATGTTCACCGTCCGCACTTGTGTAGGAAAACCCTTCTTTCCTTTATTGTTCGGTGGCCGGGGCTCTTCCTCGTCATCGCTATACAGCCCCTTGTCATTGAGTTCGGCACTTAACTTGCCTGCTTGCTTGAACAGCCAACAGTCCCTGTTGGTGTGATTGGCTGGTTTTTCGGGGGTGCCATGTATCTGGCACAAGCGATCGAGTATTCGGTCCAAGTTGGACGGGCCCTCGGTATTTCTTTTGAATGGCTTCTTCCGCTGACCGGGTTTAGAGCCTCTGAATCCGGCATTGACGGCCGTATCTTCAGTGTTGTCGCCGTTAATGCGGCGCTTGTTTTTGTTGCGACGCGACCTGCCATTGCTGTCCTTGGTATCCGAACTATCAAGATGTTTGGCCAAGTTGTTGCTTTGAGCTAGCCAGCTGTCCTCTCCCGCGCAAAAGCGGGTCATGAGTGTTGTGAGGGCTGCCATGGATTTTGGCTTTTCCTGTCCTAGGTGCCGGGCAAGCCACTCGTCGCGGATGTTATGTTTCAAGGCTGCAAGGGCCTCTGCATCCGGACAGTCAACGATTTTATTTTTCTTTGTTAGGAACCGTGTCCAGAATTGTCTGACCGATTCTTCTGGCAGCTGGATTATGTGGCTAAGGTCATCGGCGTCTGGTGGTCGCACATATGTGCCCTGGAAGTTATCAAGGAATGCGGCTTCCAGGTCCTCCCAACAACCAATTGATTATGTTGGCAAGCTGTTGAGCCAATGTCGAGCCGGTCCTTTAAGCTTGAGTGGGAGGTATTTGATGGCATGTAGATCATCACTGCGGGCCATGTGGATATGGAGGAGATAGTCCTTGATCCAGACCGCAGGATCTGTGGTGCCATCGTATGATTCGATGTTTACGGGCTTGAAGCCCTCGGGGATTTGATGATCCATTACTTCATCTGTGAAGCATAGTGGGTGTGCGGCGCCTCTGTATTGGGCTATATCACGACGTAGATCATATGAGCTTTGTCTACTGTGTTCGTCCCGGCCGGGTTTGCTGTATCCGGCGCGCGTCGTTGGGCGCCCACGCGATCCGTAGATCGATCTTGTGTGTTTTGCCTTATCCTCCAATATATCTCGCAAGTCCGGCGCATTTTCCCGTGCCTTGCTACTTTTGGAGCAGCGTCGGGGTGTGGCTTGAGCGGAGGGCCGAGAGGCTTCTCTGTCGCGGTCACGGGGTGGCCGGTCTGCCATGTCGTGCGCTGGTGACTTGGGTGCTTCCTCCTCTAGTCGAGGCAACGGCCTGTGTTTGGGGTAGCTTTTGGAGGGGAGTTCGAGTTCATACTTTTCGGCTGCAAGGACTTCAGTCCATCTGTCAGCTAGCAGGTCTTGATCAGCTCTAAGTTGTTGCTGCTTTTTCTTGAGGCTTCTTGCCGTGGCTATAAGCCTGCATTTGAAACGCTCCTATTCGGCGGGATCCTCAGGCACGACAAATTCGTCGTCGTCGAGGCTTGCCTCATCTTCGGAGGGAGGCGCATAATTATCGTCCTCGACCTCTCTTTCTACCACACTGTCGTGTGGACTTGCTTCTCCCTCCTCCTGCGCTGAGTCCTGCTGGAGGGGATTCTCTTCAGCACTGTCCGGGGTGTTATTATCTCCTGTGCCGGAATCACCGCTTTTATTGTGGCGGGATTTAGAGCGGCGCCGCTGACGTCGGCGCTTCGGCTGTTTCTTGGAGGGGCCATCCTCCGTTGTTCCATCGCCGTTCCCATCTTTTGGGATGTCCACCATGTATATGTCATATGACGAGGTGGCCTTCCAGTGCCCTATAGGTGCTGGGTCTTGGTCGTCTCCGGCATCGTCGTCCATACCGTCGATGTCTTCGGAGTCGTAGTCTAGCATGTCGGTTAAATCAACGACAGTGGCTACCAAGTGGGTGGTGGGTGGGCGTTGAATTTCTTCGTCGTCCGCATCCCAACCTTCCTGTCCGTAGTCCGGCCAGGGTTCTCCGGATAAAGAGAGAGAATTTAGTGACTTCAGGTTGTCGCCAAAGGCGAAAGTGCTGAAAGATGTCCATGAAGTGAACTCCATGATCGGCGCCCAATCGGATTCGATTAGCGGTATGCTGGAGGGTTAGGAGTCCGGAGAGGAGTCCGCAACCTGGAGTCGAGATCTTCGCAAGGACAGGATGGAGTTCGCTCGATCGCCGAGAGATTGTAGCCCCGAGGTGGTGTCCAACCACTCGCCCTCGATCGGGAATCCGGCCCAGTTAAGGGTCGGAGCGGATCTTTGGTGCGGCCTCGTGGCAATCGCTCGCCGCAGAGCTAGATCATGCCCGTCGAAACAAGGCGGCACGCTTGGCTGCGGCTCGAATCCGTCAAGATCAAGTCTCCGCGGATATTGGTCGTATAGTTCAAACTTCCAAATCTGACCTGATGGCCAGGGCGTAACTTTCGATCTGCTCCAGATGGCCAAGAGAATTGGCCCGCTGTGCAAAGCCGCCGAACACGAAGATCTGTCCGGGAAGAAAAGTCTCACCCTGGACTGCGTCGTTGTTGATGATCAAAGGAGCCATCGGGCCTATCGGTGACGACACAGAGGAACTCTCAATGAAAGCACCAATGTCGGTGTCAAAACCGGCGGATCTCGGGTAGGGGGTCCCGAACTGTGCATCTAGGTGGATGGTAACAGGAGACAAGGGACACGATGTTTTTACCCAGGTTCGGGCCCTCTCGATGGAGGTAATACCCTACTCCTGCTTGATTAATATTGATGATATGGGTAGTACAAGAGTAGATCTACCACGAGATCAAGGAGGCTAAACCCTAGAAGCTAGCCTATGGTATGATTGCTGTTCGTCCTACGGACTAAAACCCTCCAGTTTATATAGACACCGGATAGGTTAGGGTTACACAGAGTCGGTTACAATGGTAGGAGATCTACATATCCGTATCGCCAAGCTTGCCTTCCATGCCAAGGATAGTCCCATCCGGACACGGGATGAAGTCTTCAATCTTGTATCTTCATAGTCTTGGAGTCCGGCCGTGACGATAGTCCGGCTATCCGGACACCCCCTAGTCCGGGACTCCCTCACCGGGCATATCATCCATATCCTCATTAGCAAGCTGATAGCCCGATTTGTCATATGGTTGACTCATCATATCTATGTCACAGTCATACGCGTTTGTATTGAGGAAACCCTGAAGTGCCCAGCGGGGATCGGCTGGTTGTGGAACATGGGTTGCAAGGGGTCCATTATCATCCCCTTCCCCACGTCCACCTTCTGGCCTTTGATCAAGTAGAGTATGGTGCACGGGGTTTCTTCGCACTGCAAACACATATATACGTGGCATAAAACATCCAAAGGCAACAAAAATGGAATATATATATATATATATATATATATATATATATATATATATATATATATATATATATATATATATATATATATATATATATATTAGTGCGACATGTAATTACCGTGGACGGCGCCGAGCTCAGCTAAAGACGAAGGCCCACCTAGCCCAGAGATCGAGGACGGCTGCTATGAGCGAGGCGGCTGCGAGAGGAGGCCCGGTTGCGTGAGCAAGTGATGGTGCAATGGTGTTGTTGTTCATGGAGTTGCTCTGGCTAAACCGGGCAACGGGAAATCATGTACCGCCTTGTTTGATTTTCCTTCGTCCGATTGATGATAATCGAACCAAGTTAGTAGCGAATCATTTCGCGATTCTGGTGCATTGACTGCCTGCTGTAGCAACTCATATTTGTCCTCGACTGCTTTTTTCGCGTCCTCAGCTGCTTTTTTTGTCGACCGCAAGCTTCACCTTCGCGTCGATGTCCGCCTGACTGAACTTCTTTTTCTTCTTCTTGGCCTTCGGGCCGTTGTTGTAAAACACCTTCCACGTGGCGTCGTCTCCAGCGCCGTGCACACGACCATATTGCGGCCGCTGGCCCAAAGGGAGTCCCTTAAGTTCGTTCAAGGCCCGGTTGAGAGGGGTGTCCCACTTGGGCCTCATCGGAGAAGTAGGGCTTTCGGCTTCAAGCTGGTGTTGCTTCTCCAGTAGTCTAATCAATTTCCTCGTGATCTAGTCTGTGTAAAAAACCTTTTTCTCGTCCTCCTTATCCCATATGGGCCTTTTACCGAGGTAGCCATGGCTTCCGAGGCAATGCTTCCCCATGTTCCTTTGCTGAAGGCTCTTGAATTTCGCAGCCTTAGCCTTGGCTGCCTCGGTAGCGCAAGTGTCCTTAAACTTTTCGAACTCCTCTTCCGTAAGTGTCGGATTTTCCTCCAGAATCTTGGACAGGGGTTCCTCAGCCTCAATAGCTCGTTTCACCCTCCCTTTCCAGGAGGCCAAATCATTGCTGAACATGCCCATGGCGTGATTGTTAATCTTTTTCATCTTCGGATCATCCCACGGTTGTTCTATGTTATCATCCCGGTCGGGGAACTTGAATCTCTTGTGCAACTTTGTTAGGAGCAACTGCGTCAAATGTTCTTTACTCCTTAAGTCATCGTCGTTGATGCTCGCGCATTCCCGTAAGATGCATCCTACTTGGTTCCCATAGCACTTGCGAGGTTCTTCCGGCTCTAACGGATCAAACTTGCTAGGTGCCATCTTTGTGATGACAAGTCGTCCAATCCCTAGTTTGTTAGGTTTTCGTATCCTCTGCTTCTTATGCTTCCTCTTTTCGGTAGCGGCATCGGCACCGGTACCTTCCCCACCGGTATCTTCCCCGCCGGTATCTTCCCTGTCGGTACCTTCCCCACCGGTCTCGGTGCCGCCATCGGTGTCGGCACCGTCTGTGTCGATGTCGGCATCAGTACCATCATCGAGGCCGACCTGCAAACCTTGCTTAGGAGTCAAATAGTCGAGGTGCTCTTGTTCACCCTCATAATCCATCTCGTCTGCATCTTGGTCAGAAGGCCCAGTTTCTTCGTTGTTCGACATGTTTCCTATGATTTAGTGTCCTCATTTATTTCTAAAAGTATGAATAAATGAGAAATGACATAAAAAAGAAATCTATGTGCCAGCACTCGATATGCCAACTATGTATCACAAATCATGACTTTATTCACGGCAAATTTCGGCATGACCTTTGCTAAAAAATGGACATATCGAGCGCCTGAAATTCACCGGAACGGAAATGAATCAACATTCCGGCGTAACATAGGCCACTCGGATCATTTACCAAAATTGAACCGAAACATCACATGTCCAAATGACATGTTCAAATTCCAAACATGACATGTCCAAAACATGACATATCCACATATCACATGTCCAGTTCAAATTTGCATATAAATTCAGCCTACCTAAATTTGCTTTAACAAGGGATGTTGATTTGGACAATTGCTTAAATGCTGCCTTTTCTTTTAACTACAATTGCTTAACCCTAAATTTTTGTCCTATTTTAAAACCTAGCTAAATTCAGCCTACCTAAACATACTGCCCTAACTAAAACTTAAGTAAATTAACCGAAGAACCCTAGCTAGCAGAGAGGGGGGGGGTTTACAGAGGGTGCAGGGGCGAGGAGGCAGGCTCGACGACGATCGAGGTTGGGAGGGGAGGAAGCAGAGGAGGAGGCGAGGCCGACGGGTCGGGGCGAGAAGGCCGGGTCGGGGGCGAGGCCAGGTCGAGGGCGAGCGCTGGGTCGGGCGAGCTGGGTCAGGCGAGCTCGGGTCGGGGGCTAGAGCCCGGGTCGAAGGAAGAGCCTTGGGCCAAGGTGTGACGGGGAAGAGAGTGGGGATTTGGGGGGAAAAGAGGCGGGATGAAGCAGGGAGAGTGAGATTTTGGGTTAAGTGGACGTAGTAGTAGCGCATTTAAACAAAACGCGCTGCTACTACCTTCACTAGTTGTAGCGGTTTAGACCAAACGCGCTGCTACTACCTTCAGTAGTTGTAGCGGTTTTATAAGGAAATCGCTACTGCCAGTTTTCCTTTTTCTTTTCCTTTATTTTATCCCACTTTTATTTCCCGAGAGCAATGAACGAAGGGAAGGAGATATATATTGCATCATTTGAGGGTTAAATATGTATACAAAATAGGAACATATATATTACATTATTGTTGGGGAACGTAGTAATTTCAAAAAATTTCCTACGCACACGCAAGATCATGGTGATGCATAGCAACGAGAGGGGAGAGTGTTGTCTACATACCCTCGTAGACCAAAGCGGAAGCAATCACAACGTAGAGGAAGTAGTCGTACGTTCTCCTCGCGATCCAACCGATCCCAGCGCCGTTACTCCGGCGCCTCCGAGTTCTTGACACATGTACAGCTCGGTGATGCTCCTCGAGCTCGATCCAGCAAAGCTCCGGGGAGAGAGTTCCACAAGACGACGACGGCAGGACGATCTTGATGTTCTACGGACGCAGGGCTTCGCCTAAGCACCGCTATGATATGACCGAGGTGGAATATGGTGGAGGGGGCACCGACACGGCTAAGGAACGATCTCAAGGATCAACTTGTGTGTTCTAGGGTGCCCCCTGCCCCGTGATATAAAGGAGCAAGGGGAGGGCGGCCGGCCCTAGGAGGCGCGCCAAGGAGGGGGAGTCCTCTTCCTAGTGGGAGTAGGACTCCCTTTCCTAGTCCAACTAGGAAGGAGGAAGGGAAGGAAGAGAGGGAGAGGAGAGAGGAGAAGGGGGGCGCCCCCCCCCTCCTTGTCCTATTCGGACTCCCCATGGGGGCGCGCCACCTCCTGGTGCAGCCTCTCTCTCCCTCTTGGCCCAATAGGCCCATTACTTCCCGGGGTTCCGTAACCCTCCGGCACTCCGTTTTCTCCGAAACTTCCGAACCTTTCCGTGTCCGAATATAGCCGCCCAATATATCAATCTTTATGTCTCGACCATTTCGAGACTCCTCGTCATGTCCGTGATCACATCCGGACTCGAACTCCTTGGTACATCAAAATACATAAACTCATAATATAACCGTCATCGAAACCTTAAGCGTGCGGACCCTACGGTTCGAGAACAATGTAGACATGGCCGAGACACGTCTCCTGTCAATAACCAATAGCGGGACCTGGATGCCCATATTGGCTCCTACATATTCTACGAAGATCTTTATCGGTCAGACCGCATAACAACATACGTTGTTCCCTTTGTCATCGGTATGTTACTTGCCCGAGATTCGATCGTCGGTATCCAATACCTAGTTCAATCTCGCATTGGCAAGTCTCTTTACTCGCTCCGTAATACATCATCTCACAGCTAACTCATTAGCTGTAATGCTTGCAAGGCTTAGTGATGTGCATTACCGAGAGGGCCCAGAGATACCTCTCCGACAATCGGAGTGACAAAACCTAATCTCGAAATACGCCAACCCAACAAGTACCTTTGGAGACACCTGTAGTACTCCTTTATAATCACCCGCCACGTTGTGACGTTTGGTAGTACCAAAGTGTTCCTCCGGTAAACGGGAGTTGCATAATCTCATAGTTATAGGAACATGTATAAGTCATGGATAAAAGCAATAGCAACATACTAAATGATCAAGTGCTAGGCTAACGGAATGGGTCAAGTCAATCAGATCATTCTCCTAATGATGTGATCCCGTTAATCAAATGACAACTCATGTCTATGGTTAGGAAACATAACCATCTTCGATTAACGAGCTAGTCAAGTAGAGGCATACTAGTGACACTCTGTTTGTCTATGTATTCACACATGTATTATGTTTCCGGTTAATACAATTCTAGCATGAATAATAAACATTTATCATGATATAAGGAAATAAATAATAACTTTATTATTGCCTCTAGGGCATATTTCCTTCAGTCTCCCACTTGCACTAGAGTCAATAATCTAGTTCACATCGCCATGTGATTTAACATCAATAGTTCACATCTATATGTGGTTAACACCCATAGTTCACATCGTCATGTGACCAACACCCAAAGGGTTTACTAGAGTCAGTAATCTAGTTCACATCGCTATGTGATTAACACCCAAAGAGTACTAAGGTGTGATCATGTTTTGCTTGTGAGATAATTTTAGTCAACGGTCTCATCACATTCGAGAGACGTAAGTATTTTGCAAATTTCTATGTCTATAATGCTCGCACGGAGCTACTCTAGCTAATTGCTCCCACTTTCAATATGTATCCAGATTGAGACTCGAGTCATCTAGATTAGTGTTAAAACTTACATCGACGTAACCCTTTACTGACTAACCCTTTTCACTTCCATAATCGAGAAACATATCCTTATTCTACTAAGGATAATTTTGACCGCCGTCCATTGATCTACTCCTAGATCACTATTGCACTCCCTTGCCAAGCTTAGTGGTAGGGTATGCAATAGATCTGGTACATAGCATGACATACTTTATAGAACCTATGGCTGATGCATAGGGAATGACTTTCATTCTCTTTCTATCTTCTGCCGTGGTCGGGTTTTGAGTCTTACTCAATCTCACACCTTGTAACACAGGCAAGAACTCTTTCTTTGACTGTTCCATTTTGAACTACTTCAAAATCTTGTCAAGGTATGGATTCATTGAAAACATATCAAGCGCCTTGATCTATCTCTATAGATCTTGATGCTCAATATGTAAGCAGCTTCACCGAGGTCTTTCTTTGAAAAACTCCTTTCAAACACTCCTTTATGCTTTGCAGAATAATTCTACATTATTTCCGATCAACAATATGTCATTCACATATACTTATCAGAAAGGCTGTAGTGCTCCCACTCACTTTCTTGTAAATACAGGCCTTTCCAAAAGTCTGTATAAAATCATATGCTTTGATCAACACATCAAAGCGTATATTCCAACTCCGAGATGCTTGCACCAGTCCATTGATGGATCGCTGGAGCTTGCACATTTTGTTAGCACCTTTAGGATTGACAAAATCTTCTGGTTGCATCATATACAGCTCTTCTTTAAGAAAACCATTAAGGAATGCAGTTTTCACATCCATTTGCCAGATTTCATAAAATGTGGCAATTGCTAACATGATTCGGACGGACTTAAGCATCGCTACAGTTGAGAAAATCTCATTGTAGTCAACACCTTGAACTCGTCGAAAACCTTTTTGTGACAAGTCGAGCTTTGTAGATAGTAACACTACTATCTGTGTCCGTCTTCCTCTTGAAGATCCATTTATTTAAACATGGCTTGCTGATCATTGAGCAAGTCAATCAAAGTCCATACTTTGTTCTCATACATGGATCCTATCTCGGATTTCATGGCCTCAAGCCATTTCATGAATCTGGGCTCATCATCGCTTCCTCATAGTCCGTAGGTTCATCATGGTCTAGTAACATGACTTCTAGAACACGATTACCGTACCACTCTGGTGCGGATTTTACTCTGGAAGACCTACGAGGTTTGGTAGCAACTTGATCTGAAGTTTCATGATCATCATCATTAACTTCCTCACTAATTGGTGTAGGAATCATCGAACTGATTTCTGTGATGAACTACTTTCCAATAAGGAGAAGGTACAATTACCTCATCAAGTTCTACTTTCCTCCCACTCACTTCTTTCGAGAGAAACTTCTTCTCTAGAAAGGATCCATCTTAGCAACGAATAACTTGCCTTCGGATCTGTGATAGAAGGTGTACCCAATAGTTACCTTTGGGTATTCTATGAAGACGCACTTCTCCGATTTGGGTTCGAGCTTATCAGTTGAAAACTTTTCACATAAGCATCACAACTCCAAACTTTTAAGAAACGACAGCTTAGGTTTCTTGTTAAACCATAGTTCATACGGTGTCATCTCAACGGATTTAGATGGTGCCCTATTAAACGTGAATGCAGCTGTCTCTAATGCATAACCCCAAAACGATATTGGTAAATCGGTAAGAGACATCATTGATCGCACCATATCAAAATAAAGTACGGTTATGACGTTTGGACACACCATTACGTTATGGTGTTCCATGTGGCGTGAGCTATGAAACTATTCCACATTGTTTTATATGAAGGCCAAACTCGTAACTCAAATATTCTCCTCCACGATCAGATCGTAGAAACTTTATTTTTCTTATTACGATGATTCTCCACTTCACTCTGAAATTATTTGAACTTTTCAAATGTTTCAGACTTGTGCTTCATTAAGTAGATATACTCATATCTGCTCAAATCATCTTGTGAAGGTCAGAAAATAACGATACTTGCCGTGAGCTTTAACACTCATCGGACCGCATACATCAAGATGTATTATTTCCAATAAGTCATTTGCTCGCTCCATTGTTCCGAGAACAAAGTCTTTAGTCATCTTGCCCATAAGGCATGGTTCACAAGCATCAAGTGATTCATAATCAAGTGATTCCAAAATCCCATCAGCATGGAGTTTCTTCATGCGCTTTACACCAATATGACCTAAACGGCAAGTGCCACAAATAAGTTGCACTATCATTATTAACTTTGCATCTTTTGGCATCAATATTATGAATATGTGTATTACTACGATCGAGATCCAACAAACTATTTTTATTGGGTGTATGACCATTGAAGGTTTTATTCATTTAAAGAACAACAATTATTCTTTGACTTTAAATGAATAACCGTTTTGAAAACTATTTTCATTGGGTGTATGACCATCGAAGGTTTTATTCATTTAAACAGAACAACAATTATTCTTTGACTTTAAATGAATAACCGTTTTTGCAATAAACATGATCAAATCATATTCATGCTCAACGCAAACACCAAATAACATTTATTTAGGTTTAACACTAATCCCGAAAGTATAGGGAGTGTGTGATGATGATCATATCAATCTTGGAACTACTTCCAACACTCATCGTCACTTCCCCTTCAACTAGCTTCTGTTCATTCTGCAACCCCCGTTTCGAGTTACTACTCTTAGCAACTGAACCAGTATCAAATACCGAGGGGTTGCTATGAACACTAGTAAAATATACATCAATAATCTGTATATCAAATATACCTTTGTTCACTTTGCCATCCTTCTTATCCGCCAAACACTTGGGGTAGTTCCGCTCAAAGGACCAATTCCATTGTAGCAAAAGCACTTAGTCTCGTGCTTAGGTCCAGACTTGGGCTTCTTCACCGAGTAGCAACTTGCTTGCCGCTCTTTTGAAGTTCCCTTCTTCCCTTTGCCCTTTTCCTTGAGACTAGTGGTCTTGTCAATCATCAACACTTGATGCTCTTTTCTTGATTTCTACCTTCGTCGATTTCAGCATCACGAAGAGCTTGGGAATTACTTTTGTCATCCCTTGCATATTATAGTTCATCACGAAGTTCTACTAACTTGGTGATGGTGACTAGAGAATTCTGTCAATCACTATCTTATCTGGAAGATTAACTCCCACTTGATTCAAGCGATTGAAGTACCTGCATAATCTGAGCACATGCTCACTAGTTGAGCGATTCTCCTCCATCTTTTAGCTATAGAACTTGTTGGAGACTTCATATCTCTCAACTCGGTATTTGCTTGAAATATTAACTTCAATTCCTGGAACATCTCATATGGTCCATGACGCTCAAATCGCCTTTGAAGTCCCGATTCTAAGCCTTTAAGCATGGTGCACTAAACTATCAAGTAGTCATCATATTGAGCTAGCCAAACGCTCACAACGCATACGCTCCTGCAATAGGTTTGTCACCTAGCGTGCATTAAGGACATAATTTTTTCGTGCAGCAATGAGGATAAACCTCAGATCACGGATCCAATCCGCATCATTGCTACTAACATCTTTCAACATAATTTCTCTAGGAACATATCAAAACAAACATATGAAAGCATAGGGAAGCAACAACGCGAGCTATTGATCTACAACATAATTTGCAAAATACTACCAGGACTAAGTTCATGATAAATTTAAGTTCAATTAATCATATTACTTAAGAAATCCCACTCAGACAGACATCTCTCTAGTCATCTAAGTGATCACGTGATCCAAATCAACTAAACCATAACCGATCATCACGTGAGATGGAGTAGTTTTCAATGGTGAACATCACTATGTTGATCATATCTACTATATGATTCACGCTCGACCTTTCGGTCTCCGTGTTCCGAGGCCATATCTGCATATGCTAGGCTCGTCAAGTTTAACCTGAGTATTCTGCGTGTGCAAAACTGGCTTGCACCCGTTGTAGATGGACGTAGAGCTTATCACACCCGATCATCACGTGGTGTGCGGGCACGATTTAACTTTGGCAACGGTGCATACTCAAGGAGAACACATCTTGATAATTTTTAGTGAGAGATCATCTTAAAATGCTACTGTCAATCAAAGCAAGATAAGATGCATAAAGGATAAACATCACATGCAATCAATATAAGTGATATGATATGGTCATCATCATCTTGTGCTTGTGATCTCCATCTCCGAAGCACCGTCATGATCACCATCGTCACCGGCGCGACACCTTGATCTCCATCGTAGCATCGTTGTCGTCTCGCCAACTATTGCTTCTACGACTATCGCTACTGCTTAGTGATAAAGTAAAGCAATTACATGGCTTTTGCATTTCATACAATAAAGCGACAACCATATGGCTCCTGCCAGTTGCCGATAACTCGGTTACAAAACATGATCATCTCATACAATAAAATATAGCATCACGTCTTGACCACATCACATCACAACATGCCCTGCAAAAACAAGTTAGACGTCCTCTACTTTGTTGTTGCAAATTTTACGTGGCTGCTACGGGCTTAAGCAAGAACCAATCTCACCTACGCATCAAGACCACAACGATACTTCGTCAAATAGACTCCGTTTTAACCTTCTCAAGGACCGTGTGTAGCCATACTCGGTTCAACTAAAGTGAGAGAGACAGACACCCGCCAGCCACCTTTAAGCACGAGTGCTCGCAACGGTGAAACCAGTCTCGCGTAAGCGTACGCGTAATGTCGGTCCGGGCCGCTTCATCTCACAATACCGCTGAACCAAAGTATGACATGCTGGTAGGCAGTATGACTTGTATCGCCCACAACTCACTTGTGTTCTACTCGTGCAAAACATCAAACCATTAGAAACCTGGCTCGGATGCCACTGTTGGGGAACGTAGTAATTTCAAAAAAATTCCTACGCACACGCAAGATCATGGTGATGCATAGCAACGAGAGGGGAGAGTGTTGTCTACGTACCCTCGTAGACCAAAGTGGAAGCAATCACAACGTAGAGGAAGTAGTCGTACGTTCTCCTCGCGATCCAACCGATCCCAGCGCCGTTACTCCGGCGCCTCCGAGTTCTTGACACACGTATAGCTCGGTGACGCTCCTCAGGCTCCGATCCAGCAAAGCTCGGGGAGAGAGTTCCGTCAAGACGATGGCGTGGTGACGATCTTGATGTTCTACCGACGCAGGCTTCGCCTAAGCACCGCCACGATATGACCGAGGTGGAATATGGTGGAGGGGGCACCGACACGGCTAAGGAATGATCTCAAGGATCAACTTGTGTGTTCTAGGGTGCCCCCTGCCCCGTATATAAAGGAGCAAGGGGAGGGCCGGCCCGGCCCTAGGAGGCGCGCCAGGGGGGGGAGTCCTCCTCCTAGTGGGAGTAGGACTCCCCTTCCTAGTCCAACTAGGAAGGAGGAAGGGGAAGGAAAGAGAGGGAGAGGGAGAGGGAAGGGGGCGCCCCCTCCTTGTCCTATTCGGACTCCCCATGGGGGCGCGCCACCTCCTGGTGCAGCCCTCTCTCTCCCTCTTGGCCCAATAGGGCCCATTACTTCCGGGGTTCCGTAACCCCTCCGGCACTCCGTTTTCTCCGAAACTTCCGAACCTTTCCGTGTCCGAATATAGCCGTCCAATATATCAATCTTTATGTCTTGACCATTTCGAGACTCCTCGTCATGTCCGTGATCACATCCGGGACTCGAACTCCTTGGTACATCAAAATACATAAACTCATAATATAACCGTCATCGAAACCTTAAGCGTGCGGACCCTACGGTTCGAGAACAATGTAGACATGGCCGAGACACGTCTCGGTCAATAACCAATAGCGGGACCTGGATGCCCATATTGGCTCCTACATATTCTCTGAAGATCTTTATCGGTCAGACCGCATAACAACATACGTTGTTCCTTTGTCATCGGTATGTTACTTGCCCGAGATTCGATCGTCGGTATCCAATACCTAGTTCAATCTCATTACTGGCAAGTCTCTTTACTCGTTCCGTAATACATCATCTCACAGCTAACTCATTAGCTGTAATGCTTGCAAGGCTTAGTGATGTGCATTACCGAGAGGGCCCGGAGATACCTCTCCGACAATCGGAGTGACAAAACCTAATCTCGAAATACGCCAACCCAACAAGTACCTTTGGAGACACCTGTAGTACTCCTTTATAATCACCCGATTACGTTGTGACGTTTGGTAGTACCAAAGTGTTCCTCCGTAAACGGAGTTGCATAATCTCATAGTTATAGGAACATGTATAAGTCATGGATAAAAGCAATAGCAACATACTAAACGATCAAGTGCTAGGCTAACGGAATGGGTCAAGTCAATCAGATCATTCTCCTAATGATGTGATCCCGTTAATCAAATGACAACTCATGTCTATGGTTAGGAAACATAACCATCTTCGATTAACGAGCTAGTCAAGTAGAGGCATACTAGTGACACTCTGTTTGTCTATGTATTCACACATGTATTATGTTCCGGTTAATACAATTCTAGCATGAATAATAAACATTTATCATGATATAAGGAAATAAATAATAACTTTATTATTGCCTCTAGGGCATATTTCCTTCAATTATTGGACCCCATGCATAATAATGGCTAAGTGTGTATACAAAACAGGAACATATATATATTACATCATTTGACCGATAACATACGGTTCCTCAGCGCTGACATTTTCGTTTTTGAGTCAGCTTCTTTCCCTTCTTGTTTGTCGAAGAATAATTGAGCCCCTCATTGTGACTTTGCCTTTTCCATGGAGTACGATTTTCTAAGGTAATGTAGTATTGATTCTTCTTTTGACGTATACTTCATCATCATCGTCATCTTCCCTCATTGGGTTGCCGTACCGATCATAGTCTTCCTCGTTGGCGACTCCATCCATTCCAATGATGTTCCTTTTGCCTCTCCTCACGACAACACGACTGGGATTGCATGGGTCGGTTATGAAGAAGCATTGTGTCACGTGCTTAGTGTGTACCCATGGCTCGTTTTTTGCGATAGCGTTCATGGTAGCGCTCTTGGCGTCGGGTATAGTCATGGTAGTGAAAATCCGGTTTTCTCTTTCGACATGCTTAGCCCGTCTGACACGGAACATCGTCGTGTTGTGCATTCCAGAGTAGTCAAGCTCCCAGATCTCCTCGACCCTTCCATAAAATCGTTCAATTGCGCCGTTGTTGCTGCCGGTCATGCATTCCATCGTCACCCCTGAGTTCTGATCATCACTGTCCATATCTTTGGCCTCCGTGTAGAACGTGTATCCGTTGATATCATATGTCTGATAGGTTACGAGGTTGGGCGAGGGGCCATGTGCTAAGGCGTATATGAGCAATCCGTCCTTAGAGCCCTCCTCCGGGGGATTAGCAATAATATGCTCTTTGAACCAATGCAAGAAAGTGGAGTTGTGCTCTCTAGTAACTTCGGCGTCCGTCCTGCATACCCCCCGGTCATGATACTTCTTTGCGATAATTTGTTTGTGCAGTGCCACGAAAGGATCTACCTCATCTAGGTGTTGTAGCACTACCAAGTTTGCTCTGTCAAAGTCGCTGCGTCGATCTGAGTATGCCACGTGCAGTTCCCTGTGACCATTGCAGTGACCTTCTCCTTCGAGCCTCCCATCGTGCTTGTTAACGGGCAAACCAACACTAACACCAGGCGGCTGGTCTGCGCCATATAGAAAATTCTCACAGAAAGAGATACACTCTTGTGTCAAATAGCCCTGGATGATGCTTCCATATCGACGGGACATGTTACGAATGAATCCTTTGATGATCCCATTCATCCTCTCAAATGGCATCATGTTGTGCAGGAATGACGGCCCCAGGTCTATTATGTCATCCACAATATGGACACACAGATGCACCATCACGTCAATGAACGCGGGCGGGAAATACATCTCAAGCTCATTCAGTATCACAACAATCTCTTCCTGTAGCCTTCGGAGCTGCTTCACACTGATCGACTTTCGAGAGATGACGTCAAAAAAGTTGCAGAAACCAATAAGCGTGTCACGGACGTGCTTTTCCATTATCCCTCTAAGGGCAACAGGTAGTATTTGCGTCATCATCACATGACAGTCATGGGACTTCATCCCGCTGAACCTTTTCTTGTCCGTGTCTAGATATCTGCTTATCTTGCCATAGTAACCAGAACTAACTTTGACTCCGGTAAGGCACTTAAAAAATTGATCAATCTCAACCTGACTTAAGGTGAAGCAAGAAGGGGGGCAATAATCTCTTTCTTTATTTTCTTGCCCTTCTTCTCTCGTGCCTGAGGATGGCAATTTTACCCATGGGTACGGGTACCCGCGGGTACCATACCTGCATGGGCAGGGTACGGGCACACTTTTATACCCATGGGTAATACCCATACCCTACCCATTATGTCATGGGTAGGGTACGGTCCGTGCCTCTGTCTCCGTCTCTGTCTCGTCTGACATTTTACGGGGCGGCATGTGCAGATCTTCCCTGATTTTCAATCTTGCAAGTATTTTCTTGCCTTCGGCCCATCCTTGGTCTTATCCGGCATGTTCATTAGTGTTGCGAGCAAGCTCTCAAGGACATTCTTACAGATATGCATTTGATCAAGGCAATGAGAGGTGTGTCGAGTTTGTGCCAGTACTCCAAGTTCCAGAACACAGACCTCGTCTTCCATACCTTCAGCAGCAGCTCCGGCGCCTTTCTCATCGTCTTTCCCTGCGCTGGGCACTCCTTCCAGTTTTTCAACAGCTCATCGATTTCGGCACTGCTCCGCTTACGTGGAGGTCCTCGATGCTCAGCGTGACCATTGAATAGATCTCCACGGTTTCTCCACGGGTCGTCCTGTTCGAGCCATCTTCGATGCCCCATGTACACGATTTTCCCAGACCCGCCATCTTTCCTTGACGTTAGCTGCTGAGACGTCGTATTATCCATGCACAGCGTGCATCCGCAATATCCATGGCACACTTGGCCTGCCACATATCCGTAATCAAGATAGCCGTGCACTGTCGTAATCAGCGCGGCTCTATGTTGAAATACTCGCCTTTGCTCGCGTCCCATGTCTTGGCCGGTGTTTTCCGTAACGTGTCTAACTCCTCTTGAAGTAGCCCCAGATACAAATTAATATTATTTCCTGGTTGTTTCGGCCCTTGAATAAGCATGCTCATGTGAATGTACCTCGATTTCATGCACAACAAGGGGGGAGGTTGTACATCCATACAAACATGGGCCATGTGCTATGGTTGGTGTTCTGGTTGCCAAACGGATTCATGCCATCGGTACACGCGCCGAGCACGATGTTCCTTGCATCACATTCAAAATACCGATAGAAGGTGTTCAACGCTCTCCACTGGCTTCCATCCTTGACGTGTCCCAGCTTCGGATCATCTCCATCGTCGGCCTTCTTCCTCTCCGCGTGCCAGTGATATGTCTCCAACGTATCTATAATTTTGATTGTTCCATGCTATTATATTACCTGTTTTGAATGATTATGGGCTTTATTATACACTTTTATATTACTTTTGGGACTAACCTATTAACCGGAGGCCCAGCCCATATTGCTGTTTTATTGCCTGTTTCAGTATTTCAAAGGAAAGGAATATCAAACGGAGTCCAAACGGAATGAAACCTTCGACAACGTGTTTTTTAGAAGATTATCATCCTGGAGGCTTGGAGATCAAGTCAGAAGATCCTTGAGGAGCCCAGGAGATAGGGGGCGCCCCCCCCTACATGGCGCGACCCCCTGTCTCGTGGACCCCTCGAGCACCCCCCGACTGACTTCTTTCGCCTATATAGTTCCACGTACCCTAAAAACATCCACGGAGAAGATAGATCGGGAGTTCTGCTGCCGCAAGCCTCTGTAGCCACCAAAAACCTCTTGGGAGTCCGTTCTGGCACCCTGCCAGAGGGGGAACCCATCACCGGTGGCCATCTTCATCATCCCAACGCTCTCCATGACGAGGAGGGAGTAGTTCACCCTCGGGGCTGAGGGTATGTACCAGTAGCTATGTGTTTGATCTCTCTCTCTCGTGTTCCCTCTATGGCACGATCTTGATGTATCGCGAGCTTTGCTATTATAGTTGGATCTTATGATGTTTCTCCCCCTCTACTCTCTTGTGATGAATTGAGTTTCCCCTTTGAAGTTATCTTATCGGATTGAGTCTTTATTTGAGAACACTTGATGTATGTCTTGCCGTGTTTATCTGTGGTGATAACGGGATATCACGTGCCACTTGATGTATGTTTTGGTGACCAACTTGCGGGTTCCGCCCATGAACCTATGCATAGGGGTTGGCACACGTTTTCTTGACTCTCCGGTAGAAACTTTGGGGCACTCTTTGAAGTACTTTGTGTTGGCTGGATGAATCTGAGATTGTGTGATGCATATCGTATAATCATGCCCACGGATACTTGAGGTGAAAATGGAGTATCTATGTGACATTAGGGTTTTGGTTGATTTGTGTCTTAAGGTGTTATTCTAGTACGAACTCTTTAATAGATCGATTCAGAAGAATAACTTTGAGGTGGTCTCGTACCCTGCCGTAATCTCTACGTTTGTTCTCTGCTATTAGTGGCTTTGGAGTGACTATTTGTTGCATGTTGAGGGATTGTTATATAATCTATCTATGTTATTATTGTTGAGAGAAGTTGCACTAGTGAAAGTATGAACCCTAGGCCTTGTTTCCTATCATTGCAATAGCGTATACGCTCACTTTTATCATTAGTTACCTTGCTGTTTTTATATTTTCAGATTACAAATACCTTTATCTACCATCCATATTGCACTTGTATCACCATCTCTTCGCCGAACTAGTGCACCTATACAATTTACCATTGTATTGGGTGTGTTGGGGACACAAGAGACTCTTTGTTATTTGGTTGCAGGGTTGTTTGAGAGAGACCATCTTCATCCTACGCCTCCTACGGATTGATAAACCTTAGGTCATCCACTTGAGGGAAATTTGCTACTTTCCTACAAACATGTGCACTTGCAGGCCCAACAACGTCTACAAGGAGAAGGTTGTGTAGTAGACATCAAGCTCTTTTCTGGCGCCGTTGCCGGGGAGGCTAGGTAAGCGGCACTCACTCACACCCCGTCAACTAAGCTCTTTTCTGGCGCCGTTGCCGGGGAGGTGAGTGCTTCAAGGTATATCTTTAGATCTTGCAATCGAATATTTTTGTTTCTTGTTTTATCACTAGTTTAGTTTATAAAAGAAAATTACAAAAAAAATGGAGTTGAGTTTGTCTCATACGCTTCATCTTTTTAATATCTTTCGTGAGAATGATGGAAAGGAAAATTGTGCTCAAGTGCTAGAAGAAGAATGCATTAAAATGCTTGGTACTAGATCTTTGTATGATGAGCATGATTGCAATGTTGTTAGTATGAATTCCTTGAATATCCATGATGCTAATGATATGCAAAGCCACAAGCTTGGGGAAGCTATGTTTGATGAATATGATTTATTTTGTCCCCGAAGCTTTGATGAGCAAATTTATTTTGATGATAGCATGCCTCCTATTTATGATGATTATATTGATTATAGTGGGTTTGGAAGAGTGTCAAATTAAGTAGTGATCCCACTATTTTGGAGGATGTTGAATCTTACTGTGATGAACATGAAAGTGGATTTGGAAGAGTGTCAACTTTATTTAGTGATGAATCCACTATTTCGGAAGAGGTCCCAATTGATTATGCGAACAAAGTTGCTATCTATGATGATTATTGTGATGACTTGTATGCTATTAGGAATAATGATAACCATGAAACTTGTCATCATGATTTTAGTTTTCAATTGGATTATGCCTCACATGATAATTATTTTGTTGAGTTTACTCCCACTATTCTGAATAAGAAGAATTTTGCTTATGTGGAGAGTAGTAAATTTTCTATGCTAGTAGTTCATGAAAAGAATGCTTTAGGTGCTGGTTATATTGTTGAATTCATTCATGATGCTACTGAAAATTATTATGAGGGAGGAACATATGCTTGTAGGAGTTGTAATAATGTCAAGTTTCCTCTCTATGTGCTTCAATTTTTGAAGTTATGCTTGTTTTGCCTTCCTATGCTAGTTGATTATTGTTCCCATAAGTTGTTTGCTCACAAAATCCCGATGCATAGGAAGTGGGTTAGGCTTAAATGTGCTAGTCATAGTCTTCATGATGCTCTCTTTATGTTTCAATTCTTATGTCTTATGTGAGCATCATTGAAATCACCATGCCTAGCTAGGGGCGTTAAACGATAGCGCTTGTTGGGAGGCAACCCAATTTTATTTTAGTTTCTTGCTTTTTGGTTCTGTTTAGTAGTAAATAATCCATCTATCTTTTGTTTAAATGTGGTTTTATGTTTTAGTTAGTGTTTGTGCCAAGTAGAACCTTTGGGAAGACTTGGGTGAAGTCTTTATGATCATGCTGTAAAAAACAGAAACTTTAGCGCTCACGAGATTAGCTTCAACTCTTTACTGGAGAGTGCTATTTATTTGATTATTTTTTCAGATGATTACTAGACAAATTCCTCAGGTCCACCAATTTATTTTAGAATTTTTGGAGTTCCAGAAGTGTGCGTTAGTTACAGATTACTACAGACTGTTCTATTTTTGACAGATTATGTTTTCATTGTGTTGTTTGCTTATTTTGATGAATCTATGGCTAGTAAAATAGTTTATAAACCATAGAGAAGTTTGAATACATTAGGTTTAACGCCAATATAAATAAAGAATGAGTTCATTACAGTACCTTGAAGTGGTGTTTTGTTTTCTTTCGCTAACGGAGCTCACGAGTTTTCTGTTAAGTTTTGGGTAAAGATTCGATGGACTATGGAATAAGGAGTGGCTATAGCCTAAGCTTGGGGATGCCCAAGGCACCCCAAGGTAATATTCAAGGACAACCAAGAGCCTAAGCTTGGGGATGCCCCGGAGGGCATCCCTTTTAAATCTTCGCTCATCGGTAACTTTACTTGAGCTATATTTTTATTCACCACATGATATGTGTTTTTCTTGGAGTGTCATTTTATTTTGTTAGTATTAGCTTGCTGTTATTTATATTAATGTTTTGCATCTTTAGTTTCAATAAAAATGTCAAGGATAGCCTTTACCATGCTTATTTTGCTAGTATACATGTTGCTGTTTAAAATCAGAAAGTTTACCGCTGTTGCAAAAATTCCCTAGAAAAGTCAGAGCATGATATAATGCTGAAACCTTTTGCATGATGAGCTCTGATAAATTTAGTACAGTGGGAATTTTCTTGCATAATTTTTGGAGTTAGGTAAGTATGATGAATCTTGCATTCTTTACAGACTATACTGTTTTGGCAGATTGCTGTTATGTTTGCATTGTTTGCATATGTTTGGTTGTTTAATGATTCTATTTGAGGATAGGAGTATTAAATATGCAGAGGCATTTAGTATGCAATGTTGAATAATAATTTCAGTGATTTGCTACAGTAGAAAATGATAAGGTTTTGCATTGGTTTATACTAACCTATCTCACGAGTTCTTGTTGAGTTTGGTGTGGGTGAAGCTTTTGATAAAAAGAGAAACCATGATATGATAGGAATTAAGGAGACACAAAAGTTCAAGCTTGGGGATGCCCAAGGCACCCCAAGATAATATTTCAAGAAGTCTCAAGCATCGAAGCTTGGGGATGCCCCGGTAGGCATCCCACCTTTCTTCTTCAACAACTATCGGTTAGTATCGGTTGAGCCTAAAGTTTTTGCTTCTTCACATGAGTTGTGCTATCCTTGCAACGTCGTTTTATTTAGCTTTGCTTGCTCTTTGAATAAAATACCAAGATCTGAAATTATTAAATGGGAGAGTCTTAACATAGTTGTACAATTATTCGACTACTCATTGATCTTCACTTATATCTTTTGGAGTAGTTTGTTGTTTGCGCTAGTGCTTCACTTATATCTTTTAGAGCACAATGGTGGTTTTATTTTGAATAAATAGATGAACTCTCATGCTTCACTTATATTATTTTGAGAGTCTTAAATAGCATGGTAATTTGCTTAAATAATCTTAATACGCTAGGTATTCAAAAATAGTAAAAACTTTCTTATGAGTGTGTTGAATACTAAGAGAAGTTTGATGCTTGATGATTGTTTTGAGATATAGAAGTAGTGATATTAGAGTCATGATAGTTGAGTAGTTGTGAATTTGAGAAATACTTGTGTTAAAGTTTGTGATTCCCGTAGCATGCACGTATGGTGAACCGTTATGTGATGAAGTCGGAGCATGATTTATTTATTGATTGTCTTCCTTATGAATGGCGGTCGGGGACGAGCGATGGTATTTTCCTACCAATATATCCCCCTAGGAGCATGCGCGTAATACTTTGCTTTGATAACTTGTAGATTTTCGCAATAAGTATATGAGTTCTTTATGACTAATGTTGAGTCCATGGATTATACGCACTTTTCTTCCTTCCACCATTGCTAGTCTCTCTAATACCGCGCACTTTTCGCCGGTATCATACACCCACCATATAACTTCCTCAAAACAGCCACCATACCTACCTATCATGGCATTTCCATAACCATTCCGAGATATATTGCCATGCAACTTTCCATCGTTCCGTTTATTATGACACGCTCCATCATTATCATATTGCTTTGCATGATCATGTAGTTGACATCGTATTTGTGGCAAAGCTACCGTTCATAATTTTTTCATACTTGTCACTCATGAATCATTGCACATCCTGGTACACTGCCGGAGGCATTCATATAGAGTCATATTTTGTTCTAAGTATCGAGTTGTAATTATTGAGTTGTAAGTAAATAAAAGTGTGATGATCATCATTATTAGAGCATTGTCCCAGTGAGGAAAGGATGATGGAGACTATGATTCCCCCACAAGTCGGGATGAGACTCCGGACGAAAAAAAAGAGGCCATAAAAAAGGAGAAAAAGGCCCAAACAAAAAAAAGAAAATAAAAAAATAAAAAAATGAGAGAAAAAGAGAGAAGGGACAATGTTACTATCCTTTTACCACACTTGTGCTTCAAAGTAGCACCATGATCTTCATGATAGAGAGTCTCTCATTTTGTCACTTTCATATACTAGTGGGAATCTTTCATTATAGAACTTGGCTTGTATATTCCAATGATGGGCTTCCTCAAAATGCCCTAGGTCTTCGTGAGCAAGCGAGTTGGATGCACACCCACTTAGTTTCTTTTGTTGAGCTTTCATATACTTATAGCTCTAGTGCATCAGTTGCATGGCAATCCCTACTCACTCACATTGATATCTATTAATGGGCATCTCCATAGCCCATTGATACGCCTAGTTAATGTGAGACTATCTTCTCCTTTTTGTCTTCTCCACAACCACCATTCTTTTCCACATATAGTGCTATATCCATGGCTCACGCTCATGTATTGTGTGAAGATAGAGCATAGCCAGACTATATGATTTTGTAGGGATAACTTTCTTTGGCCATGTCATTTTGAGAAGACATAATTTCTTGATTAGTATGCTTGAAGTGTTACTATTTCTTTTATCAATATGAACTTTTATTTTGAATCATTTGGATCTGAACATTCATGCCACAATAAAGAAAATTACTTTGAGAATCATGCTAGGTAGCATTCCACATCAAAAATTCTATTTTTATCATTTACCTACTCGAGGACGAGCAGGAATTAAGCTTGGGGATGCTTGATACGTCTCCAACGTATCTATAATTTTTGATTGTTCCATGCTATTATATTACCTGTTTTGAATGATTATGGGCTTTATTATACACTTTTATATTACTTTTGGGACTAACCTATTAACCGGAGGCCCAGCCCATATTGTTGTTTTATTGCATGTTTCAGTATTTCGAAGGAAAGGAATATCAACCAGAGTCCAAACGGAATGAAACCTTCGGCAATGTGTTTTTTTGGAATATTATCATCCTGGAGGCTTGGAGATCAAGTTAGAAGATCCTCGAGGAGCCCAGGAAATAGGGGGGCGCCCACACCCCTACAGGGCGCGGCCCCTATCTCGTGGACCCCTCGAGCACCCGCCGACCGACTTCTTTCGCCTTTATAGTTCCACGTACCCTAAAAACATCCACGGAGAAGATAGATCGGGAGTTCCACCGCCGCAAGCCTCTGTAGCCACCAAAAACCTCTCGAGTCCGTTCGGCACCTGCCGGAGGGGGGAACCCATCACCGGTGGCCGTCTTCATCATCCCGGCGCTCTCCATGACGAGGAGGGAGTAGTTCACCTTCGGGGCTGAGGGTATGTACCAGTAGCTATGTGTTTGATCTCTCTCTCTCTCGTGTTCCCTCTATGGCACGATCTTGATGTATCACGAGCTTTGCTATTATAGTTGGATCTTATGATGTTTCTCCCCCTCTACTCTCTTGTTATGAATTGAGTTTCCCCTTTGAAGTTATCTTATCGGATTGAGTCTTTATTTGAGAACACTCGATGTATGTCTTGCCGTATTTATCTGTGGTGACAATGGGATATCATGTGCCACTTGATGTATGTTCTGGTGACCAACTTGCGGCTTCCGCCCATGAACCTATGGATAGGGGTTGGCACACGTTTTCTTGACTCTCCAGTAGAAACTTTGGGGCACTCTTTGAAGTACTTTGTGTTGGTTCGATGAATCTGAGATTGTGTGATGCATATCGTATAATCATGCCACGGATACTTGAGGTGACAATGGAGTATCTAGGTGACATTAGGGTTTTCGTTGATTTGTGTCTTAAGGTGTTATTCTAGTACGAACTCTTTAATAGATCGATCCGAAAGAATAACTTTGAGGTGGTTTCGTACCCTACCATAATCTCTACGTTTGTTCTCCGCTATTAGTGGCTTTGGAGTGACTCTTTGTTGCATGTTGTGGGATTGTTATATGATTTATCTATGTTATTATTGTTGAGAGAACTTGCACTAGTGAAAGTATGAACCCTAGGCCTTCTTTCCTATCATTGCAATACCGTTTACGCTCAATTTTATCATTAGTTACCTTGCTATTTCTATAATTTTCAGATTACAAATAACTTTATCTACCATCCATATTACACTTGTATCACCATTTCTTCGCCGAACTAGTGCACCTGTACAATTTACCATTGTATTGGGTGTGCTGGGGACACAAGAGACTCTTTGTTATTTGGTTGCAGGGTTGCTTGAGAGAGACCATCTTCATCCTACGCCTCCTACGGATTGATAAACCTTAGGTCATCCACTTGAGGGAAATTTTCTACTGTCCTACAAACCTGTGCACTTGCAGGCCCAACAATGTCTACAAGGAGAAGGTTGTGTAGTAGACATCAGCCAGCGCATTAGCTTTGCTTCCTTGGGATCTACAAAATACCTCTGGAGACGGGGAGTGATCGGTAAGTACCATACAACGTTCTGGGGACATTTCTTCCCGGCGTTCTTGTATCGAGAAGCATTGCACACCGGACAGCTTGTTTTTTCCGTGTGCTCCTTCCGATAAATTATGCAATCGTTGATGCATGCATGGTATCTAATGTGTGGCAGATCAAGAGGGCACACGATCTTCTTGGCCTCATCAACACTAGTAGGACATAGATTACCCGCAGGAAGAACATCCTTTAGGTACTTGAGATGCTCATCGAGGCTAGTGTCAGTCCATTTGTTTTTAGCCTTCGTCTTCAGGAGTTGGAGCGTGGAACTCAAGCGGGCTACCTCAGGATTGCAACCATCATACAATGGAGTGTTCGAGTCTACCACCAGTTGCTCCAGCTTAGCCTCATCTCTAGAAGCAGCTCTCTCAGTACTCGTCTCCTTGCGAAGCAATGCTTGAACATGAGGGTCCCGCACGATTGAACTTAGTACCAACGAACCCTGCTGCGTGGAGTCCATGTCGTTCTCTCCGCCGCCATGTCCGGCCCCTTCTCCTCCGCCATGTTCGGCCCCTTCTCCGCCACCATGTCCGGCCTCTTCCCCGCCGCCATTATCGATCATCTCTTCGTCTTGCCCCGTGTCATCATTGTCTGCCCCGTCAGCATCCTCAACATCGTCATCCTCATCTTCAATTATCCAGCGAGTATAGCCATCCATGAAACCAGTCATGAGCAGGTGCGCTTCGACACGACCATCGTCATGGGGGTCGAGCCAAACTATTCCTTTGCATTTTCGACACGGACATAAAACCTCTGTCCGGTTATTTTCCTTCATGTCCTGCACCGCCGACCGCAACCACCTGTCCACCATCGTTCCACTAACCATTGTCAACTCTGCACGGTTATAATAAACAAATTGATTATAAAAATGCGTGCATGCATCAAAGTCATACAAAAATTCGGCATGACCTTCCTTAAAAATAGGACATATATAGATCTAGAGTTTGCCCGGAATTCGCCGAAATGGAAATAAATCGACATTTCAGCAAAACATAGGCCACTCAAAAGCACAATTTCCATAAACATATCACACACACATAAACATATTTCCATTTTGCAAAAGCATGAAATTTTAATCACCTCTATCTCGAGATCGAGCACACGGTGGAGATGATGTTGTAGGGAGATCAAAAGTGCACAAAGCTCTTCTTGACAAAGATAGATAAAGTTAGGGGGAAAATAGGTCACTTAACTAAATGCTACATCTACCTAGCTACCTAATTTGGGAGGAGACAACTTCAACTAGTGGAGGGGGAAGGAAAAAGAGAAAGGAGATGCATTAAGGGAGGTGGTGTAGTTAGGTAGGAGTAATGAAGAGAGAGAAAGGTAGGTAGAAGAGGGAGAGTAATGGGGGAGAAGTATTGAGGAATAAGAAGAGTGAGAGTGGGAGCATGTGGGAGGTAGGGGAAAGGGAAGAGAGGAGGGGGAGGGGGAGGGACGGGTGGGGAAAAGGTGATGGGTTGGTGCTGATTAGCAGTAGCGCGGAACGTAAAACGCGCTGCTGCTAAGAGAGTAGTAGCAGCGCGCTTTCGGCAAGGGCGCTACTGCTAACCGGGACCAAAAGTGTGCCCAATTTGAAATTTAGCAGCAGCGACCTCAGAAATAGCGCGCTACTACTACAGCTATAGCAGTAGCGCGGCTCGCGGCACCGGGCTGCTGCTAAATGGAGTTTGGTGGGCACTGTCGGTCGATATTTGTACCAACGCGAGTTACACCGAGCGCGCTACTGCTAAAAACTTGTCATTAGCGAGTTCTCCACACCCGCGCTACTGCTAATTAGCAGCAGCGCTCCTTTTTTGGCCGCGCTGCTGCTAAGATTCTGTGTATAAGGTTTTCCCTAGTAGTGAGGCTTCAACCATTGCTCGATGCTGATCGGGATCATGTCCCTAACTAGAACCCCGCACTGAGCATTAAATTTTTGCTTGGTCCGGAGGGGTTCAATCGGTTGGCCAGCGCGATCAATTTCGATGATCGTATACCTTTCATCCGCGCGCAACTTTCTCTTCGGGCCTCCTCTCGTTACCGAAGTGTTGCTCGATCCGGAGGGCTAGAAAACAAGAAAAAAAAAGAGTTAATATGTGTACATACCAAAAACAATTAATGCATCAATTAGCTATAGTCAGCACATGCTTAATTAATTAATATATATACCTGGTCAGACTCCGTTCGGTCACCGGAGCCGTCATCATGGTGTCCTTCCCCCTCCATTCGGTCACCGGAACCGTCATCACGGTGTCCTTCCCCCTCCATTCGGTCACCAGAGCCGTCATCACGGTGTCCTTCCCCCTTCATCCAGTCACCGGAGCCGTCATCACGGTGTCCTTCCTCCTCCATTGTTTGATCATCGTCGTAGCCTGCTTCTTCATCCTGTCTTTCCAGACCATCGGTGCATGTGTCGTTGAGAAACGACAAGACGGCATCACTTCCGTGTGCGATTACCTCCCCCAACACCGCTCCTTTTGCTTCGTCTCGGGGGTGCGGATCCATAGTTTCTGCAAATATTTACAACATGGCAATTATTATTCAAACATGACAGATGGATATATTAGTGGCAAATGTTGAACTAGCTAGCTAAGCACAATAAGGAATCATATTAGTGGCCTGGCCTCAACGCTTCTCTAGGGTTTGGGGTGGCCTCGGCAACGCTTCAAGGGTTTGGGGTGGCCTCAACAACGCTTCAAGGGTTCGGGGTGGCCTCGACGACAACGCTCTTTCAACTTGGTGAATTTGGGTGGCCTCAAGAGAGTTTGTCGATCGGGTAGGGGCGCGGCGGGAGGGGGTAGGAGACCGACATTGTTTTTTTCTAGGGCTTGGGTGTCCTGGAGAGTTTTGGTCGAGCGAGAGGGATGGGGGGTGCTCCGGACGTCCCCCCTCACTTTAACAAAGAACTACCTTAAACAAAGACTTGCTTCGTCGCGGGTCCTTCTTCATTTTTTCCTTTGTTTTACTTATATGTATGTTTTCATTTTCATTCTACATTTTCGTACATATGAAAAAAATAAAGTTTCTATACAAAAGTGCACAATTTTTATGAACAAATTACAACATCTAAATCAACTATACATCTAAATAAATATAAGTATACATCTGAAATTTTCCTAATCTTAAAACTAAACTAAACATAAACTAAAATAATCTAAAAAACATGTAAAAACATCTAAAAATAGCATCCAAAACCATCTAAAAAACATCTAAAAATCTAATAGCTAGCACGGCGCAGGGGCAGAGGGGCACGGCGGAGGGCTCGGCGCCGGCGGGGCAGGGCAGGGGCATAGGGGCGCGGGAGCAGGCTGGTGCTCACAGGAGGCGTGAGCACGGTGGGCGGAGCGTCGGGGCCAGCAGCGCGAGGGTCGACGCCGTCGACTGGGCAGAGGGCGTCAGCGGCGGCGGCGACGACGTTGAGCAGCCTGACGGCGTCGGTGGCGACGGCGACGTCGAGCAGCCTGACGGCGTCGGTGACGGCGACGACGGCAAGGTGGAGTAGGGGCGTCGGGCGGCGACGGTGAGGAGGAGCAGGGGCGTCGGGGGAAGAAGTGATGGATTTGGTCGAAACTGCTAAGTGTTTTCTTATATACCCAGGGCATTAGTCCCGGTTGGTGCCACCAACCAGGACCAAAGGTCTCTTTGCAGCAGCCCAAAGGGCGGGAAGCGGCGGCCTTTGGTACCGGTAGGTGGCACCAACCGGGACTAAAGGGGGGGGGGCATTGGTTCCGGTTGGTGCCACGAACCGGTACCAATGCACCAGTTTAGTCCCGGTTGGTGCCACCAACCGGGACCAAAGGCCTTGCACAGCGGGGTGGTGGTGGGAGTTTAGTCCAACCTTGCTAGTTGAGAGGGGCGCGCAGTGGTTTATAAGCCCCACTGCCGCATCCCTCTCGAGCTCCTCTCCATTGCAGGCTCACGGGCCTAATTGTCACTGCTATGCCTGATGGGCCTACTTGGCCTTCTGCGGGCCTGAATCCTGGCCCATGGATGGGCTTCTAGTCGTATTCAGGCCGTGGTGGCCCAGTAGGTGGCAATTTTTTTATCTTTTCCCAACTTGTTTGTTTAATTTTTTGCTTTATTTTTTTGTTTTGTTTCTACTTACAACAAAATACTTATTTATTTTATTTTATTTTGTTTCTAGTTACTTATTTATTTTATTTTGTGATAATTCTTTTTGCTATTAAAGTTTCTAACAAACAAAGCTCTTTATGAAAATTCTTTTTGCTTTTAATGTTTTTGAACAGAAAATACTTTGAACATTTTAGTTGTATCAATTTTATATAATTTTAGTTCCATAAATTTTAGAGGTTGCTTATAGTATTTTGAACAGAAAATACTTTGATAATTTTAGTTTCATAAATTTTATTTATGTTATTAAAGTTTATTTTATTTTATTTTATTTTGTTTCTACTTATATATTTTATTAAAGTTTATATTATTTTGTTTCAAATTACTTATTTATTTTATTTTATGATAATTCTTTTTGCTATTAAATTTTCATGCATTTACTGATTATTTTGAGCTATAAGACCCTGAAATTGAAAAGCATTTCAAATGAACTCTGGAAAGGTTAAAAGTTGGCTTGATATCATCATTTCACCCACATAGCATGTGCAAGAAAGTAGAGAGTGTTACGGCAAAAACTGGATGCACTTCGTGTACAAAACGGACAATCTCTTTCGAAGTATCAGGGTTTCATACGGAAACTCGTCTGTTACAAAAGGATTTCATTTTTTGGAACTTATTTGAACTCCATAGTTTTTCTATGTTCAAAATGCACCATTTTAAGCCACACCATAAATTTTCAACCCTTTCTGACTTCATTTGTTATTTTTCATGCATTTACTGATTTTTTCAGCTATAAAACCCTGAAATTGAAAAGCACTATAAATAAACTCTGAAAAGGTTGAAAGTTTGCATGGTATCATCATTTCACCCACATAGCATGTGCAAGAAAGTAGAGAGGCTTACGGCAGAAACTGGATGCACTTTGTGTACAAAACGGACAATCTCTTTCGAAGTATCAGGGTTTCATACGGAAACTCGTCTATTACAAAAGGATTTTATTTTTTTGGACTTATTTGAACTCCATAGTTTTTCTATGTTCAAAATGCACCGTTCAAAGACACGTCATCAATTTTTAACCCTTTCTGACTTCATTTGTTATTTTTCATGCATTTACTGATTTTTTCAGCTATAAGACCCTGAAATTAAAAAGCACTACAAATGAACTCTGAAAAGGTTGAAAGTTGGCATGGTATTATCATTTCACCCACATAGCATGTGCAAGAAAGTAGAGAGGCTTACCGCAAAAACTAGATGCACTTCGTGTACAAAACGGACAATCTCTTACGAAGTATCAAGGTTTCATACGGAAACTCGTGTGTACAGGGCAAGCTGCGCGTACGGCAATACGTGCATGTGCCGTTGATTGAGAAGCAATCAATTAAGGTGCCTGCTCGTGTGCTTCCGTCACAGCGAATCATATATATAGTGCGTGCATGGCGCCCGGGTTGGGGCGCCAGACCATCTGCAGCCGGGCGCCCAAAACGGCTCAAGTACGTGGGCGGCTCGTCCGATTACGAAAATTCAACCTAGACGAACGTCTGTAACGGGTTTCAAATGCTTGGACAGATCGACACCCGTCATATTCAGCCAAATATAGGATAGATATGGGGGCGCCCGGGCACGCCCGCCACATCGGTGTGATCCACTATGGCCCGCAATGACCCCAGTCTAGCCCCATAAATATATGATGACTGATGAGCAAACCCTAGTCAAACTCAGTCCGTACTCACTCGACCTCTCCACTTCTCCCTCAAATCTACTTAGTCTTCCCCTTGCGCGCCATGTCCGGCAGTGAATCCGACCTACCGGAGTGGCTCAAGGCCGCCGGGGATTCCAATGGCTCGTTGGCGCCCGACGAGGAGGATTTAGCGCTCTGCATTGCTCTTCGCCTGTCGCTGCTGGATCAGGGTGGCAGCTCCTCTTCCGGGGCGTCGGCGATGACTGGCCGGGTGGGAAGCAGTAGCTCTGCGGCGGCCCGCGCTCGTCTGACGCGCTCCCTTCCGACCCCTGCCAGACAGCACCTAGCACCACCCGCACCTGCCCCTCCGGGGCGCCGCTGGGTGCTGTTGTCGATGGAACCGCAGCCGGAGTCTGTGGGCTAGCAAAGAAACGGGCGGCCGAGGCGGCTAATAGCCGCGGATCCAAGGAAGGATCGAGAAGATCCGCGTCACAGCCAATCCCCCCCGGCCAGCGACGACGAGGACCTCCGCACCACCATCCGCCGCTCGTGCATATCCGCTGAGGCGGACGCCCGCCATCGTCGCAGCAAAAATGCGAAGGCGCTCCGTGTGGCGCTGGAGGAGTCGGGGCGATTGGCTTGGCAGTAGGCGACAACGGCGGAGAGAGCCGCACGGCTCCAGGAGGAGCAGTACCGCGAAGCCCGTCGCATGGCGGGCATCATCATCTCGTCCTCCTCCTCCGCTTCAAACAGCGACGACAACAGCGACGCCGACGACGCGCCCGAAGCAGCTGACGCCTACCCTGTGTCCAGCCGCCGAGACCCCAAGGGGAAGCGTCCGACATGGAGGAAGTGGTGAAATCCCCTCCCCTGTAGGTTTTAGTTGATTTTTAGTACGGTAAGTGATGAACTCGGACGACATCTTTTGTATTGGAGTATGGGACTATGTTATCTATGCCGGATTGCTATGTTCTATGCTCAAGTATGTAGAAACACCTTTTGCATGGTTTGAATGAATTTGGGGTAAGACATATGACGGGATGCGGCTGTGGAACAGAAGAAATGAGGTCCGTTCAGTCACCTTCAACGGACGCGTCCGAACGCGTCTGCAGGCGTATAGGGGGTCAAATTAGGTGACCGCGGCTTTAGATGCTCTCGTGTGGTTGATCATGGCGGCCAAACCTAGGGCGTCATGCGTCTCAGGCCGGTCCGACGTGGCATTCAACTTTGACCTCATGGCGTCCTTGACCAGGGCGTCAATGCTGTCTAGCATGGCGCTCCGGATCCGAGCGTCGTGCAAAAGGGTCATTGTATGAAATTATTTTAAATTGGGATCATTTTATGTTAAACTTTGCATGAAGGGTTAGTATTGTCGTTTTTCATGCAAAAGAACAGCCAAGTACACATCACTTCAATGCCGCATTCATCTGTGGAAAAGGGACAGAGATTCCTGACAAGCGCTGTTTTGAGTGAGTGGTGAGTCAGGTGAAGTGGCCAGCCATCTACTCAAGGTCTAGTCCGTCGTCCATTTTCTCAAAGGCAGTCCTCACAAGTCTAGTCTAAGGCAGGAGCAACACAAAAGCTAGTCAGAGCACGCACGGCACTTTTAAACACCTGCCACAGGTCCTACGAGTGGTGAAAATGAATGCAGATGCAGGGACCTGCGGCTTTTCTCCCATTCGGCATGGTCTGTACATAGCTCCTTTGGTTTCGCTCCTACAAAAGCTGGTTGCACTATCTCTCCTGTTTCCCCTTAATTCTTTGCAACATTACTCAGTGCAATATGCATGGTCACACTTGCGTTGCAGGCATTTTCATGCATGGAAGTACGTGCAGACATTTTAAAGCATGCATGTAAGAATATGCGCGTGAGTCCCCACTGCATGCATGTACTTGTAACACGCCAAGAAAGTGCATGTCTAGAGAGCGCACTTTGTCTGTGCAAGTAAAACAAATAAGAGATTTGGAAGGTAAATGGAACCTAAACCTCGCGATCTCTTGCATCGGCACGTGATGTGAGAACAGAGGTTTTAATCGGAAGTGGAAAAATCGACATATAATTCAGAGGAAGATGAGACGCTACACGAATCGTAAGCCTGGACAATGGGTAGCTGGTGACGTGTAGTGTCTGGATAGTGGTTGTGTCTTGTGTGCGAATCATGCATGAGTAGATCCTTAAGCATATCACGCATGAGAATTACTATGAGTGAACCCCACGCGCGCGCGGTCTGACTCCTGAGAAAGCTGAAGATTTTCTTTTTCATTTTTCTTTTTGAGGCGAAGCTGATGATTTTTAGGGCATCGAGAAAGCTGAAGATTCTCCATTAGTCTGTGCTCCATGGTGCGGCAGAGCACGCCCGTCGCGCGCAAACAAAATGTCACTTCGTGCTGGATGCTCCGCTGTGCACTACTACGTGCAAGTATAATAGCAGGTTTATAGCGGACGCGGAGTTTCTGCTACTTTTGGGCTCATCTGCATCTGCGCTCAGAAAAAAATCAAAACAAATACTAAAAAATTTCAAAAAAAATCAATTTTTTTTGTGTGGTAGATAATTTGATGCGTGAGATCCGCTTCAAATTTGAATTCATTTGGCTGGGCATCTCTCGGCAAGAAAGACTCCTCACTGTTCATCTGCATCTGGGCATCTATCTGTAAAAAAAGTTTACCATTCATGCACTGTTCTGACCCAATTTATCTTTTTACCGAGAGTTGCTCAGATGTCCAAATGAGTTGAAATTTGAAATGCACCTCACGCATCAAATTATCCACCACAAAAAATAGATTTTTTATTATTTTTTTGTATTTTTTTATTTTTGTTCTGAGCGGGAGCAGATGAACCTGTGCACTGAGTTGGATTTCCGGCTTATATTCCGTTTATTGTCTATGTGGAGGAGAGAGACATACAAAAATGAAGGGAGTAAGCTCCCATGCAAGCGCCAAGCTAGACCGATATAATAAATATGAGAAAGAGATAGAGAAAAGATGAGAAAAAATAATACTCTCATAGCCAGCCAGCAGTTGTATGCGTGACTATAAATAATGGCTCTATATGATATGGCAACATTATATAGCCAGCAGTTGGCTATGCTATTAACCAATCTGTACTACAAACATCGCCGCACCTATCACCTGAATCCTAACAGTTATTCTCCTTTCAAACCTCGGCAGTGGGCCGGAGCCCAAAGCGAAAGGGAAAAAGTGTTTCCTCCTACTGCTGGCCAGGAAATGTCTGGTCAAGCCGCTTGCAGCATATTTTGTTTTCCCCTCTCTTCGGTGTGCTTGCTAGTATAGATGGGTAGGAAATGTCTCGTCCAAGCGCTTTCGACCGAGCTTTTGCCTCCGCTACTGCAGGACACCCGGTTCCCCCTAAACCACTTTTAGGTCTCCTTTAGTTTGCAGGAATTTTATAGAAATTTTGTAAGATAAGATTTTCAAAGAAAATTTTCTTTAGAGCCCTTTGGTTCGTAGGGATAGATTTCTATAAGAACCAATCCTTCACATTTTAAAGAAAAATATATATTAGACTAGACTTAATGAAAAAAAATTCATACCCTATGCTGCTATGCATCAAGTGACATCACATTCCCTATAAGAATTGAGATACATGTCATCTTAGTGTATAATTTTTCTATTCCTATAATATTCATATCCTATGAACCAAATGAGTCCTTAGTGGTGGGCCTTATTAACGGTGTCCTGGACTAGGGGGTGCACACCACGTCGGTCCATCATCCATGGGCCGGGCCCCGCCGGTGATAAAAGAATGGGCCCTGTATAGGCTTGCCCTCGGCGTAATCAAGATGAAGATCCCCGAAGAGTTGGCGTACACTTCAAGGCATATTTGAAAGATCGGCATGCTTCTCCCTAGAATGTAAACGACCATGTCTAAACCCTAGATACCCCCATGCCTATATAAGCATTGGGGTTTAGTCGACACGATTGCAAGGTTTAAAGATTAGAACTCCTTCATACGATCTCGAGGTAGATCATACTATACTCTGTACCCCATCATGATCAATATAAACAAGAGCAGGACGTAGGGTTTTACCAACTCCAGAGGGCCCGAACCTGCGTAAAACACCATGTCCCCATTCATCATGTTACCATCGATCCAAGACCACCGGCTCGAGGCCCCCTACCTGAGATCTGCCGGTTTTATCACCGACATTGGTGGCCCATGCTGGTCCTACTGTGTGGTCAAAAAGGCTCGATGGAAGCCTCATCTGGCCATCCAACCCTTCTCGGCGTATTGCCTACTCTAGAGACTCAAGACTTCACATAAACCGAAGCACCTCAGCGTGTTGAAACGTTCACCCATCACCACTGGAATCAGGGATTTGCTATCTGCTAGCAGACGGCAAAGAAGGTCTTTGCCATCAGCTACCAAAAAGCAGACGGCAAAGAAGGTCTTTGCCATCTGTCATTTCTTTGCCGTCTGATGGCAGATGGCAAAGAATCTTTGTCGTCTGCCAGCGGACGTCAAAGAGGAGGGGTGGAGTGCCAGTACACTGCAACGGTCCACCCCCCCCCCCCTCTTAGCCGTCCACTGGCAGACGACAAAGATTCTTTGCCATCTGGTGGCAGACGGGAAAGAGGGGGGCTATCTTTTTTTTGCGGGTAAAAAAAAAACCATTGCTCCCACATCCTCTATCTCTATCCCCTCTCTCTCCGCCCCTCTCTCTCCGCCCCACCCCTCTCTCTCTCCCGCTCGTCTCTCCCTCTCCCCCATGCGAGGAGCTACGGCAGCTGATTCCGGCGAGCTCCGGCGGGATTCGACGGCGCCCAGCACACCCATGTGACCCCCTCACCCCGCTCCTTCATCCCCTCCGACCAGATCCGACGCGCGCGTCTCCTGCGACCACGCGCAACCCTCCCCTGCGGCTAGGGTTTTGGCCACCACGTCACCGGCATGGCCCTCTACTACTTTCTCTCGACAAGTGTTGGTGTCAAAACCGGCGGATCTCGGGTAGGGGGTCCCGAACTGTGCGTCTAAGGTCAATGGTAACATGAGACAGGGGAGACGATGTTTACCCAGGTTCAGGCCCTCTCTATGGAGGTAATACCCTACTTCCTGCTTGATTGATCTTGATGAATATGAGTATTACAAGAGTTGATCTGCCATGACATCGTAATGACTAAACCCTAGATGTCTGGCCTGTATGACTATGTTAATGAGTATCTGCCTTTCCAGACTAAATCCTCCGGTTTATATATATAGACACCGGGAGGATCTAGGGTTACACAAGGTCGGTTAAAAAGAAAGGAATCTACATATCTGGTCGCCAAGCTTGCCTTCCACACCAAGGAGAGTCCCAACCGGACATGGGTGTAGTCTTCGGTCTTCATGTCTTCACAGCCCACCAGTCCGGCCCATGGCTAACAGGTCAGACGTCCGAGGACCCCTTAGTCCAGGACTACCTCAGTAGCCCCCGAACCAGGCTTCAATGACGAGGTGTTCGGCGCGCAGATTGTCTTCGACATTGCAAGGCGGGTTCCTTCTCTGACGACTTCCAATCAATGTATTCGGGTTATAATTCAATGCCACACCCCTCGGCTTCTGTGCTTCTATGTCTTCAGCTTCCATGCGTCGGGCGAATGCGGACGGTCAGGGTATTTTTTGCAAATAACACCCCGGCCATGCAAGGAAGAGCGTATATTTAAAGGGATTGGATTTCAGACCCATTTGGCACCACGCAGAGAAAATCCTCATAGATTGCTAGGAAAGACCATTCCAACATGGCTAGCATCCCCCGCTCCTCCTCCCGTTCCGGCCCAGAGAAAGGCGAGTGGGAGAGGTGTTCCGTATCTCATGGCCAGCTGGAGAAGATGCAAACGCAGGGGTTTCTCCCTCCTGCAGATCTGGTCCCTGTTCGGGCAGGGTTGGCTTCCTTCAACGGCAAGACCCAGGTGGAGGATTTTCCCAATCCATCCGCGGGGGAACGAGTGTGCTTTGTACCCTATCTGCTGAGGGGCGTGGGATTTCCCATTCACCCATTCCTCCGAGGGCTTCTGGAGTATTATGGCCTCCAGCTGCACAATTTTACCCCAGCCTCCATCCTGCACATTGCGGGTTATGTCGCTTTATGCAAACTATTCCTGGGTTGTGAGGCCCATTCTGATATGTGGAGAATTTTTTTTTGCCTTGTCCCGTGCAACCATGAGGGATCGATATTCGAAGTGGGCAGGGCCGAAATATGGCGTATTGCTGAGACCGGATACCTATCCGGTCACACCGGAGAAAGCTTCCAAAGAATGGACCTCCGAGTGGTTCTATATAGAAGACGTCGTACTTCCAGATCCAATCCGGAGAGGTCTCCATGAGTTTGCGAGTGTTCCTCTGAGGAAGCGCCACAGTTGGCGCCCTCGAAGCCCCGAGGAGGAAGATAGTGCGGAAGTTCGCCAACTCCTGAGCAAGATCAAGACGTTTGCTCAGTCCGGGTATACGATAGTCGAAGTGATGGCGACCTCCATAGTACGGGGAGTTCAGCGACTCCAATACAGAGGACTTCCCATGTGGAATTACAATGGGGAAGATGACGCCTCCCGCTATGGCAGAAAAGGTCCAGACACCCCTGCCGTCCTAGCCAAAATATTGGCCGAACTGTTCAAGGGTGAGGAAGAGGAGTTCCTGTGCATCACGCACAGAGAAGGATATTCCATGTACAATCCTCCTAGCTGGGTGAGCCCCCAACTTTTTGCTCCACTCATTCCTCTCCCTGAGCTTTATTAACCCGTCCATTTATAACATCACTGGCGAAAGACTTCCGAGGGGCTTTACAGCCCCGCCCCGCAGCCCGAGGGCCACAATCGGGACCTTGACCCCGGATTCGAAGAGGATCCGGATATATTTGTGGTGCTGGAGAATGGCGTGTTTTACCAGGCGAGCTACGATGGCACCGAAGTGGCCATCATCACCGAATACCCTGGTCTTATCCCCGCTTCACATGTAAGTAGTCAGGAGACATTTTCCCCGAAAGGATTCCTTTGTTCCGCCTCACCCACCGCACTGTCTCGTGCTTCGAAGGGGAGGCGTTCGACATACCGTGCTACTCCAGGAGCGACTCCAAAGAGAGCGGCTCCCGCACCGAGCAAGCCTGTGAAGAGGAAGGCAGGCGAAGACATGGTCGGGCCCTCGTCAAAGAGGTATGGGTTTGTAAATATGTTTTTTAATAGTCGCATCCAACTGTGACTTTCATGATCATCCCGTATCAGGAAAAGAGTCCGCCGGACTGTGTCCGGGGGTCCGGGCAGTAATACTCCCAGCAGCCAGGATCCAGCCCCAGCCGAGGGGTGGGGGCCGATATGGGAGTGACGCCGGACTGTCCTTCGGCCGAGGGCTCGGAAAATATGTCCGTCACCAACTCGGAAGTGGAGAGCGCCATCAATCATCAGCGCTGGAGGGCCATTTTACGAGACCCCCGCTGTTTGGAAGAGGCGTTTGATGCCTTCAGCTCGGCTGACGCATACATCCGAGCTGCTCGAGATGGGCTTAGCAGAGCCACAAAGCAGCATTTAACGGATGTGCGGGTAAGATTTATTTTGTCCGAAAAAGGATAAGCACGTGCTAGTAGCCCCCGAGACTGAAAGCAGTTGGCACAAGTGATTTAAGGATCAATGTATAACCAGGTTCTGATGGAGAGGAGCAACCTTCTAGCTCAAGAGCTGGAGCAGTGTCGGACACAGCTAAATGCTTCTACCGCCGAACTGAAAGAGTCCAAGAAGGCATCTTCTGGGAAGGTTCCCATCCATCAAGGAATAACAATTATACAGTAGCTGTGCTAATACTGTTGCTTATCTAATAATAGGATCATCAGGTCAACTGGAAGAGAAGTTGAAAACCGCTCAAGCGGGAGAGAAAGAGGCAAAAAGACTACACGCCGCAGGCGAGTGTATCCTGGCCCGAGTCAGAGAGGAGAAAAACAAACTCCAAGATTCAAACACCAAACTGGGTGAAGAACTGACGGATGTACGAGCCCAGCTAGCCGACTCCGTGAAGGAGAACAAAAGGCTGCGAGGCGGCATATTCAGTACGTGGCCAAATTGACCTTATAACAGTTTGGAGGTAAAAGTAGTTGATATAGCTGTGATTGCAGGTATCGTAACGGGCCGTCCCGAAGAGAAGGTGTCCGGATCATCAAGTGATCTCCTGTAAGGGTTGTCGCAGTTGCACGAGCAAGCTCGGCAGGCAATGCGGAGTGTAGCCAAGGCCTTATGGCCATCTGACTCCCCTCCAGGGAGTATGGAGAAGCTTGTAGAGCTGTTCGAGGGAGCGCGGCGGCGTATCCGACTATGGAAGATATCGGCTTGCCGAGAGGGTGCGCGAGAGGCCTAGGCCATGGTAAAAACACGATATACCAAGCCGGATCCGAATCACATGGCCCGGGTCAGACCACTAGGGTCAAATGGGGAAGAAATTCCAGTTAGTTTAGTATATAACCAAGTAGAAGTAGCCGCCAAGTATTCCCAGCAGGATTGTAAGTTAGATAGCCTGGTGGACGGCATAGAGGAGGAAGTTTTTTAGTCCAAGTGACTATGTACTTTCCTTTGCATATGTAGCTCTAGTTGAAAACGATTGTCATGGCGGACCTTTTCGCTTCAACCTCTCGACCCGAAGGTGCGGAGTGTTTCCGAATACCAGAACGGCCGAGTAGACCGGGTATGCACGGAAACCAGGCGTAGGGGTCATAGTTGCTTGAACAGACAATTATCCAGCTAGTTATGTTATATTACATTAAGAGTGTAAGAAACATCTTCCAGAGAGAATAGTTCCGTTAAGGGTTCCTTTCCCTGGATGTGCATGCATCGATGTGCATGGCCGAACTGTGATGAAGAAATCACAGTGTGTATAGCTTCTGGGGGTTCATGATGGGACGAATGCAAAAACATCTTTAGTTCACCGACCGAATATTCCCTTAAGAACGCTAGCTTTCGGCTTCACCCAGTCTGAGGTACACATCCGGATGACCCAGCAGTAACAATCGCAGAGGAGCTCCCTTTATGCCCTAGCCAAACTAACGGGAACGTAGGGCATAAGCACAGGAGCCAGGCAACCCAGCTTGGCCAAAACTTAAGTCATATCGATGCATATAATGGCGAAGAAAAGGTACATATGGGAGAAAACGCATATGTAAGGAGCTTGATGCTCGGAAAATAACAATATCAAGCTTCTATCCAAGAAGCCCCCAGGTATAATAGACGTACATACTTCAAGACGTATGCGTCGGGGGTGTACGGTCTAACCGCACGAAAGCTTTTAAAGCTAAAATAAAAACGAAAAGAGAGAGAGAAAAATAATGGAAACAATAGGGGGGAGGAGACGAACAAAGACTTCCGCGCTATGCATAGAATCTTCGGAGTCTGGCCGCGTTCCAGGGGTTCGGCTCTAATCGATTGTTTGACGCATCACGCAGGCAGTACACCCCTCCGATGAGAACTTCGTCGATAATGAAGGGACCCTCCCACTTGGGCTTGAGTTTGTCCTTTTTTCTTCTCCGGCAGGCGCAGAACGAGTTCGCCGATGTTGTAAGTTTTGGCCCGCACCTCTCTGCTTTGATACCTGCGATCCTACTGTTGATAAAATGCGGAACGGGCTTTTGCGACGTCGCGCTCCTCCTCCAGGGCATCTAAGTTGTCCTGCCGATCGAGCTCGGCCTCTCTCTCTTCGTACATGCGCACTCGAGGTGAGTCATGAATAATGTCGTAGGGTAGTACTGCCTCTGTGTTGTACACCATGAAGAAAGGTGTGAATCCGGTAGCGCGATTGGGCGTGGTCCGCAGCCCCCAGAGTACGGAGTCGAGCTCCTCAACCTAGTGCTTGTCTGACTCTTTCAAAGACCGCACTAGTCTAGGCTTAATGCCGCTCATAATAAGACCATTGGCTCTTTCGACTTGACCGTTTGTTTGTGGATGATATACAGAGGCGTAATCGAGCTTGATGCCCAGATTAGCGCACCAGGTTTTCACTTCGTCGGCTGTGAAATTGGAGCCGTTATCAGTGATGATGTTGTGCGGCACACCGTAACGGTGTACAACGCCGGATATAAAGTCTATTGCTGGCCCGGACTCGGCCGTTTTAACTGGTTTAGCCTCTATCCACTTGGTGAATTGGTCCACCATGACTAGCAAATATTTTTTCTTATGGCTTCCTCCTTTAAGGGGTCCAACCATATCCAGTCTCCAGACCGCAAAAGGCCAAGTGATGGGGATTGTTTGTAGGGAGGTGGGGGCATATGGCTTTGGTTGGCGAAGAGTTGGCATCCAACGCCAACGTTGGACAAGGTCCTGTGCATCCGCCCGGGCCGTAGGCCAATAGAATCATGTACAGAAGGCCTTGCTAACAAGGGCCCGAGCTGCGGTGTGGTGCCCGCCGAGACCGGCATGAATCTCAGCCAGTAGCTGTCGCCCCTCCTCCTCGAAGATACATCTTTGAAGGACTCCGGTAGCGCTTTTCTTATAGAGCTCTCCGTCGTGAACCTTGTAGGCCTTCGAACGCCGGACAATGCGGCGGGCCTCATTCTGGTCCTCAGGAAGCTCCTTCCTGTTAAGTTAGGACAGGAAGGGTTCGGTCCACGGGGCAATGACTGCCGACGGTGTTATTTCGGTGGCTGAGCCTCCGATGATGTCGGTGTTTTCAGAATCTGGGGTTATGTTCGGATCCGGACTAGTGTTGCCGTTTTCCCCCTGCCACACCACGGATGGCTTAAAAAGCCTTTCCAGAAAGATATTAGGCGGGACGGGGTCGCGCTTAGTGCCGATATGAGCAAGAACATCCGACGCTTGATTACTCTCTCGAGCCACATGATGGAACTCGAGCCCCTCGAACCGAGCCGACATTTTTATGACGGCATTGTGATAAGCTGCCATCTTCGGATCTTTGGCATCGAAGTCTCCATTTATTTGAGATATTGCATGGTTTGAGTCCCCGCGCACTTCCAAGCGTTGTATGCCCAGGGAGACAGCCATCCGGAGACCGTGCAATAAGGCCTCGTATTCGGCTGCGTTGTTGGAGTCTGTGTATAGTATTTGGAGTACGTACTGAACGACGTCTCCAGTAGGGGATGTTAAAACAACGCCTGCTCCTAGCTCTGCCAGCATTTTGGAGCCATCAAAGTACATAACCCAATTGGAATATGTGCCGTACTCTTTAGGGAGTTCGGCCTCATCCATCGGCGAAGTCAGCCAATGCCAGGATTTGATAGCTCGACGTGGTTTGTATGTAATATCAAATGGAAGGAGCTCAATGGCCCATTTGGCAATCCGGCCCGTGGCCTCGCGGTTGTTTATTATGTCGTTGAGTGGTACTTCGGAGGCCACCGTAATCGAGCACTCCTGGAAGTAGTGACGGAGCTTTCGGGATGCCATGAAGACCGCATATGCTATATTTTGATAATGGGGGTACCGGGATTTGCAAGTTGTGAGGACAGTGGATACGTAGTATGATACGTCTCCAACGTATCTATAATTTTTTATTGTTCCATCCTATATTATATTCTGTTTTGGACATTATCGGGCTTTATTATACACTTTTATATTATTTTTAGGACTAACCTATTAACCGGAGGCCCAGCCCAGAATTGTTGTTTTTTGCCTATTTCAGAGTTTTGCAGAAAAAGAATAACAAATGGAGTCCAAACGGAATGAAACCTTCGGGAACGTGATTTTCGGAACGAACATGATCCAAAGGACTTGGACCCTATGTCAAGACATCAATCAGGAAGGCACGAGGTAGAGGGGTGCGCCTACCCCCCTGGGCGCGCCCTCCACCCTAGTGGGCCCCATGTTGCTCCACCGACGTACTTCTTCCTCCTATATATACCTATGTACCCCCAAACTACCAGATACGGAACCAAAAACCTAATTCCACCGCCGCAACCTTCTGTACCCGTGAGATCCCATCTTGGGGCCTTTTCCGGAGCTCCGCCGGAGGGGGCATCGATCACGGAGGGCTTCTACATCAACACCATAGCCTCTCCGAAGATGTGTGAGTAGTTTACCTCAGACCTTCGGGTCCATAGTTATTAGCTAGATGGCTTCTTCTCTATTTTTGGATCTCAATACAATGTTCTCCCCCTCTCTCGTGGAGATCTATTCGATGTAATCTTCTTTTGCGGTGTGTTTGTTGAGACCGATGAATTGTGGGTTTATGATCAAGTTTATCTATGAACAATATTTGAATCTTCTCTGAATTCTTTTATGTATGATTGGTTATCTTTGCAAGTCTCTTCGAATTATCAGTTTGGTTTGGCCTACTAGATTGATCTTTCTTGCAATAGGAGAAGTGCTTAGCTTTGGGTTCAATCTTGTGGTGTCCTTTCCCAGTGAGAGTAGGGACAGCAAGGCACGTATTGTATTGTTGCCATCGAGGATAACAAGATGGGGTTTATATCATATTGCATGAGTTTATCCCTCTACATCATGTCATCTTACTTAAAGCATTACTCTGTTCTTATGAACTTAATACTCTAGATGCATGCTGGATAGCGGTCGATGTGTGGAGTAATAGTAATAGATGCAGGCAGGAGTTGGTCTACTTGTCTCGGACGTGATGCCTATATACATGATCATACCTAGATATTCTCATAACTATGCTCAATTCTGTCAATTGCTCAACAGGAATTTGTTCACCCACCGTAATACTTATGCTCTGGAGAGAAGCCACTATTGAAACCTATGGCCCCTGGGTCTATTTTCCATCATATTAATCTTCCAACACTTAGCTATTTTTGTTGCCTGTTATTTTACTTTGCATCTTTATCATAAAAATACCAAAAATATTATCTTATCATATCTATCATATCTCACTCTCGTAAGTGACCGTGAAGGGATTGACAACCCCTTTATTGCGTTGGTTGTGAGGATTTATTTGTTTGTGTATGTGCGAGGGACTCGTGCGTGGCCTCCTACTGGATTGATACCTTGGTTCTCAAAAACCGAGGGAAATACTTACGCTGCTTTACTGCATCACCCTTTCCTCTTCAAGGGAAAACCAACGCAATGCTCAAGAAGTAGCAAGAAGGATTTCTGGTGCCGTTGCCAGGGAGTCTACGCAAAAGTCAACATACCAAGTACCCATCACAAACCCTTATCTCCCGCATTACATTATTTGCCATTTGCCTCTTGTTTTCCTCTCCCCCACTTCACCCTTGTCGTTTTATTCGCCTTCTTCCCGTATGCCTTTTTGTTTGTGTTTCCACGTGCCTTCTATTTGCTTGCATCTTTGCTTGCTAAAAATCTATTGATATGGATCCACTTAAAGTGTTTATTTTGATCATCTTTGATCCTTATGCGCTCGTGCTGAAACCCCAACTAGCCTAGTTGATGGGAAATCTTTAGATGAGCATGCACATTTTGTGCGTCATCGTTTGTCTGAAAAAGGGAAGCTCTTATGGTATCATATAAATAGTTTGCTATGCTATGCTTGGAATCTTTGTGAAATTTGTGATTTTACTTGTTGCTCTAAGAACCCTAAAAAACACCTTCCCTGCCTATGTGAGTTCAATGATAATGAAATCTTATCTTCTTATGCAAAGGGTGTTTATAGTTACTATGATATCGAACAAATTGAAGAATTTGTCGTTTTTAAGGGTGCTCATGAAGTTGCTTCTTTGATTGAAAAGTATGATTTTACTCTCAACAAATCTGAAAATTCCGTCATACTTAAATATTGCAATGAAAACTTTGTTCATAATGTCTATGTTCAAGAATTTATTGAAAGAATGACCGTTGCTTTGGAAGAAAATAATGATATGCATGAATCTATAGATAATGATGATTCCGATGATTTGGTTGAAATATCCCTTGATGAACATGATGCTTTCTATTCTTGTGTCTATGATGCCAATATTTATGAAGACGAATTTGCTATAGTTCCTTCGATGAAAAGCATGATTGGAATGATTTTATTATAAATTCTCTTGATGTCAATTGTGCTAATAATATGCAAAACCCTAAGCTTGGGGATGCTAGTTTTGCTATGTCCACTATTTGTGATTTTTCTTATGATCTTGAAAATTTATTTAATCCCCATGTTGAATATGAGATTGATAATATTGTTTTCAATAATATTGAAAGTGGGTTTGGAACAGTGTCAACTTTAGATCCCACATATTTGGAGAATATTCAATCTTATGAAATTTTTGATAAAAGTGGGTTTGGAGAGGTCATGACTTTAGTTAATGTTAATCCCACTATTTCGAAAGAGTGTCAACCTTGCATGCATGTGGATCGTGTTGAAACTATTTTATGTGATAGATATTTTGTTGAATTTGCTTATGATCCCACATGTAATTATTATGATAGAGGAAAATATGATTGTAGAAATTTTCATGTTACTAAATTACCTCTCGTTATGTTGAGATTGCTATTGTTTCTTTCCGCTTCCTTGCATATGCTAGTTTTTGCTTGCTATGATAATTTGTTTGCCTATAAGATGCCTATGCATAGGAAGTATGTTAGACTTAGATGTGTTTGTCACGTGTTTTATGGTGCTCTCTTTGTGCTTCAATTCTTGTCTTTCATGTGAGCATCATTCAAATTATTAATGCCTAGCTAGGGGCGTTAAACGATAGCGCTTGTTGGGAGCCAACCCAATTTTATTTTGATTCATTGCTTTTTGTTTCTGTTTAGGAATAAATATTTGTTCTAGCCTCTGGTTAGATGTGTTACTAGTATCTTAAGTACTAGTAGCACACATTTTCCCCCACGCTACTACTAACAAATTAAGAATTAAAAAAATAAAAAATAGATGCAACATTCATGGATGAAGATCAGAGACACGTCCAGTGCAAAATAAATTAAGGTCACGGGACCATCTTAACACTTGCACCATTCATGGATACAACATTGAACATCTCAACTTCAAGAGATCATGTGATTCCATTTAACAGTAAACGCACACAACCAAAGGTGGGTACCTTTCCTAGTGTTCCACCAGCAGCCTAAACATACCACTTCTCTAGATGTATCTACCAAGGCTCGGAGTTCAGATGCTGGTGGACCCCAATCCTCCCTCCCCCAAAACGATGGTATCGAGGTCCTCCACCTCGGCGACCTCCGGCGTCACGATCACCTAGACGATCATCTATGCGACGCGGTCGCCGGGCTTCACAGCGAAGTCCACCTCTCAAGTGGTTGAAGAGCACGACGACCACCAGGCAGCGGTAGTCCACGTCGATCACCCCTGTGGTCACGTCGGGAAAGTGAAAACTTGTTAGTGCTCGCCAGCGTCCAAATCCAGTAGGGTATTTTCTTACTTTTTAGCACATGCACACGAATCAATAGTAATAGCCAGAGGCTGGTCCTTACTTCTTGCACGAGACGTGAAGAAGGGCGGGTCCCCTCCTTGTTGCACGAACGAATCATTGGGAGACATTGCCGCGAGCCGTGAAGAATGTTGGGTCCCCTCCTTCTATAAATAGCTCAGGTGCCTAAAGTTGTAAGGAATCTTAATACAATGAACTCATAGTAATGCATAATAACAAGAAAAAGAAAAAATGACCATGAATCCTAAATAAAAAGATCATTCTATGAGTCAGGTTGACAGTTTCGAGACGACATAAGCATCCTAGATGAAAGAATTACTAGGATTTGTTTATTCTTTAGTGCTGATCTCCACGGGCAGCTAGCAGTGTATGCTGATGCACAATGTACACATCGAACCCCCCAAAACCAAAACCATTTCCGAGTGAGCAACAAACCAACTGACTGCTCGACCCTAAAAACAAATATTTTTTTGTGACTTTCTCTCTCCATTAGTACAAAAGACAGAGAAACAAACATTTTTTTGTGATTTTCATTTTCTTTTACTACAAAAGGCAGTAAAATAAACTAGAATTTTTGTGTTTTTTCCTGCGCTTCGAAAGACAACACATAGAGCAAACAAACGGAATCCTCTCGAGATCTTTAATTTCTCCGTGGTGATTTGCGAACACCACTGCCAGCCTACATATATGGAGTAATTCTCAGAAAATGTATGCTTGGAGTATCAATGGTTACTGTTTAAAATGATGAGAAAGATATATGTCTTGTGCATGCAGATTGGTAATTAATTTTTTTTTACAGTTGATTGGCAATTCTTGTTATTCAATCTAATCTAAAAAGTGAAAAAGACAAGGAGCGTACGCACCTTGACTCGCACAGGTGGAGATACACGGCTAGCTTAGCTCAATCAGAATACTAAGGTTTCTACAAAACTGTAGTTTTGGAAATTGTGAGGTGTTTGGCTAAACCAACAACAGTAGTTTCATAAACACTTGTATTCCTGATACAGTGTTTTTTTTCTAAAATCCTACGACCAACGACTGTGATGTAAGATGCCACCAAAAAATGTATCTCCAAATTGAAATTTAGATTTTATTGACACTATACATAGGTCAGATAAAACACTGTAATTCAAGAAAAAAACAGTAGCTTTGCTTAAGAACATGATGCTGAGTACTTACAATTTATCTTAAAATTTCAGAATCAAGAAGCCGAAGGAAACAAAGGCAGAGTAAGAATGCGAGGATGAGTCATACCTGCAAGATGAAGAGCATGCATCCCTTCATGTAAGCCAAAAATAGCTTCTTGTGCAAAAGAAAACAAAGATCAGGTTTTTGTATCTAAATGGTTTGTAAAATATTGTATTTACAGAATGGGACGTACACATTTACTGAACTTCTTTAGAATGGGGCACAAAACTGATAAGAATACAAAAATATTTAGGTAAACTAGAAGTGACCCATTACTGAAAATTACAGTCCAAAACCACTTTAAATTCAGGCAACCAAAAAGAGAAGGAATACACATTACTGGGCAAAAATGCACATTAAATTACAGTGCATATTTTCAGTCTAAATAAATGCTAGTTCTGTATCACTAACAGAGTGGCTTTCCAGATTGAATTGCATAGAAATTTTGATTAGAACAAAGTATGCTACTATTAGCAGCCAGCACACAAGTACTAGCAGTTATTTTCAAATCCTAGAAAATGACCTACGGGTATTGTGTCACATTAACCCTATCAAATTTGATTAGAATAAAGTACATGCCCGATAAGAGTAGCACATTAACCCTATCAAATCCTAGAAAATGACCTATGGGGAGTGTGTCACATTAACCCTATCAAATCCTAGAAAATGACCTACGGAGGTCGATCGTCGCAGCAGGCGGCGGCCGAGCCGACGGTTCGTTTGATTCAAAGCGACGATGCCGTCTTGCCTCCCATTTAATCGTTAGACTCACATTAGTACATTACGGAGAGAAACAAAAACACCAAGTAGTACTAGAACTATGAAAGTCACTCTTACCTTACTTGGGAATTTTGTCAAACATCTTCCGTGCGACAGCAGCTTGCACCGCCCGCATAGCACGGTCTTCAGTTGGTTGTGCCTCTTCTTCTGCTCACACAGGATACAAACAAGACAATGTTATCATGTCCAGCAATCACATAGTCAAGATAAAAAAATCGTCACTTTAGAATTTCATTTCCTAGTGCAGACACTACATCAGCCATCAGGTGTAATTTGGCATCGAATTTTCACTACCGACAGCAACGACAGGCAAAAGGAAACACACTGTGTCATGTTAGTCCATGCTCTGATAAGCAAATATTCTTAAGGGCATTCTTCGCGTCTGTGCGCTTTTCTCGGACGTTGAACCGGATACGAGGCTGCGCAAAAATAATTACATAACCATGGTCAAGCTCACATCCCAAATAGTTTTATTGAATACCCGCATATGCTACTGTACTTGGCATTTGGCAAGCCCTCTGGCACTCAATTTTTTGTAGGTGAAATTAAAGGAACCCCCAATTTGAATTTCATTATGAAATTGAGGTAGACCTCAAATGTACAGTGGAACTGAAAAATGCACAGCACAATAGAACTTCCATTGCTGAAGCGTGCAAACTAATCACCCTGCTAAGCTGACTATGATGATGATCCCGGGCAGTAAATATTCCTCTTTTACAGCCTAGCCAGCTCTCCTAGCCTATCTAGTATAGCAATCCTAATGGGATTTGGAGAGCAAGAACTGAACTGGATGCATAGATCGAATTGATTCGTCATCAGGAGAAAAGAAAGAGGGAGAAAGAGATGGATGGGGAAAGTCAGGGTGGGCGCACCGTGGATTTTGAGAGCGCCACGGTGGTGGAGTGGAAGGACGCCGCCGCTGCCGCCGCCGCCACGCCTTCCTTGCAGCTGCTTGCATCCCGGGAGAAGAGGATGGGAGCGGGAGTGTGTGTGTTGGGGTCATCTTCTTGGCCAGGGCCCTCCGCTTCTCCTTGCGGCGGTGGCGCCTCTCGACGTCCTCCTCTGGCCGCTGCGTCTGGCGCCACCATGACTGCACGCATGAGCTGCCGCCCAGAGCACACGTCGCCCAGCGTCGGCGCCGCGGGGCCGACCATCTCTGCCGGAGGAGACGACAAGGGGGATGGGCCGCTAGGGGAGGCGGCGTGCGCGCGGGTGGAGAGTGAGAGGGAGGCGGTGGCGATGGCGGACAGGTGGTTCTTGGTGAGGACGTTGGGCGGCGGCACCGGGGACTTGGGAAAAAGGAGACGAAGAGTGGGCGGAGTGGTCGGGAGGGGAATTTGGGCTTTGGCCTCCGCCAGCTATGTGTGTATACATGCGTCGGTGGTTCTATAGTAGTAGCGCTGGGTTTATACCCCACGCTGCTACTATGGCATGTCGCGGGAGGCACGATGAAGACCACATAGTAGTAGCGCGGGGTTTATAAACCGCGCTACTACTATCAACTTAGTAGTAGCGTGGGTTTATACCCCGCGCTACTACTACTGCTTGTCCGGGCGGGCGCGGTGGAGAACACTTAGTAGTAGCATGGGTTTATACCCCACGCTACTACTATCAACTTAGTAGTGGCGTGGGTTTACAACCCGCGCTACTACTAATTAGCAGTAGCACCTATTTTTGTGCCGCGCTGCTGCTAAGATTCTGTGTATAAGGTTTTCCCTAGTAGTGTGTCCTTGACAAGGAGGAATCTGGCCCAGAAGTGGTGGACCGTTTCCTGAGACTGCTGTTGTATGCTCATGAGAGCGCTTATGTCTGGATGGGTGGGTGGAATTGGATCCAGACCCTGGCCCGATCGATGATCCGGAGTTTGAAGGTTTTCCAGACTTAACAGTCTGGGCTCCGAAGTATCTTCTAGTTGCGTAGGCCTGCCGCCCGATTCTATGTTCAAAAGGCCGGTCACCTCCTTTTGCTGGTGGGTATCCGGCTCTGCAGGGTCAGCAATCCGGATATAGTCCGTCTTCAGTATAGGGGAAGAGTCGTTGTCATGCTCCTCGACTACCGCTATCTGGTGGGTGACCGGTGGAGATTTGATTTCTCTTTGGTTGGGTTTAAGCCCGGTCCGATCGTAATCTATGGAGATTCCCGGGGCAGCGATGCGATCAAGGAGCTTGTTTAAAGGCGAAAACTCCGCCGGATCCATCTGCTTGGAGTGTTTGGAGTCAATGCGAAGGGGATTTTCGATGGCCCGAGAGCTGATCGTCGGCTTAACGGCCGAGTGGGCGGTCATGGTAAAGCCGCCCAGCGGGAGGGTTTGGCCTGGGGCCAATTCTCCTCCGGCGGTGATATTGTCTTTAAGGACAAGGCGAGTCATCGATCCTGTCGACGACGACACAGTAGAACTCTCAATGAAAGCACCAATGTCAGTGTCAAAATCGGCGGATCTCGGGTAGGGGGTCCCGAACTGTGCGTCTAAGGTCGATGGTAACAGGAGACAGGGGACACGATGTTTACCCAGGTTCGGGCCCTCTTTATGGAGGTAATACCCTACTTCCTGCTTGATTGATCTTGATGAATATGAGTATTACAAGAGTTGATCTACCACGAGATCGTAATGGCTAAACCCTAGAAGTCTAGCCTGTATGACTATGGTAATGAGTATCTGCCTTTCCGGACTAAGTCCTCCGGTTTATATAGACACCGGGAGGATCTAGGGTTACACAAGGTCGGTTACAAAGAAAGGAATCTACATATCCGGTCGCCAAGCTTGCCTTCCACGCCAAGGAGAGTCCCATCCGGACACGGGTGCAGTCTTCGGTCTTCATGTCTTCACAGCCCACCAGTCCGGCCCATGGCTAACAGGCCGGACGTCCGAGGATCCCTTAGTCCAGGACTCCCTCAACAAGCTCTATCGATTCCTCCATATCGATCTGCTTTTCGCCGCCTCATGCGGTCGTCCCCTTCGGTTTCTCCCCGTTAGGATTTCGGTGCTGGTGGTGGTTCGGCCGTAATGCTGGTCCGGTCGCCGTGAGGAACCTTCGTTGGTGCTGGATGTGCCGTGGCGCAGTGGTGCCCCTGGGTGGTGCCTCCGTGCTGCGGTGCCCCTAGGTGGTCGCCTCCATGCCCGTGCTCTTGCTGGCGCCGCCGTTGTGGTGCTCTCTGGCGAGCTCCGGCGTGCTGTGGTGGTGTTGGTTGTGCTGCTGGTCACACCATAGTGATGGTGTGGATGCATCTTGCTTCGGCTACAACTCCTCTTGGTGAGCTTCTCCTTGCTCCCCTCCTTTGATCTCTCTAATGCATAGCTCTAGCTCTTGATCTTGTTGGATGTGAGGCTCTATTAGCTGTGGTTAGCTGCTGTAGATGAGCATCAACTTGTGTTGGAGCTCTCTGTGATGGATTCTTGCTGTGTCAGGGTTTTGGTCAGTGGCCATCTATCTGTATTTGTGAAGTATATATGCTCCTGTACTGCTCTGTTTTGTGCTGCTATTAGTTGCAGTAGCAGTTTATAATGGTACTAGCCCCCTGTGCTTGTGTATGTAGTGCCCTAATTGCAGAAAAATACTAGGTGCAAGTGTGGTGCTGTGTTCTGCAAAAGCATATAATCATTTGGGGTGCTACCCTGCTATTCTTCTATGCGATAGATACTTTACTCATGAACAGATACTCACTTGTTCTTAGTTTTTTACTTCTAATACTGATATGAACAGATACCACTTGGTTTGTGTCAGGACCCTGATTCCAAGTCACATCAATCTAGCCGGTAACACCTCATATCACTTTGCGGCCTCACGCATGGTATTCCCACGGGTGTCGCCTTACCATGGCCGGGACCGTTTAGCCTTTTGGCTCACGTATATGATAGTGTCGCTAGCATCCATATGACAGAGAACCGGGCCGACACGGTTAGTCGTGAACCCAAAGCGACACTAACCCATGGGGACAGGCATACATGAATCACATCGAGCATGTCGATTCAGCGTGTGAACCGGGCTGTAGCACTGGGCTAACAGGACTCAGGAAACCGGGCTGTAGCAGGCTAAGCAGGACTCGGATTTCACCGTGACATTTCCCCAAAGGGACAGAACACGAGAGCAAGTGAAACACATGCCGCCAGTCAAGTGTCCAGAGCAGTAGTCTTTGGGCTAGCAGGACTCCGGTGAACCGAAGATGTAGCGGACTACTATCGCTCAGGAAGCACTAGACTACATTTCCCCATAGAGAGGCTGCCAAGGATAAAAAACTAGATTGTCGGACCCCCACATACCAAGCATTTGGCATCACAACATAACTCTCTATGACTCAAATATTTATTCATTAGGCTCAGGAGGCGAGATATTACAAACATGGGTCTCACGACCCAACATTCAGAGCATACAAGTCAAACACATGCGGAAGCTTAACATGCCTGAGTACAGACATCTACAAATGAAAAAGGCTGAGAAGCCTGACTATCTACCAGATCCTGCCGAGGGCACACGATCGTAGCTGAGGTAACAAGCTAAACATCAAAGTCCACGCGGAACTACTAGCGAGACTGAAGTCTCTCTGCAAAACATAAAAAAAGCAAACGTGAGTACAAATGTACTCAGCAAGACTTACATCAGAACTAACTACATATGCATCGTTATCAACAAAGGGGGTGGTGGAGTTTGACTGCAGCAAGCCAGCTTTGACTCGGTGGCTATCCTAAACTACGACTGCAAGTAACTCTTTTGAGGTGGCGCACACGAGTCCACATATTCACCATATCAATACACCACTATGGATCCGCTCCCGTCTCCCTACGAGAACGCCATCCATAGCACTCACGCTTATCTTGCGAGTTTTAGAGTATCCACTTTCACTTGTCTATGAACTGTACAGGCAACCCAGAAGTCCTTTACCGCGGACACGGCTATTCGAATAGATCATATTAACCTGCGAGGGTGTACTTCTTCACACGCTCTCGCCACTTACCGCCATGTACACCTCGTGTATCTCGGCAACCTTCAAGCGGAAGCTTTGGCGAGGAGTCGGCCAGACCTGACTAACCACACAAGTCTCTAGTCAGGTTTATCGCCTATTCGGGTTCCATCCGCAGGAGATCCGGCCGGGTGTCGCTCACGGCCCCAAACAATGTGTGCAGGGTTCCCAAGCCCACCTCGACGGGTGGTTCTACGCTTGGTACACCGTGCCATGGTGCCTAGTCTGTCTCAAGCCCACCTGTATCGGGTGCCACTTGGTAGACTACTAACACCACCTACAAACACCAAAAACTAGTTCCAACTCCTGGACAAAGATGATGTTGATTAATAAGTCGAGAGGGGTCGAGTTACCGGAACCCAATGTGTGGTAGTAACTGTTCATGGATCACAAACACAGAACTCAGTTCCTGAGGACGATTTCAATGAGACAACCCACCATGTACTCCTACATGGCCTCTCACCGCTACCTTTACCAAATCGTATTCACACACTTAGCTCTCAACAGTAGGACATGTTCACACACCTCTGATTCATCCCCGATGAATCAGACCTGACACAACTCTAAGCAATAGCAGACATGACAAACAAGCATGAATGAGTAGGCACATCAGGGTTCAAACAACTCCTACTCATGCTAGTGGGTTTCATCTATTTACTGTGGCAATGACAGGTCATGCAGAGGAAAGGGGTTCAACTACCACAGCATGTAACAGTTGAATCGTTGTTGTCCTAATGCAGTAAAATAGAGCAGGAGCGAGAGATAGTGGGATTGTATCAGAATGAACAAGGGGGGTTTTGCTTGCCTGGCACTTCTGAAGATAATATAGTTCTTCATCGGTGTCATCGAACTCATCGTCGGTGCGTCGTCTACTGAGGGGGGGAACAAACACCGGCAAACAAAGGAGAAACACAATCAATGCAATGCAACAATATGATGCATGAGTGTGACATGGCAATATGCTGTAATCTGAGCTAATGCAACTAGCAACAAGTTTAAATGAAGTTGGTTTGAACCCTCGGTTCAAATTCAAACTCCATACGTGAGAGTTTAAATGCCATTTAATTGATTTGTACTAAACAGTAGTCATAAGTTGTTCTATCATGCATGAAATTAGTACAAATGGATAGATTGGATTTTTCTGATCATTTTTCATATATAAATTATTTCATTTGGAGTTACGGTTGAAATTCTATGATTTTTAGAAGTTTTGGATATTTTCTGAAATAAATAAATCACTTCTAATTTATTTAAAATCCAGAAAACATATTACTGCGTCAGCATTACGTCATGCTGACCTCAGCAGGTCAACAGACCCGGTCCAGGTCAAACCTGGCCTGCGGGTCCCGCGTGTCAGTTTCACAGCTAATTAACGGAGTTAATTAGTGCTAAGTTAGATGCTAACCTAAGTGGATTAGGGCATGGGCCCACATGTCGGTGACTTAGCTGGTTAACTAAAAGTTAATTAGCACTAAACTAATTTAGCAGGGCTCTAGGCCCACTAGCCCGGACCCAGGGGAGGTCAACTGGGTCAACCCGGGTCAAACTCGCCGGAGTTGACCCGGGGCTCGTCGCCGGCGAGGCCAGAGACGATGGAGGGCTCGGGATTTGACTTCCGGCGACCAAATCGACGGCTGAGCCCATCTACGAGGAGTTGGGGCTCACGTGCATCGACTGGTGGGGTTAGCTTGGGCCGGGGTGGTCTAAGACGACGGCGGTGGCAACGGCAGCGGCGGCCGGAGTTCGGGCGAGCTCGGGGACGAGGCTATGGTGGCTTTGGAGTTGCGTGCTTGGCTCCCATGGCACCTACACGGCACGGGGGGCACGTGGGTGAGCTCGGTTGGAGACTACGGAGACCGTGGGTGAGCGAGGAGTTCGGCGGCGCGATTGGTCATTGTTGAAGCAGCGGCTGCGGCGAGAAGTGAGCATGGGAGCAAGGGAGGAGGTGGAGAAGCTCTGGCCGAATCAATGGCCGAGAGCGAGGTCGGGGCGCCAGTAGCTCCCGAATCAGCGGCGAGATCCACGGTGGCGGCGAGAAGCAGCGATCTTGGCGGCGTTGCTGGCCTCCGGTCGCGTGCTTTGGCGTGCGGCTCTCTGGCGTCGGCGGAGCTCGTGGAAGTGCTGGCGGCGTGGGGATCTGGTGGCCGCAGTAACGGCAGCGGCGGCGGCGGCGACTCTCGGGTGAGCTGGGAAGAGAGTCGGGGAGGAGAGAGGTGCAGTGAGTGAGGGAGAGGAGCGAGGGACACAGGCGTTCAACGGTGCCTTTGGAGGGTCGGGGCAGGTGGGACACGTCGAGCGGGAGGTGGCGACCGGCGGCGCTCTGCCACGACTTGTCCTCCTGGCGAGGGGTTGAAGACAAACCTGCCCCTTGCTAGGTTGGGCTGGGCCGGCTCTGGTGGACTGGGCTGCTGGTGGGCTACCAGGTAAGGCCAGGTAAGTTCTGCTTTCTCTCTTTTATTTCTGTTTTCTAATTCTTCTGCAACTTTAGGGCTTTTTAATAAAATACCAAAACGTTTCCAAAAATCCTGAAAATATTTGTGGGCTCTGTTTGGAATATTCCCAACAGCCCTCAACTAGTTTCAGAATTATTAGAGCATTTAAAAATATTTATAGGATTTAAATGCTCCAATTCAAATACAATATGAGTTAATTCAACAATCCAAATGTCATGGAAAAATGTGCAACATCTCTGGTTACTGTTTCCAGCATTTTCCAAAAATGGTGAACATTTTTGAAGGCCATTTGGGTTCATTGAAAAATATTTTTAGTTGAACCTATTTGAATTCATTTGGTGCTAGGGTTTGAACATCCCCATTTCAAGTTTCTTAGGAATTTAAACATGATGACATGATGAGCATGCAAAGTCAAGCAAGGGCTGATCTGGGGCTGTGACAGCTCACCCCCACTAAACAAGAATCTCGTCCCAAGATTCAAGACATGAGGTAAGAAGACAGAGGGGACACTAGCTAACACGAACTTGTCGATCCAATTTCCCTTCCCGAAGATGTTGTTTCATTGCTCCAATTGAACTTGACGTCCTTGCTTTCGAGATCTTCATCCAACATGATGGCGACAGAAAGCAACTCTATAGGAAACGATCTCCTCGAAGATCGAGCACTCAAGATCAACTCGTGGAATGAGATGTTGAAACATCTCGAGTTGAGACACCAAACACATCGAGAGGGATGGAAGAACAAATGACGGGGTTTGATTGGTGGGCAACAATTCCACGCTTAGAAAGATGGTGGATGGTGTCAAGGTGGCAAGGAAATAATTGCCACGATCCCGTAACGGGGCACTTTGGAAAAGGTGACTCGAAGAGCTGCTCCCTTAAGTGGCAAAAAGAATTACTTTTGATCCATAGATCATTGACACTCTTCATACCAGCCTAGGGAAAACCACAAGCGATCATTGGAAGGTGTTCGAAGGAATGACATACTCGGACGAGGATGGATGATGTGGACTACCTTGTTGAAGACAACGCAATGGATGATTTTTTCTTATCATCGGAGATGGATGGGACCCATGGTAAGTCCACTTTTGAAGATGATATTGGATAGCAACTACCGAGAAGGGCAGCCCATGGGGGATTGGCACAATGGCGGTGCAAGCTGGGAACAAGATGCAACTGTTGGGAATGTTCCAATCATCATATATGCCTGAGATTCAGATCCGATTGGTAATAGGATACTTCAGACTCAGCATGTCTGAAAAGAAAGTTTGCAACACAATTCGACGAGATGGCGTTGCGAGATTCTCGAGGAATGAACCAAGGTAGCAAGCTCCAAAACATGAGCTGGTTCTGCTAAACACATGTGAACACGTTGTCCCAGACAAGCATGACCACATGGTAGTCTTACAACAAAACACTACTGAGTTCAGGTGGGGAACCATCATCAAGGATAACAAAGTCCTTGCATAAGGTATGCTCTTAAGAAGGAACTTCTTCTCCTTGAACAAATCAGTTAGTGGCTTGGTGTGCTAGGGATACATATGGAATGAAGGTTGCGAGCCTGTCAAACCATAGCATACTTCGCACATGCATGACTGACTTGGGATGATACCCGGGGAAGCAAAAACAATCTTTCTCGAATTCATGGCGGCAACTTGCTTCAAATGCACATGAACTAGGGGAAGTCACTTCTTTCATCCAAACATATTCTTCATGAACGGGGCACGAAGATAATGCTGACAAAAGTTTCCAACACTAGGTTGATGTTCAACATGAATCATTGGGGGAGACAAAATGCTGCTGATGGGCTCAACAACAACTCATCAGAATTTCCATATCACTGTACTTCCACCATCATGTGAACACGGTGATAGTATTGGTCACACCAAAAGATGTAATGGTGTATGCTCGAGGGATCAACCACGAGTAAGACAACATTACGAGCATCGTTGGTACTGATTTGATTTGACGATAGCCCGCACTCAAATCAAAGGATTGATAAGACAATAGGTCCAACAACTGATCACGAGGACCAATGGATGGAGATATCGTCTCTCTTCAACACACACACACACACCCAAGGATATCCCTTAGTGATGAGCTAAGTCGGGCAAGCTTTTATCTTCCAACTCTCCAAGTTGTGGTTTAGCTTAACCAACTAGCTCAGGGGTATCCAACACAGGTTCTTGGAGAAGGGGGTGGTTACAAGGAACCAACTTGATCATGAACTCAACATAGCGGTCAGGTGACAACCTGGTGATACCTCCGAGAAGATATTCGGAAAATCACGAACCACCGGTATGTTACTAAGCTCGAGAACAATCTTGCTTTTGAGGGCAAGATGATATGATCAAATGAGCGAGGACTTGACAAGATCCTAACTCATCAATCCAAGTGTGCACCAGGAAAATGGACTAGGTAGCACGATCAATTTTAGGATGATGATTTAATAACCAACACACTAAGAATGAGAATATTGTCCATTAACTACCAAACAACGGAGTTGCTAGCAGTATTGACTTCACACATCACGATTCACTTGTCGGCATTCCGGTTGCGACAACACGGAACCGAGGAATGAATAATGAGGGCAAGAAGTATCACTGTATCAAGAATTCATAGGGTGGTGTGCAATTCCATGATATTCTTGATATAATGATAGTAATACTCCAAGGTAGAACAGAGCAAAAAGCTAGATTGGCAATTTGATCTGCGGAATACAACTGTTTTGACCCAATCCTGGATATGGATGAGGTACTGGAGTTTGTTTCTCCTAGTCATTCCGGATTAGAATGGCTTGACGGACCACAAGAGTAGTAGGCATCGATGAGCGAGCATACGCATACTCTTGACTAACAATTGATAGGCGAAGGTCGGAAGACAAACTAAAGGGGACAACTCGAGAGAATATAAGATTATTTGAGTTGTGGATGCATAGATTAGTATGTCGAGCAAAGCTCAACATTTCTTCGGATAACCCATGCGAAAGGGAGGCGGCAGATTCACAATTATGAATGGAGAACTCCTCAAGAGCACTATGGTTGTGATCTTTCGGTTCTGAGAGGAACTTATGCCAGGGATAGTTCATGGTATTTGGAAGAACGATATACCACAGACCTCGAGGACTATCACAAAGTTACTAATAACCTAAAGGAACTAGAAAATGCTATCAACACGAGGTAGTAGAGTGAATCTTGGGTCAAGAACCCAGGAGTAGAATACCTACTACTAAATGGCATCACAGGATGCTTTCAAGAATGACGGACAGAATCATCACACTGGGAACACAAAAACATGGCCATATTACCAGGTGATCCTCTAAGATGCCTAGGGTCATAATACTAGTTCCAACATATATGTCAAGGCAAGGAGTACCTCAACAGACGATTAGTGTGCTTATCCTGACCAAAAGGACACCGTGAACAGGAAGGAAGAATTTGCAAATGCATCAGATAGTTTAGAAACCTGGGATGACTCGGACAGCATAACGGCTGTAAATGCTCAAAAAGATTTGAGACTTCATGCAAAATGGTGGCATAGCCACTCAACAACATCATATCAAGGTTCCGAGATCAATAGTTAACATATGGAAGTAGTAGGAACTGAACTGAGGCTTGAAACTATCAATCCTATAAGTCTATGGATTAATAACACGTCATCCTGATAGATAGATGAAAGCCTAGTTCTTAATCCCGTAGAAGAGAAGAGGATGACTCGATCGAGAAAGCCATGAGGTATAAGGAGTAAAAAGAGCCTTCGTTCCTTCCACAATCAATTCTCTTACATAACTAAAGCATTTCTAGACTCAACTTGACCGGTTTGGCTTGGTAATCCTACATGCGGTCAGGCTCGATACCAAAGCTGCCGGGACCCGATTCCAAGTCACATCGATCTAGCGGTAACACCTCATATCACTTTGCGGCCTCACATACGGTATTCCACAGGTGTCGCCTTACCATGGCCGGGACCGTTTTAGCCTTTTGGCTCACGTATATGATAGTGTCGCTAGCATCCATATAACGAAGAACCGGGCCGACATGGCTAGTCGTGAACCCAAAGCGGCACTAACTCATGGGGACAGGCATACATGAATCACATCGAGCATGTTGGTCGTGGCGTGTGAATCCGGGCTGTAGCACCGGGCTAATGAGGACTCAGGGAACCGGGCTGTAGCAGAGCTAGGCAGGACTCGGATGTCACCGCGTGACATTTCCCCAAAGGACAGAACAGAAGCGAAGTGAAACACATGCCAGCCAGTCAAGTGTCAGAGCAGTAGTCTTTGGGCTAGCAGGACTCGGTGAACCGGGCTGTAGCGGACTACTATCGCTCTGGAAGCACTAGACTACATTTCCCCATAAGAGAGGCTGCCAAGGATAAACAACTAGATTGTCGGACCCCACACATACCAAGCATTTCAAACATACACACAATATGCTCAATATGTGTAAATACAACATGGCATCACAACATAACTCTACGACTCAAATATTTATTCATTAGGCTCCGAGGAGCGAGATATTACAAACATGGGTCCCACGACCCAACATTCAGAGCATACAAGTCAAACACATGCAGAATCTTAACATGCCTGAGTACAGACATCTACAAATGAAAAAGGCTGAGAAGCCTGACTATCTACCAGATCCTGCCGAGGGCACAAGATCGTAGCTGAGGTAACAAACTAAACGTCGAAGTCCACGCGGAACTACTAGCGAGACTGAAGTCTCTCTGCAAAACATAAAATAAGCAAACGTGAGTACAAGTGTACTCCGCAAGACTTACATCAGAACTAACTACATATACATCTTTATCAACAAAGGGGGTGGTGGAGTTTGACTGCAGCAAGCCAGCTTTGATTCGGTGGCTATCCTAAACTACGACTGCAAGTAACTCTTTTGAGGTGGCGCACACGAGTCCACATATTCACCATATCAATACACCACTATGGATCCGCTCCGTCTCCCTACGAGCGCCATCCATAGCACTCACGCTTATCTTGCGAGTTTTAGAGTATCCACTTTCACTTGTCTATGAACTATGCAGGCAACCCGAAGTCCTTTACCGCGGACACGGCGATTGAATAGATCATATTAACCCTGCAGGGTGTACTTCTTCACTGCGCTCTCGCCACTTACCGCCATGTACACCTCGTGTATCTCGGCAACCTTCAAGCGGAAGCTTTGGCGAGGAGTCGGCCACGACGACTAACCACACAACTCTCTAGTCAGGTTTATCTCCTATCGGGTTCCATCCGCAAGGAGATCCGGCGGGGTGTCGCTCACGGCCCCAAGCGATGTGTGCAGGGTTCCCAAGCCCACCTCGGCGGGTGGTTCTATGCTTGGTACACCGTGCCATGGTGCCTAGTCATCCCAAGCCCACTGCGGGTGCCACTTGGTAGACTACTAACACTACCTACAAACACGAAACTAGTTCCAACTCACGGGCAGAGATGATGTTGATTAATAAGTCGAGAGGGTGAGTTACGGAACCCAATGTGTGGTAGTAACTGTTCATGGATCACAAACACAGAACTCAGTTCCTGAGGACGGTTTCAATGAGACAACCCACCATGTACTCCTACATGGCCTCTCACCGCTACCTTTACCAGATCGTATTCACACACGTTCACACACCTCCTATTCATCCCCGATGAACCAGACCTGACACAACTCTAAGAAATAGCAGGCATGACAAACAAGCATGAATGAGTAGGCACATCAGGGCTCAAACAACTCCTACTCATGCTAGTGGGTTTCATCTATTTCTTGTGGCAATGACAGGTCATGCGAGAGGAAAGGGTTCAACTACGCAGCATGTAGCAGTTGAATCGTTGTTGTCCTAATGCGATAAAAAGAGAGCAGGAGCGAGAGAGTGGGATTGTATCGGAATGAACAAGGGGGTTTTGCTTGCCTGGCACTTCTGAAGATAATATAGTTCTTCATCGGTGTCATCGAACTCATCGTCGGTGCGTCGTCTACTGAGGGGAACAAACACCGGCAAACAAAGGAGAAACACAATCAATGCAATGCAACAATATGATGCATGAGTGTGACATGGCAATATGCTGTAATTTGAGCTAATGCAACTAGCAACAAGTTTAAATGAAGTTGGTTTGAACCCTAGGTTCAAATTCAAACTCCATATGTGAGAGTTTAAATGCCATTTAATTGATTTGTACTAAACAGTAGTCATAAGTTGTTCTATCATGCATGAAATTAGTACAAATGGATAGATTGGATTTTTCTGATCATTTTTCATATATAAATTATTTCATTTGGAGTTACGGTTGAAATTCTATGATTTTTAGAAGTTTTGGATATTTTGTGAAATAAATAAATCATTTCTGATTTATTTAAAATCCACAAAACAGATTACTGCGTTAGCATTACGTCATGCTGACCTCAGCAGGTCAACAGACCCGGTCGAGTCAAACCTGGCACTGTGGGTCCCGCGTGTCGATTTCACGACTAATTAGCGGAGTTAATTGGTGCTAAGTTAGATGCTAACCTAAGTGGATTAGGGCATGGGCCCACATGTCGATGACTTAGCTGGTTAACTAAAAGTTAATTAGCACTAAACTAATTTAGCAGGCTCTGGGCCCACTAGCGGACCGGGGGAGGTCAGCTGGGTCAACCAGGCCAAACTTCGCGGAGTTGACCGGGGCTCGTCGCCAGCGAGGCCGGTGGCAGTGGAGGGCTCGGGATTTGACTTGGCGACCAAATCGGCGGTGAGCCCATCTCGAGGCTGGGGCTCACGCGCATCGGCCCAGTGGGGTTAGCTTGGGCTGGGGTGATCTAAGGCAGCCGGTGGTGGCAGCGGCGGCGGCCGGAGTTCGGCCGAGCTCGGGGCGAGGCTATGGTGGCCGTGGAGTTGCGTGCTTGGCTCCCACGGCACCTACAGTCTGGCGGGCGCGTGGGTGAGCTCGGTTAGAGACTACGGTGACCGTGGCCACGGCGGCGAGGAGCTCGAGGCGGCGCGATTCGGTCATTGTTGAAGCAGCGGCTGCGGCGAAGCTGAGCACGGGAGCAAGGGAGGAGGTGGAGAAGCTCACAACGAATCAATGGCCGAGAGCGAGGTCGGGGCGCCGGTAGCTCCGAATCGACGGCGAGATCCACGGTGGCGGCGAGGAAATGGCGATGCTTAGCGGCGTTGCTGGCCTCCCGGTCGCGTGCTTTGGCGTGCGGCTCTCTGGCGTCGGCGGAGCTCGTGGGGTGCTGGCGGCATGGGGATCTTGGTGGCCACGGTAACGGCAAGCGGCGGCGGACGGCGACTCTCGGGTGAGCTCGGAAAGAGAGTCGGGGAGGAGAGAGGTGCAGCGAGTGAGGGAGAGGGCGAGGGACAGGCGTTCAACGGTGCCTTTGGAGGGTCGGGGCGGTGGGACACGTCGAAGCGGGAGGTGGCGACCGGCGCGGCGCTCTGCCACGACTTGTCCTCTGGCGAGTGGTTGAAGACAAACCTGCCCCTCGCTAGGTTGGGCTGGGCCGGCTCTGGTGGACTGGGCTGCTGGTGGGCTACCAGGTAAGTAAGTTCTGCTTTCTCTCTTTTATTTCTGTTTTCTAATTCTTCTGCAACTTTAGGGCTTTTTAATAAAATACCAAAACGTTTCCAAAAATCCTGAAAATATTTGTGGGCTCTATTTGGAATATTCCCAACAGCCCTCAACTAGTTTCAGAATTATTAGAGCATTTAAAAATATTTATAGGATTTAAATTCTCCATTTCAAATACAATATGAGTTAATTCAACAATCCAAATGTCATGGTAAAATATGCAACATCTCTGGTTACTGTTTCCAGCATTTTCCAAAAATGGTGAACATTTTTGAAGGCCATTTGGGTTCATTGAAAAATATTTTTAGTTGAACCTATTTGAATTCATTTGGTGCTAGGGTTTCAACATCCCCATTTCAAGTTTCTTAGGAATTTAAACATGATGACATGATGAGCAGGCAAAGTCAAGCAAGGGCTGATCTGGGGCTGTGACAGCTTGGCTATTCCTATTGGTCTCTTTCTAATAGCCTATGAACAAATGCTATACTCGGTTTTGGCTGTTACTTTCCTAGTTTTCTACTGATAAGACATGTACTACATCTGATTTGGGCAGTGATGCTGGTCTGCCCCCCCCCTCTCTTTGGCTTAATTTACATGTGGCTATCTCTGTGTTGTGATGAACTAGCCATGGCACTTCCAGGCTGTTTGAGCACATAATCCCTCGAAGTATACCTTGAGGTCTTCTGTAGCTTGGTCTTGTGGATTCTGGTAAACCTGCTTCTTGTGGACAGCCTGCTCCTCCTAGCTGCTTCACACTATCTCACAGATATGGTTTTGGGACCAATCCTGTTTGATGTTTTGGACACCAAGTGTCTAACAGACCCTACTCTACGGTTGGTTGCCCTATTTATACTAGCCTAAAGGTGTGACTAAGTTGTCTGTGTGTTTGTGCTGTCCTCACGGGTGGCTTTGGTGACTGTGGTGTCAACAGCAGCTGCCTGCAGTCTCAAGCTCACGGGTGGCTCTGCTTGTTGTGATGTATATCTCCTCCTGGAGCTTTGTTTTTGGCGTTGCACAATGACATGTACCTATTGTCACTGGACAAAACTGATTGTGGTGATGAAGTCTAATTCTTGGCTTTAATCACTAGTTTTTAGTTGGCTTAATTCCTGGAGCTAGTACTGATAGTGGTCTTTGTGTTGGCATTTAACTTACTACTAATTGTGGTGGCTTCTTGATTGGGTCCTTGCCTGGTTCTCTCCTTTGGCTCTTTGGTATTGGTTTACTCTACTTGGCTTTCTAATTAAGATCACTTTGAAAATCAGGATCTTAACTAAGATTGTCTTGATCTCAGGTGCTGGCTCCTACAACATTGCATTCCACCACGTGAAATGGTACATTTCTACTCCTAACCCATTCTCTCTTTCTTAGTGTTTTTGTTATGCAGGTTGGAAGAAAAGAAGAAGATCCAGAGAAGATCTTAGTAATAAGATATTTTTAGGAAAATAGATATTTAGTTTTAGGTCATTTCTTGTAATTTCAAATATGGAGTGCTTGTCTTTAGTTTTTGTTTTGACTTTGTGAAACTTGCTACCTATGGATGAAACTGTGTAATATTGATGAAACTATGTATATGTATGGATGAAACTTGCTACTATTGGTAACATGTGTTGGATATGTGTTGGATATATATGTGTTCATGACTATTGGTAATATGTGTTGTTTTTTTTTTTGCGGGGGAATATTGGTAATATGTGTTGGATATGCTATATTGGTCATATATATGTGTGTGTTTGATTTTCTGCGAAAATGAATTGATATAAAAAACAAAATTAATGCCTATTTGGTCTCTTTGTCATCTGCCAGTAGATGGCAAAGAGCCTGCAGCCTTTGTCGTCTACCAGCAGATGGCAAAGAGTCATGCCCTTTGTCGTCTGCCAATAGATGGCAAAGAGCCATGCCCTTTGCCGTCTGCTCGCAGACGGCAAAGGCCTTTGCATCTTTGCCGTCCGCCAGCAGACGGCAAAGTGCCCTTTGTTGTAGCTCGTTCAGCCGGACGTTTTGCCGTCTGTTGGCTGACGGTAAAGGCCTTTGCCGTCAGCCATGGCAGACGACAAAGTTCCTGATTCTTGTAGTGCACCGTCAAGATGTAAAATCCCATGAGTCGAATGTGGAGGTCAGAATCCTTGCCGCCTCCTCGGATTCGTCCGAGGACTAGAAAACGGTCGCTGTCGTCGAGCGGCCCCTCTCCTTGCAGAGAACCATGGCTGTGACCGATCCGACCAAGCATGGAGCTCGGATCTGAACACACATCAAAACATCTTCAAAACGGACGTAACCTGATCTCCCCAAGGGCACCTTCGAGCCACTTCCACAGGAGTTTCCCCGGTAGACACCGATCGAAATTCAGATTCGCTCGGCCACCCACCCTCACGTCGCATACTGTCCTGATGGCTCGGGACCAACCAACATATGGGATTTGGCTTTTGTTAAACAAATGCCTAAAGAGACAGTTCTGCAATGGATGAGTGATATTTTTACACCAATTTCATCTTTGTTTAAACAGGGATATTTCATTTAAAAAGAGATATTCGCTCTGATATTTGCTATTAAGGAATAATGAATGCAAGGGATTCCACAAATCTTCTCTTCGATGTGTTTCCATAGGAAATGGGCTAAAAAGGAAAGAAATCACGTGTGGAAATGGAATGGAAGGAGAAGGGAGGAAGAAAGGATCAACAGGAGGCGTCTACGGGAAGAGAGAGCAAAAGACGGCGTTCCATATACGGACGCACGCGCCTGTATAAGAGCCCGTTTGGCATGGATTTCGAGGCAGATTGTCCACCTGAACAACTTTTATTAAAGGGACCCCGTCGAAGTGTCGACAGGGCGACGAGTACAAAAGCTAGAACCTCTTCATCATCCACAAACCCTAGCCGCCGTCATCTCCATCCATAGCCATCTCCACCACCACCATAGTGCTCTACCATCTAGTTCATACTTGTAATCGTGCATCGCACAAGGCATCCATTGTATGACATATTGCAATCAATCAATCTCCAGATGTGTTCTTCAATGTTTTATTCCCGCGATCCGATCTCCATGTGTGAGTAGTTCGGTTGAGGCATGAGCCATGCAACCCAAGGTATTTGTTGATGGGATCAATGAAAGACTTTGACATAACGTCCCGTATGTGTGAAATAAAATTGTTCGGTGAAGATGTCTCTTGTCTTGTCTACGATCTTCATCCCTGCAGGTACCCAAAATCATAGAGATCGAGAACCGGTGAGGCTCGGAGCAAGGAGATCGTGAAGTGTTATACCGAACACCGGCGACAATAAGGTTCAGTAGGGTAACATGGATCATATCCTTGGGGATAAATGAGGTGTAGTCATTAAATTCCCAAAGCACTTGTCTGATTTCATTATCTTAATTATCAAGGCAACCCCGCGCGACAGATAGGGCCTACGGTAAGACAACCGATTCTTGATGCAGGAGTCGTGCCGGTCAAGATGTTATTTGGACACATGCCCCACTTTGATGCGTAACAAGCACATCTTGATGGGTGACTTTCAACGCACAAATTAATATCGTATTTAATCCCAGCGTAAGTACAAGGTTGTTAGCATAAGACCTCATACCCGTACCTCTTTTTATTATAAGTGTTTGAATCACTATTTGCTTGCTAATCCGGTCAAAAGCTGGATTTGATACTTTGACAAAATCTTGCTAGAGACCATCGCTTCAAGGGAATCTTCCTCTCATGGATTTGATAACCCTGGGTCACCTCTAGGTAACTAGGCGCGGGATACTTTTTTCTGTTCCAATACCGGATCAATAAAAGGAGGTATCAGCAATTTTGGATGAGATTCTTGTTTGTAAAGAATAAAATGCCAGATTGCTGCGATGTGGAAGCTATTTCGGCTTTCCACCATAATTGTACGGGTTTGCTATTTCACATCTAGATGTGAAATATTATCTCACATCTAACTCACTCATCCTTGATTTTTTTTTAAAGACTTCCACTCACTCACCCTTGATTTTTTTTAAAGTTCCCCATGAATTTTAAGGGTGAGGGAGTTAGATGTGAGATAATATCATTATCTCACATCTAGATGTGACATAGGCAGACCCATAATTGTAACGATGAAGGCATCTCTAATGTCTTAGCAAGGAGACGAGTTAAAATGTTTCCTGAGCTATCGGACATATTATCAGGATGCTACGTTATATATGGAGGACGCCTACCTAGCAGAAAAGGAGGAAAAGGATTGGATCCAAGATCTGCTCAAGTCCGCTGACAAAAGGCGTACACGCCGATGCCAGAAATGCTCCAGACCCGATGAACGGCTCGCCCATCCTGAGCACTAGAAAAAAGCTGCCAGCAAAGAGACCCAAAACTACGCTAGAAAAAGCACCTCCAAGCTACTGCGTCATTTTCGGCAACTCACTCATTTCATGGTCCTCCAAGCGTCAGCCCACCATATCCCGCTTGAGCGCTAAGGCCGAGTATCGTGTTGTGCACAATATCGCCGCTGAGACATGTGGGCTGCACCAACTTTTTTGCAAGCTTCGGGTTCCCATTCCCAAGGCCATGGTGGTGTTTCAGCCACTTATCTTATTGCCAACATGGTCCAGCACAAGTGCACCAATCAAATTGAGTTGGATGTTCATTTCGTACGCGAGAAGGTACAATTGGGTGAGCTGCGGGTACTTCATGTACCGACCACGCAACAATTTGTCGAAGTCATCATTCCAGTATATGCATCGTCGATGCCGCTACTTAGACTTGGGGGGTCTTGAGGGTGACATGTACGTTGCATGCAACCCATGCACGTACAAATCTCCCAAGAACTCTCTCTTATGTCTAGTCATGTAATATATCTTGGACATGTCTAGGGACCGGCCGGCTGCTTCCTAGCCGTCCGGAGCAGCCGTCCCAACAAGGAATTTTTTTGTCCCCTAATCTATAAAGGGAAATAATGTGTCCCCCTAATTGATTTCTTAATTCAAATAAGAAAAATTATATTCCATATATTAGGAAAGGTATCATATAAACAGAAAAACATCGATGTGAACAGGTGTTAATGCATTTAATTCAAGTTTTGGAATTTTTTAATGCCTATATCTTTCAAGCTGCGCGTCGAAATTAAGATACATTTTCACTATTGGAATTCTAGCGGCTTGCTCTTCAAAACTAGATCCCTCATGGGTATGTTTCGGTGAACTTTTTTTATGCAAAATAGTCCCGTTTGGTGCAACTGCCTAGCTATCGATGTGCAACTACCTGATAGTCGATGTGTAACTTTTTCCTTACCCGTGAACGTGCAGTTTTTACTTATGGCACCTCCAACCCAAACTAACCCCTATCAGTGAGATGTGCAACTTTGTGTGCTAGCTCTGTCATGCCTAGTAGTCAATGTGCAACTTTTCTTTTGTCCATAGATATCAGTTTTGACTGTTTTCTTCCTCTGCCAAGTCCATAGCAGTGGATGTGCAACTTTAGATGCTGCACCTGCCAACTACTTCACTGCTGGTGTGCAACTTCTTCCCGTACCCTATGGATATGTAGTTTTCACTGCTAGCACACCATCCCAACTTAAGGGGGGCCTATAGACAACTGATAACCCATAAATATAGGGGATCAATTGTAATCTCTTTCAATAAGTAAGAGTGTCGAACCCAACGAGAAGCTAAACGTAGAATTAATATTCCCTTCAAATTCTATCGACCACCGATATAACTCTACGCACACTTAATGTTCGCTTTACCTAGAATAAGAATAAAACTTCTTTGTAAGGATAAAACTAGAACTACTTTACAAAAATAAAACTAGGAGTACTTTTCTAGATAATAAAAGTTAGTTTGTTTTAATAGAGAGCTTTTTGTAACACAAGAGAAAGATTGTCCATAAGCAATTGAATATAACACGATAGATACTTATCATATGCAATGAGGGAGATACATACGCTAACGCACTTTCCGCACTTGGATCATATGCGCTTATGATTGAAACTCTAGTAAGCATCCGCAACTAGTATTAAAGATCATTAAGGTAAAAACTAACCATAGCATTAAGCAACAAGTCCTCTTTACTCTCATACCCAACAACCCCCTTACTCGGGTTTAATCTTCTATCACTCTCGCAACCCATTATAAGAGAATCATAAACATATAGCAACACCTTACAACGGAAACCCCACACGCTTGCGCGACACAGAGGGCACCATGAGACATCACAATATCAACATAAAACTCATATCTATCACACCATGCGAAAATTAACCCGTAGGACCAAAAAGAATATACTCAAACATCATAGGATGGCCATACATCATTAGATAATAATATATAGCATTAAGCACCATGTTCAAGTAGAGAATTATAGCGGGAATAGAGAGGTTGCACCACTGCATAAAGGGCGAGAGAGCTAGTGATGACGACGACAAAGTTGTTGTTGTAGATCGTCATCACAATGATTTCCCCGGCGGCGCTCCGGCATCACCTGAAGAGAGGCGAAGAGAGCCCGCCTCCTCCTTCTTGGTTGTCCTCCCCCCTAGATGGGAGGAGAGCTTCCCCTCTAGTCCATGGCCGCCATGGCTCCCAGAGGGCAGGAACCCCTACGAGATTGGATCTCTCTCTGTTTCGCATCTCTATTTCTGGCTGAAAATCGTACCTTAGATATCCGGAGATCCGTAACTCCAATCAGGCTGAAGTTTTAACACGATTTTTTCTCGATGTAAGCTTCCTTGCGACCGAAGAAGGACTCCAACCAATTTATGAGGTGGCCACAAGGCAACCTTGTGCGACCTGGGGGTGGTGGCACCCTGATACCTTGTGAACGCTATGGGCCTCCGTTTGTGTTGATTCTTCCTCCCAAAAATCAAATATATTCCAAAATAAATCTCCGTAAAAAATTATCACGTTTGGACTTCGTTTGATATGGATTTTCTACGAAACAAAAAACATGCGAAAACAAGAACGGGCACTGGTTTATTATGTTATTCCCAAAAATAATATAAAATATTGCCAGTATATATATAAGTTTTAGAATATTGACATGAAACAATATATATATATATATATATATATATATATATATATATATATATATATATATAATATATATATATATATATATATATATATATATATATATACATATATACATATTTATATATATATACGACGGAGACATATCAGCAACTTTTCTCTACCCTCATGGATATGCAGTTTTTCACCAACAATTCTTACCAGTGTGATGTGCAACTTCGTCTGTTGCCTTGGCCAACTGCCTAACTGACCATGTGAAACATCGTCTGTCGCCCCTGCCAACTAAAACTACACATCCATAAGTAGGAAGGAGGAGGAGCAGCACATCAACTACTAGGCAGTTGGCTAGAACACCAGACTAAGTTGCACATGTCTTCGGTAGGGGTAGGTGGGACAGGGTGTGCCGGTGAAAACCACAAGTAGGGCGGGGGTGCACATCTGTTACTAGGTAGTTGACCTAGACAACAGACTAGTTACACATCACAAAAAGTTGCTTCGTCATGGCTAATCCTCATAGGAAGTTGGATCATGGCATAAAAAAATAGTTTCGAAAAAGTTGGACAACACAATACTAAAGTTACACCATGTAGTAACAGAGTTGCACCATATAGCACCAGAGTTGACATTGATTTTTTTCTGTGAAAACATATATAAATAAGATCTAGTTTCAAAGAGCGAATTCCAACAATGAAAATGGATCAAGATTCTGACATTCGATTGTGGAGTTATGCCTTTTTTGAAAATTTGAAAATCCAGTTAAATGCATCACATGTTGTGCTTCGGTGTCCTCCCTCATATACATGGACCCAGGTTGCATGCAACTTTGATCCTTTGTCGTTTAGCTCCCACATGCGGCCCCATCCGTCCTCACGTTCGCTGCTTGTCGTCTAGCGTGAGCGCTCGATTCGGCCAGATAGGGCGCGTGATTAAGGCTTGTTGCCATTTAGCGTGAGTGCTCGATTCGACAAGACAGGGCGTGCACACAATTAGGGTTTTAAGATACACTAGCAAAAAAGCCCGTGTGTTGCAACGGGAAAGAAAATAACACACGCTCTTAACCCAATAACCATGAATCAAGACCTTAATAGGTCCGCGTCTTTTAGTTTCACATGGCATTACATTTGTGTTGAGGACAGTGACCTCTGTGCTCACACAACGAAAACACGTTTGAATGTGGTTAGTCCTAAGGTCTCTCTCTCTCTCTCTCTCTCTCTCTCTCTCTCTCTCTCTCTCTCTCTCTCTCTATAAGATGAAAAATATGTTATTTTTTCTCGCAAGGTTTTTCGTAGTTGTGCATGCATGGTTCTCGATGTTTTTTTTTCTCCCACTCTAGTTTTAATAGGCGTTAATTTGCAAAAACAACATAGACGTTTGAATGTGGTTAGACCTAACACGTCTCTCTCTCGCGCGCGCACGCACACTCGCTCGGAATAAGATGAGAAATATGTTGTTTTTTCATGCGAGGTTTTTCAGAGATGTGGATGTGTGATTATCGATATTTTCTTTCCTCTCAATCTGGTTTTAATGGGTATTTATTTGGTTTTAATGGGTATTTATTTCCAATTCGGATCATCGCGGGTACAAAAAAACCATGTCGTGCACTATAGATTAAGTTTGCACCAAAATAATATTTTACAAATATTTAACAGCTAAAAATAACATCATATTTAGATTCTACACATTTTTCTAATCAAATTTTAAAGATACATCATTGACAAGAAATGTAATTAAACCCTGGTGGGTTCATCTAACCAAATACTAGGATTATCATATCTAGCAATACGGGCCAATTCATGAGCCACTGTGTTATCCTCCCGTGGACAATGCTCGAATATGACATGAACAAAGTTTGTCAACATATGATAACACTCATCGAAGATAGAAGCTCCCACACCTGCATAGAAACCTCCTTCGCGCATGGTGCTAATAACATCAACATTGTCGGAGTTGATGACCAGCCGGTTGCAACTACCAGTTTGCGCTAAATGTAAGCCAAATCTTAGCGCCGATGTCTCCGCTGTGAGGGCATCCAAGCAAGCCTCAACTTTGTTATTTGCAGCTGCCACAAACTCACCTTTACTATCTCTCAAAACAGCACCAAAAGTCTCCATAAATGAATCAGCATCAAAACCTGCATCAATATTCAACTTGACATAGTTATGCATTGGTTTCGACCACCCATCACTTTTTTGCCTAGCCTTTGGTAGACTTGCTCGTGAGTAGTTGCTTGTTAGAACTCTGACTGCCATACTAATCTGTATTGCTGATTGTAGTTGTTCTTCATGCACGAGTTTACGGCGTTCCCACCACAAGTACCAAACTGTTACTGCTACTATTTCACGAAAACTTCCTTGGCCAAGAACCACTGCTGCTTCTTCAGGTGTGCATATCGATTCTTCCAAGATAGATTACCCAGCACCTCACGGCTACAAGCTTCACTAATCATGTCGTCCACACCAAGATGTCTCCACACGTCTTTGGCCTTCTTGCACTCAAATAACATATGTTTGACAGTTTTGCTAGAACTCATCTAAATGAGATATAATTTGGTCTCATTCACATTTTATAGCCATTGGATGTGATGCTATAAGATGCGTGTGTGCTGACGTAGGTTGTATATATGTTCTTGTTTTTTAGATGAATGAGACCAATTTATGTCTCATCTAGATGAGTTCTAGGTACTCCCTTGAGCGGAGGGAATTCCGTCATTTCATGGAAAGCATATGTTTGATGGTTTTATTATTAGGGAAAGATCTTAACTGCTAGATATTTGATAGGATTAGTTGGTTTGTCATCTAAACGACTCGGATGAATATACTGTACTTGAGTTGCAGTCGCATCTATTCTCCATCCTTCTTATACTATATAGTAGTACCACTGCCATTAACCAGGTAGCCAGAGCAACCTCATACCTAGTGCACCCCGCGCGCACACACACACACGGTAGAGGTTGAGCGACTGAAGGAGCAATGGCCGCCTCCGATCAACAACATCATGCCCGCAGCAACCGGCAAGGCTTTGTGGACGAGTCCCGGTGGGTGGAGCTGATCCGGCAGTCCCTCCGGGAGGTTCCCGGGGAGGAGGAGGACAACGGCATCCACGTGTCCGTGTTCGACGTGCCGAAGCAGCTGCAGGTGCACAGGCCCGATGCCTACAGGCCGCAGTTCATCGCCCTGGGCCCCTACCACCACTGGCACCCTCACCTGTACGACATGGAGCGCTACAAGATCGACGCCGCCCGCCGCGCGCTCCGCGCGGCCGGCAGCAGCCTGGAAGACCTCGTCTCCAAGCTCGGGTGCCACGAGCGCCGGGTCCGCGCACACTACCACCGCCACCTCGACTTCCAAGACGGGACGCTCTCCCTCATGATGCTCGTGGACGGCGCTTTCATGCTCGAGTTCCTCGCCATCCACCACCACCACGCCGCCGCCAAGGCCAAGCCAGAGAGGGTCTCCGTCTCTAACTGGACGTCCAGGATGGCGCACCTCATCGACCTGGGCGGGAGCGGGCGCAAGTCCGCTCACGGCCTAATCCTCCGCGACATGCTCATGCTCGAGAACCAGATTCCGCTCTTCCTCCTCCGTCAGATCCTCCAGGCGACATGTCACTCCCAGTCCAACTCCATCGACGAGTCCACCACGCGGCTCACCTGCATGGTGACGGGCCTCATGAAGGAGCTCTGCCCGTTTAAGATGGAGGGCAACTTCCCGGACAAGGAGATCGAGAAGGACATCGCCAAGCATGCGCACCTGCTCGAGCTGCTTTACTACCTGCTCGTGCCCAAGCCCTGTGAAAACTCTGCGCCGGCGTGGTCTGGCCACGTCGAGGAGGATATCGAGGAGCAGAGAACGGACGGCGGCGAAGAAGGCCAAGGACCTACCTCCGGCAGCGGCAGCGAGTACGTGACGCAACTGCTCGCCGTCATGAGGAGGGTCGTGTCGAGGCTCAAGGGCGGCCGCCTGGGCCACGTGATGAAGCCGATCGAGTTTGCTGCCAAGGCGCCGTGGAAGATGCTCACCGGCATACCTGGCATCTCGGCCTTTTCCATGCCCGCGGACACCGGCGAGCAGGCGTCCACCATGAGCCAGGACGAGGAGATCGAGATCCCATCGGTCACCGAACTGGCTAGCAGCGGTGTCCGGTTTGCGCCGACCAACGGTAACCTATCCACCATCGCCTTCAACCGCAAGACGGCGACGCTCCACCTCCCGGCGGTGACCCTCGACTGCAACACGGAGGTGGTGCTCCGGAACCTGGTCGCCTACGAGTCATCCGCCGCGTCGGGCCCGCTGGTATTCACCCGATACACGGAGCTGATGAACGGCATCATCGACACCGACGACGACGTCACGCATCTCCGCAAGCGCGGCGTGGTGATCAACCGCATGAAGAAGAGCGACGGCGAGGCCGCCAAGCTGTGGAACGGCATGAGCCGCTCGGTGCAGCACTCCAAGGTGCCGGACCTGGACGCGGTCATCGAGGACGTGAACCGCTACTACGGCCGGCGGTGGAGCGTCAAGGCGAAGCGGTTCATGCGCAAGTACGTGCTCAGCTCATGGAAGATGCTCACCTTCCTCGCCACCATCAGCATGCTGCTGCTCACCACCTTGCAGGCCTTCTGCTCCGTCTACACGTGCTCTCGATTGTTCGGTGACGTTGTTGTAGCGGTCACGCCGACACCGAGATAGTAGACCGGTATACGCATGCGTTCCTCGGCCACGCCGTGTAGGCGACGACATAGCGTGATCATGTTGTTGTCTTGTTTGCACCTACGGTTTTGCCGGCGAGTCCTCACGCTTCGATCTCGGTGGTAGGGGTGGGAACAAGTTTAAGGTTTGGTGTCCGGTCATCGATGGCGGGACGATGACGTTGCCTTTGGCCGGCGTTGAATAAGTCATCCTCGCCTCATCCTAGTTATGGATATGTGTCGTCTAGAGACATGTAGAGGATGGTGTGTTCTTGGATCTAGTTGTTCGGATCTGGTTTTCACTTGTGTAGGTATGTCTCGGGGGTGTCGTTCTATGGAGCAAACGGCGTGCTTGTGCAACTTGATCCTTCATTTCCAGCAGATCGACATCGCTCAAACTAATATTTGAAAACAAAAAGCTTGCTTGGGATCAATTTAAAATCACCGAGTGACGAGGACATGTATTAGGGGTAGGGTAACAGGCCTGACCTAAAGGCCCTACCCATGGACACCGCATACTTTGTACTGGGCCCCTGGGCCAGATAGCCGTCTAGATGTACCGCAACTTGAAAGTCACTCGGACGGCGACAACCACTCGGAGCATGGCACTTCACTCGACGAGCTCATTCCACTCGACCATGTAACTCACTCGGATATGCAAAGACCAATAGTCAGCATGACGGTTTTGTAGTGGGCAGGCATTATGGCATTGATGCTCCACCGTGTAACATAAGGGGTGAGGGGGTGGCGCACTCTATATAAGCCACCCCCACCACTAGACTCGGGGGTCTTTTCTTCCACCTCTCTCTCTTTTCACCATTAGTCTCAGGACTTAGCTCAGGCATGGGGATCGTTCCTCTCTCACACACACATTGTAATCTCCGGATATATACTCAGATAAAACAAAGCCTCTCCGGAGCACGAGACGTAGGGTTGTTATCTCCATCGTGAGAGGACCGAACTCGCTAAAACCATCGTGTCACCCATATGCATCTCGATAGATCATGCTCCGTTACCCTATACCTTATTATTGTCGGAATCGTTCCCACGACAGTTGGCGCCCACCGTGGGGCATGGCGTCTATCGAGCCATGATGCAAATGGTTTTATTTCTTTTATCTTTGTCCGTCGACCAACAATCATCAATGGAGGGTTCGATCCAGGATGCTCCGGACATCACTCCATTCACAGGAGAGACATGACACACTCCGTACAGAGGGATTAGGAAGTCCCATTCCATACTATCTTGTTTTTGCAATCGATCATCAATCTAACAATGGCTGTTTTTTCTTTTGTATGTACATGCACGAGCAAAACATGGCAAACAGAGGAAACAAACATCCATCCAAGCACATACAAAGAGAACCATCCACCTTCAGGTTGACTTGCCTCACGTCTGCGTGAGATGACCACCTGAATCGGCGTTCTCAACATCGCCAATAGCAGCAACGACGGCGTGAAAGCAGTAAACCGACTGCGCCTCCACGCACGGCCATCGGCACCGATCGCTTCATCGTCGTCCCTGACCTCGGCACCACCAACCGCGCCTCCACACACGTCCACCGGTGTCGTCTGCCTCTTCATGGTCACGCACGACCGCCGGCGTCGTCGTCACGCACGGCCGCCGGAGCCGTTCGCCTCGTCGTCGACTTCGGCCTCGTGTTCGCGGCTGCTCGGCGACGACCTCCGCAGTGGAGGCGCAGGCCCGACGCAGCGTAGGCGTGCAGTGCTTCTTCCTCCGGCGCCGGTCGCCGGCGACGGTCTCGGTAGCGGGGGTGCGCTGCAGCGACGGCCTAGGAAACGGCCTCGATCCGCAAGCAATGGCCCTTCATCCGAATTAAAGGAGTCAACGCCTGGTAATTTCATGCATAACGTTGGTTGTTTCCTCAATCAATTAACTACATGCAGGGAAAAACAAGGAAACGGAAGGACGACTCCCACCAATAGGCAACCCCGCTGGCTCCACTTTGTCAAGGTATAATTGCCTCATCGGCGATGCTAGACCCACGTAAACTTACGTGAGGTTTTTACGTAAAGGTTGATGTGGAGGTAGTTAATTGGATGAAGATTAGTGGCTGGGGCCCACCCCACTTGAAATCAGGGGGGGGAGAGGATTATAGTTAGGAAGATTACGTTACTTTACGTAGGCTGTTCGTAGATAGAGCATTATCGATTGCCTCATTAAGCGGCCAATTGGTGAGGATTTACAACGTCAGTTACCTAATTATTGCGGCCATAAGTGCGTTGCTTCAGCGCTAGTTAATTGGTGCATGCATGCATGCCGTTAACTCGGCGGCTATGCTGGCTATACTTGCTAACTTGCAGGGAAGCGCTGGTACAATAAAATATATTTGTAGGTGTACATGTACTTGCTAACTTGCAGGCACTGAGACGAACAACGTCGCCCCATCGACTCATCATTTTTTTCACTCGGCTGATGGCATGGCGACCGGATTGCTGCCTAGCTGTGTTTCACTCGGCCGATTGACCATTTCACTCGGCCGGTTAACGAACTGGTTCACTCGGCCAGCCAGCCCGAAGATGATTTCTGCACTCTAGATAATTAACATGTCGATTACACGGTTGGTTGGCTTCAGCGTGCAGCCACCGGTGCCATCCGTCTCGTCACCGTCTCTGGCTTCGCCTGCGAGGCCGTTATCAAACCTCCGCACACGGCCACCGGCGCCGTCCAGCTTGTCGTAGTCTCCAGCCTCATCTGCAACATCATCGATGAATACGGCTCCTCCGAACGCGGTGTCCACCGCCCCGCAGCAGCCTTCGCGGTGGAGGCACTCGACAGAGATGGAACCAAAGGAAACGTCATCCACAACCACTCGGAAGAAGAGATCAAGGACATTTGGCTACCCGTCACTCGGATGCCCCGCGAGTCGTCGCTCCGCGGGACGCGTCTACTTCACTACGCCCCGCGCATCGCCACTTCGCGGGACACGTTTACTTCACACGGACGACCCGCGGCTCGTCACTTTGCGGGATGCGTCTACTTCACTCGGCCGCCCCACGCGTCGCCACTCGGTTGGTCACCTCATAACCACTTGGCCGCCCCGTGCGTCGCCACTCGATTGGTCACCTCATAACCACTCGGCTGCCCCACGCGTCGCCACTCGGTTGATCACCTCATAACCACTCGGCCGCCCCGTGCGTCGCCACTCGGTTGGTCACCTCATAACCACTCGGTCGCCCCGCGCGTCGCCACTCGGTTGGTCACCTCATAACCACTCGGCCGCCCCGCGCGTCGCCACTCGGTTGGTCACCTCATAACCACTCGGCCGCCCCGCGCGTCGCCACTCGGTTGGTCACCTCATAACCACTCGGCCGCCCTGCGCGTCGCCGTCGCCAAAATCCCCCAGTGGGTGACTTAGCTGCAGTCCAGTACTCGCCTAAGTTTGAAAAAATCCTACCGAGTGGAGAGCAAACCTCCCACTCGGGGGCTTAGCTGCAGTCCAGTACTCGCCTAAGTTTGAAAAAATCCTACCGAGTGGAGAGCAAACCTCCCACTCGGGGGCTTAGCTGCAGTCCAGTACTCGCCTAAGTTTAAAAAAAAATCCTACCGAGTGGAGAGCAAACCTCCCACTCGGGGGCTTAGCTGCAGTCCAGTACTCGCCTAAGTGTTTGAAATCCTACTGAGTGGAGAGCAAGCCTCCCACTCAGAGGCTTAGCTGCAGTCCAATGACTCGCCTAAGTAGCCAAAATCCGACTGAGACAAGAGCAAACCTCTAATTCAGGGAGCTGCATCACAAGTATAATGTGCGCTCCATCCCTATCCGCAAGGACACCGAGACGAAGGTCGACTATCACCATCGCCGCATCACCACTCGGCTGCCCCGCGCGTCGCTGCTCGGTTGGTCGCCTCATCACCACTCGGCCACTCGCGCGCCTTCAGACAGCTAAGTCATTTTACATTCTGTTATTTCTGTCTTCCCGAGTATCCCGTAATTCACACATCACGTTCACTCGGAGGCCACACCATCGAGTGTACCTCTACGCTCGGCTGTTTATTTTCACATACTTGCTTAGTACTGGTTATGTGACTCCCGAGTCCAACTTCCATTTTTTCGCACACATCATTCACGAACACCATGTGTCGTTCTTCATTTCGAGTTTGCATCGGTCCTCCGGGGCTGCAACTCAGTCGAAACACTACACTTCCGTTTTATTTTAGCCAATATTCCAACGAGTTCAGTAGGATCTCTCGCCCGACAAGTTGAGCAGATCCCCGCTCTTTTAGACTCTTGCTGGTTAACCAGCAAGCCCCTTGCACTCCCAGCGGTTGTCTATGGGTGTTATTCACACAAATCATTTCAACACACATCAAATTTCCTCAAGAAATTATGTTGTTGACTTGTGCAATTTTTTACACAAGTTACGCGATCACTCGACGGCCCTACGCGCCAACTTCATCGTTGCTCGGACTCAGTCACCATACTGGTCCTAGCGCACCACAACACTGACCTTGTCGCTCTGTTGGCTTCAAACACATCCGGCCAACCCCTCTGTGGAATCCTCTTCATCGATAATATAGACCTCGTCAGGCATGAGACAGATAAGTCCCTTTTATAATTAAACTTCACACGTCACTCTTTTTGCGAGTTTGCCTCTTTCGAGCATCACTCGGAAAATTCTCCTCATCCTTACCCGAGTCCGACTCGATGGATTGCAAATTATCCATTCAACACTATATTTCCCGTATTCCGACATGTCCGTTGTTGAAGCCTGTAGTACGCTCGGGAGCTATGCACTTTTCGGGGCTGCAACTCATTTGGAATGACACTCTCCTGAGTGGTCGAGTGCTTCATCACCAGTTAGATCCTTCACTTCAACAAGTGCATTCGACCCACCACTTTGACAAGTTTTATAATCACCCAGACGCTCTGCGCGCCATCTTCATTCCTACTCAGACTCAGTTGTCACGCCGGTCTTGTTGCGTCGCAACCACACTACATCAACCTCGTCGCTACATTAACTTCGAAAGCATCTGGCTAAATCCTTCGAAGACAATTTCATCCACTTGGCTGGACACGTAGTCCTTCACTCGGCCACCTCACGTTTCTTCACTCGGCCGTCCCGCACGTCGCCACTCGGTTGCGCGCGTCTTCACCGCTTGGTCGCTCCGGGCGTCGCCTCTCGGTTGTGCATGCCTTCACCACACAGCCGCCCCGCGCGTCACCCGTTGGCTGGACACGTAATCCTTCACTCGGGAACCTCGTGCATCCTCACTCGGCCGTCCCGCACATCGCCACTCGGTTGTGCACGTCGTCACCACTTGGCCGCTCCGCGCGTCGCCTCTCGGTTGTACATGCCTTCGCCACTCGGCCGCCCCGCTTGTTGCCACTCGGTTGTGCATGTCTTCACAACTCGACCGCCCCGCGCGTCATCACTCGGTTGTACACATCATCGCCCCTTAACCACCTTGCGCGTCACCATCAGTTGGACATGTCTTTACCTCTACACCCCCAACACGGGAACGGCTAAGTTACTCATATGATCAAACCTCATATCACATTTTGTAGCAAGCTTGCCTCTTTCGAGCATCACTCGGGGGCTACGCATAGCCGTCGGCCATGCCGCCCTCAGGGGTTACGCCCATTCAATCAACCCATTGATTACATCAGGAATATCTTTCTGACCATACTTGCCCGGTCTGCCGAAAATCTATAAGGGTAGTACTGTCCACTCGGACGACCGCCCAAATCATTACCTAAAGTCATCTTCAAGACTGCAAAAGGGTGAAAACAACGCTCCTCTACGGATAACTTAGCCCTATCCTAGGTTCCAAGGCGTCAGTTTCACAAACTTGGACTCAGAGATGGCACGTGCTGGTGTTCCCCCGGGATAATGAGTGGCCTCTCCCCGGAGAGTCAGCCTACACACTAGCTTCGTCACTCGGGTTTCATGGCACGTCCATGTCAGACCACTAGTCTATCTCCTCTGGGAGACATACAAGTGCCACTAAGTTCTTCCTTGCAGTCAACATACCTCAATCAGTCGGGAAGCACGTCCACTCGGACAAATACCCCTTTCATGCAAAAGGGTGAAAATGAAGCTCCTCTGCAGATACAATGTACTCTTACAAATACCCCTTTCATGCAAAATCTAATGGTAGAAGTACTAATGGAAAGATTACTCCACTGAGTGTCCAGCTTTTTCTCTGATCAGCAGTTTCAAAGCGAATTCATTCACCGTGCGAAACACGAAGATTCACCTACTTGACCGAGTTCGGGCTGAATTTATTCCGTGTCGAGTGCACGAAGATCATTCCGACCGACTCAGCTCCAGGCTGAGCTTATTTACCATGTCAAGCACCTGAAGATGCATCCGATTGACTCAATTTCAGACTAAAAGATATTTACCGTGTCGACTGTGTGGAGGTTTACCAGGAGACTTAAACCTCTGCCGACTCATCTAGTCCGGCAGAGGCTCGGGGACTACACCCAGCGGGTGCACTCAGCGTGCCCCCACTGGAAGAGAACTCAGAAAGAAACATTTTGCTCGATGCAAAACCAGCTCCATAATTACTCGACCTCCGAGTCAGAGAAGAACAAGTTCGATCAGTACCATCTAAGAAGAGTTTTAGTTCTCTCAGACCCCCGCCGACTGCCCGCAGTCGACGGTGGTCTCGGGGACTACACCCAGTGGGTGCACTCAGCGTGCCCCCACTGGAGTAATCTCCACTCGGTATGGCCTGACCAGTCCGAGTGATGAACACAACAACAAAAAGACAGGCTCTAAGACTCCCGCTGACTGCCCGTAGTCGACGACAGTCTCTTGGACTACACCCAGTGGGTGCACTCAGCGTGCCCCCACTGGAATGGTATCCACTCGGGCGGTCCACCGGTCCGAGTGGCGACAAACAACAAAAAAGACACGTTCCAGGCGTGAAGAAATTCTGAGTAATCAGTTACTCAATGCAAGACCAGCTCCAAATCACTCCAAAAAAAATTGCTATAAGGTGAGTTTAACGCTCCTCCTCGGACCCGTTTGAGCTCATTTCACTCGGACACCATACAGTCTGGAATCCGTCAAGGCAACATGCGGAGATAAGGTCGTCGGGTGACCAGAGGGAGTTCATAAGGGCCTCCGCAGCACTCGACTCATATAGGAATTCACCTCGACTCGACCCGCTTAACCTCGACCGATTCGGGGGCTAATGACGAGGACATGTATTAGGGGTAGGGTAACAGGCCTGACCTAAAGGCCCTACCCATGGACACCGCATACTTTGTACTGGGCCCCTGGGCCAGATAGCCGTCTAGATGTACCGCAACTTGAAAGTCACTCGGACGGCGACAACCACTCGGAGCATGGCACTTCACTCGACGAGCTCATTCCACTCGACCATGTAACTCACTCGGATATGCAAAGACCAATAGTCAGCATAGCGGTTTTGTAGTGGGCAGGCATTATGGCATTGATGCTCCACCGTGTAACATAAGGGGTGAGGGGTGGCGCACTATATAAGCCACCCCCACCACTAGACTCGGGGTCTTTTCTTCCACCTCTCTCTCTTTTCAACATTAGTCTCAGGACTTAGCTCAGGCATGGGGATCGTTCCTCTCTCACACACACATTGTAATCTCCGGATATATACTCAGATAAAACAAAGCCTCTCCGGAGCACGAGACGTAGGGTTGTTATCTCCATCGTGAGAGGACCGAACTCGCTAAAACCATCGTGTCACCCATATGCATCTCGATAGATCATGCTCCGTTACCCTATACCTTATTATTGTCGGAATCGTTCCCACGACACCGAGTGGATAGAACTTTTTCAAAAATAAATAAAAGCATAAAGTGTGGCATAAGTTTGGTTAAATGGGCTAAAGTGGATGAAACTTTCTTAAATGTGGTAATCTCCATAAAAAATGACAAAAGGAAGGGGTAAAAAATGGAATTGACTCTAAATTATGAACTCTATCACTAAAAAAGAGCAATTCATGCAATGAAAATGAATGTGCGCAATTAATTTTTACTAGAAGCCATGTTCATTTTTTTCTAACTTCAAAGATCGAAGGAAATAACTGTGCATCCATTGTGTACATGTGTATCAGTTACATATCTGTGCATTCATTACATGCCATCTTTCTACAAGATATGTCATATTAACACTATAAATAAGGTCTTTGGTGCCACAATGTTGACCTGTGGCTATTTGCAACTACACTCCAACCTATACAACCACATTGGACCTTCATAGCCGATCAACATCAAAAGTTATAGTTTGAGTCAAATTATAGCTTGCTATCTCTCGTGTGGGTGCAACGATTTGGGTGAATGCATGGACAATGTTAACTTGGTTGGGTTGAGAGTGGGATGCATTAGGAATGGGGGTTTGGCTTGATTTGCAGTTCAAGCTGCAATCAAGATGAACCATGGATGGTTCACTTTCTGCATTGTGACCGGCTTAATTTGCAAGTGTCTCTCGATAACAACTTCGACGAGGTTGTTGTGTCCATGAAGACTCGCTTGCATTTATGATACTAGATGACCTATTACGCCAACTGGCGCAGAGACAACCACCAACCCAGAAGCTAATCGAACTATTTGAAACGTGAAAAGGAAGTTATGTGAACTATTTAAAGGATGTTTCCTGCAAATGGCCTGCAAGTGATTGTGCTTCATAATGCATTTTTATATGCCATGTATTACCAACGATAGATAACGTAATCATTTTTCATGTCCTTCTTTGACTGGCTAGGAGAACCCAACAGCCGTTTCGCCCAGCTGTCTCCCAAATACCTGGCCCTTCCATTGAAAAGGGGTGTACCCAGGTGGGAACAACGAACCGCCCGCATGGCCGGCTCGCATGCGCGTGAGACTTGGGAGGGCCAAGTGGCATGCCAAACTCTTCCCATCTCAGCCCCATGGTCCATGATTAGCAGTGCAATCAGTAGGGCATTTGTTTTGCAAGTTTAAGTAGTAATTAATCCATTGATCTCAACATGCAAATTAATTAATACAAATAAGTTAGCATCCATCATGCACTTGCATTATTTTCACATGTCTCTTTGTGGTTCAAATAAGTTGGTGTGACCTCCATGGTAATCATTGCAACATAATTATAACAAATAATCCCCTATTGTTGTGCCCTCCACCTTCCGGCGGTGACCCTCGACTGCAACACGGAGGTGGTGCTCCGGAACCTGGTCGCCTACGAGTCGTCCGCTGCATCAGGCCCGCTGGTGTTCACCCGATACACGGAGCTCATGAACGACATCATCGACACCGACGAAGACATCACTCTGCTCCGCAAGCACGGCGTGGTGATTAACCGCATGAAGAAGAGCGACGGCGAGGCCGCCAAGCTGTGGAACGGCATGAGCCGCTCCGTGCAGCACTCCAAGGTACCGAACCTGGATGCGGTCATCGAGGACGTGAACCGCTACTACAGCCGCCGGTGGAGCGTCAAGGCGAAGCGGTTCATGCGCAAGTACGTGCTCAGCTCATGAAAGATGCTCACCTTCTTCGCCACCATCAACATGGTTCTGCTCACCACCTTGCAGGCCTTCTGCTCCGTCTACACGTGCTCTCGGTGGTTCGGTGACGTTGTTGTCGCGGTCACGCCGACACCGAGATAGTAAGTAGATTGGTATACGCATGCGTTCCTCGGCCACGCCGTGTCTGCGACAACATAGCGTGATCATGCCGTTGCCTTGTTTGCACCTACGGTCTTTGGTTCCTTGTCGGCGAGTCCTCATGCTTCGATCTCGGTGGTAGGGGTGGGAATAAGTTTAAGGTTTGGTGTCCGGTCATCGATGGCGAGACGATGATGCTGCCTTATGCCGGCGTTGAATAAGTCATCCACACCTCGTCCTAGTTTCGGATATGTGTCGTCCAGAGGCATGTAGAGGATGGTGTGTTCTTGGATCTAGTTGTTCGGATCTGGTTTTCACTTGTGTAGGTATGTCTCGGGGGTGTCGTTCTATGGAGCAAACGGCGTGCTTGTGCAACTTTGATCCTTCGGCTCTAGCAGATCGACAGGGCTCCAACTAATACGGAGTATTTAAAAACATAAGGCTCTGCTTGAGATCTATTTAAAATCACGGAGTGGATAGAACGTGTTCAAAAATAAGTAAACACATAAAGTGTGGCATAAGTTTGGTTAAATGGGCTAAAGTGGATGAAACTTTCTTAAATGTGGTAATCTCCATAAAAAATGACAAAAGGAAGGAGTAAAAAAAATGGAATTGACTCTAAATTAATGAACGCTACCACTAAAAAAGAGCAATTCATGAAAATGAGCGTGCACAATTCTTTTACTAGCAGTCATGTTCATTTTTTTCTAACTTCAAAGTTCGAAGGAAATAACTGCGCATCCATTGCGCATATGTGTATCAGTTATTTATCTGTGCATTCATTACATACCACCTTTCTACAAGATATGTCATATTAACACTATAAATAAGGTCGTTGATGCCATAATGTTGACCAGTGGCTATTTGCAACTACACTCCAACATATACAACCACATTGGGCCTTCATAGTGGATCAACATCAAAAGTTGTAGTTTGAGTTAAATTATAGCTTGCTATCTCTCGTGTGGGTGCAACGGTTTGGGCGAATGCATAGACAATGTTAACTTGGTTGGGTTGAGAGTGGGATGCATTAGGAATGGGAGTTTGGCTTGATTTGCAGTTCGAGCTGCAATCAAGATGAACCATGGATGGTTCACTTTCTGCATTGTGACGCAAACTTAATTTGCAAGTATATCTCGATAACAGCTTTGACGAGGTTGTTTGTGTCCATCAAGACTCGCTTGCATTTATGATACTAGATGTCTCGTTACGCCAATTGGCACAGAGACAACCAACAATGCAGAAGCTAATCGAACTATTTGAAACATGAAAAGGAAGTTATGTGAACTGTTTCAAAGATGTTTCCTGCAAATGGTCTTTTTTTGAACAAGGAGGCTTGCCCCCCGGCCTCTGCATCTGCAAATGGCCTGCAAGTGATTATGTTTCATAATGCATTTGTATATGCCATGTATTACCAACGACAGATAACTTGATCATTTTTCATGTCCTTCTTTGGCTCACTAGAAGAACCCGATAGCCGTTTCGCCCGGTTGTCTCCCAAATACCTGGCCTTTCTGTTCAGACTAAGACATAACCATCCTTTCTACCGAGCCACGTCCTGCTCGACCATGCCGGTTTAGCACTATGTATTGGGCAAAAGAACTAGGGACGTACCCTGGTGGGTACAACGAACCACCCGCATGGCCGGCTCGCACGCGTACGAGACCCGGAGGGCCAAGCGGCATGCCAAACTCTTCCCATCTCGGCCCTATGGTCCATGATTAGCATTGTGATCAGTAGGGTATTTGTTTTGCAAGTTTATGTAGTAATTAGTCCATTGATCTCAGCACCCAAATTATTTAGTACAAATAAGTTAGCATCCATCATGCAGTTGAATTATTTTCACATGTCTCTTTGTGGTTCAAATTATGTTAAGTCAGCAAGCATGTACTGATCGAACTGTATTCAATTTCTATTTTAGCTAAGACTTTGTCAATATCTTTTCTATCATCTTAACAACTCGTTATGCTTTTGCTAGGTGATTTGACCAGAAACGATGGTAATGAGTTCAAGTCATAGCCAACGAGAAGCACACGTGAGTATAGTGGAAGAATAGGGCAAATTAGAATAATCATTTATCTGAATATCTCATTATTCCAAAATCCGGATTGTTTGGCGGAGAGATGCATCTAAACATGAGTGTAGCCAATCTGAATATAATTTGGAATTTGTGTAACTCAAGTGTGGCTATGCAAAATTTTAGATGGAGTTTGTGGTTACTTATTAGAGTAGCAAATTCCAGTTACCTAGTAGAAAGTAAGTGGAATCTGAAATGAATTGTTAAATCTGCTTTCTTTGCTTCTGCAAAAGAGAGAAGCCGAGAAATACTGCTATCTTGGTTATATGGAAGGCTTATTTGTCGGCTGGAACCCCTTCCGATTCAAGACGATTTGGACAAGAAGAACCCCAAGTCTCTTCGAATCCCTGTAAAGTCGCATTCTGCATTACTATTGGAAGACGTCGTGGGTCGCGGGAATGAAGTGGAGGGGAATATATTGCAGTAGTTATGGGTTCCTATTGTATTCATTCAAAATAGTACAAAAAATGAATGGTCCTTGTTTTGTCTTAATGAAGCTCCTGGGTTGCTTGGGTGAGAAGTTTGAGGACTTGTGCAGGATATATGAGAGTTAGGAACAAACTTTGGTAATTCACGTTCTAGTTTTAGGGCAAGGCAAAGAATGTTATTACTGCCAGCACAGACATGTGGTTTGACATTATGAAGGCACATATAGAAACTGGAACAACTTGTATTCTTTTAGTTTGAGATTGGGTTGGGCTGAGAGATAAAAAAATGTTGTGGTTTATACATGTGCTCATGGGCTGTAGAGGCCCCATTCCGACCTCTCTTAGTCTCAATGGGGAGTAGTCTATGGTTGCCGCCAGGATAAGAAGGCCCGGGCCTAGTTGCCACCTCCGCCTACGACCTTTGTCAGTGCGGCATTCTCTGCCACCACCGCCTCCTCTCCTTTGCCACCAAAATCGTAGGAGCTCGCCTCGGGTAGCTCGCCTTCACGTTCTGCCACGCCACAACTTCACCATCCTGGTCTTGCCCAAATCCACTGTAGGGATGGCAGCCATCCTGTGAAGAACCGCCCCTATGGTGGCGGCGCTGCTGCTGTGCACGTCATGTGGAGCCAGCCGGCTCGCGTGGTTCCTTGGGGCTAGCGAGCCCGCTGCTTCATCCGGTAATGATTGGATATTCCAGGATCATAGCAATTATACATAGAGCTCGCCGGTATCAATAAGTTCCACCGCCGCGTGATGCATCATGGTAGAGCACATATGTCTTAATGTGTGTCATTAGGGTCCGAATGCCATGATTTTAGATCTGGACCTATTATGTTTTCATGAATATATTTGAGTTCTTGATCCTATCTGCAAGTTATATGCACATGGTATTCTTCTGAATCATGGACCCCAATGTGACAATAATTGGGATACTCTTCGGGAATGACGGTAATTTGAGCTCATGTATTCATTATGTGCTAATACTTTGTTCCGGTTCTATATTAACAGGAACGCCCTAATTATGGTCAAGATGTTCATAAATATTAAAAGGAGCACCTTAATTATGTTGTGGTTCTCTATTCGCATGTTCACAAATAAGGTCGATTATGGTGAATAATCGGAAAAAATGGATAATGGCTTTAATGAGCATGGAGATAAACTCATAAGGTCGACTATGACGCGCTACTATTTCTTTTTCCATCCCCACAAATAACACAATCTTGCAGCCAACACCCTGAAGCTTTTGTTTCCTTACAAACAAGGACAAATTGTGATCCCATCGGTGACCGAGCTAGCTAGCAGTGGTGTGCGGTTTGCGCCGACCAACAACAACATGTCCACCATTGCCTTCAACTGCAAGACGACGACGCGGAGGTGACCCTCAACCGCAACACCGAGGTGGTGCTCCGGAACCTGGTCGCCTATGAGTCGTTCGCCGCATCGGGCCTGCTGGTCCTCACCCGGTGTCGGTACTAAAACTGGTGGATCTCGGATAGGGGGTCCCGAGCTGTGAGTCTTGGAACAATGGTAACAGGAGACAAGGGAGACGATGTTTTGCCCAGGTTTGGACCCTCTCGAAGAGGTAAACCCCTACGTCCTACTTTGATTGTATTGTTTCAATGTAGTACAAATTACAGGGTGATCTACCTCGAGATCAGATGATTCTGTTCTAAAACTCAAAGGCTTGTGTTCGTGCCTCCAAAGACTAAACCCCTCAGCTTATATAGGCACCGGGGGTACCTAGGTTGCAAATATGGTTGATTGCCAACTAGGAATAAACATGCCGACTACTAGAACTCTCCTTGAAGTATATTATGTCTACTACACAACCTTTTTCTTGTAGACGTTGTTGGGCCTGCAAGTGCAGAGGTTTGTAGGACAGTAGCAAATTTCCCTGAAGTGGATGACCTAAGGTTTATCAATCCGTGGGAGGCATAGGTTGAAGATGGTCTCTCTCAAACAACCGTACAACCAAATAACAAAAAGTCTCTTGTGTCCCCAACACACTCATTACAATGGTAAATTGTATAGGTGCACTAGTTCGGCGAAGAGATGGTGATAAAAGTGCAATATGGATGGTAGATATAGATTTTTGTAATCTGAAAATATAAAAACAGCAAGGTAACAAGTGGTAAAAGTGAGCGTAAACGGTATTGCAATGCTAGGAAACAAGGCCTAGGGTTCATACTTTCACTAGTGCAAGTTCTCTCAACAATAATAACATAACTCGATCATATAACTATCCCTCAACATGAAACAAAGAGTCACTCCAAAGTCACTAATAGCGGAGAACAAATGAAGAGATTATGGTAGGGTACGAAACCACCTCAAAGTTATTCTTTCTAATCGATCTATTCAAGAGTCCGTAGTAAAATAACACGAAGATATTCTTTCCGTTCGATCTATCATAGAGTTCGTACTAGAATAACACCTTAAGACACAAATCAACCAAAACCCTAATGTCACCTACACTACTAGGAAAAGGGCTATAGATGATATGGCCACTAATGGCGCACCAGACAAGTGGTGCGCCATTACTATCTACTAATGGTGCACCATGTGTTGGTGCGCCATTAGTAATATATTACTAATGGCGCACCTGGTGTGTGGTGCGCCATTAGTAGTTTTGAAAAAAAATGTTAATAATGGCGCACCGTGGTTAGTGCGCCATTACTAGTTGACATAGTAATGACGCACCACACCCACCGTGCGCCATTAGTAGTTTTGAAAAAAAAAATGTTAGTAATGCCGAGCCCCACCTCCCCTCGCCCCGTCGCCCCCCTCCCCTCGCCGCCCCCTTGCCCCACCTTCCCTCGCCCGTCGCCCCACCATCCCAACCACCGCCGTCGCCGCCGCCACCGCCACCGCCCATGGCCCCACCGCCCCTCGCCCGTCGCCCCACCACCGCCACCGCCCGGCGCCCGTCGCCGACGGCGCCCACAGTGCCTGCCGCCCCACCACCTGCCGTCGGCCCTTGCGCCCGCCGCCCGGAGCAGGCTCGCCGCCGCTGTAACACCGGATAATTAAGCTACAGTAATCCATGCTAATGATGCCACGTCACCTCGGTTACTATGATTAAACTCACGTTGGTTCGAACCCTGTTCAAATTCAAATTGAAAACATAGGCAACAATAAAAGTTTCCAAAAATTAAATCTAAAATGTACGGGGGTTGGCAAATATTACAAAGTTAATTATGGTGGGGTGCTCACATTTTTATGAAGTGTCTAGATAGATTAAATAAATTAAAACAGAAAAGAAAGAAAGAAAAAAATTAAGAAAAGAAAATAAAACAAAAAGGAGTGGGGGAGAAAACCCCCCAGCCCAGCCAGGCCAAGCCCACAGCCCAGTCGGCCAGCCCCTAGCCCGGCCCAACCGGCCGCCCCCCTTATCCACCTCCCCCCGTCGGTGGAAAACCTAGCCACCCATTCTCCCCCGATCCTCCTCCTCCCTCCCAGCGCCGATCTGGATCGGCTCCGCCCGATCCGTTCCCCCCGGCGCCGGCGACTCGCCGCCCCGTCCTCACCCCCTCCCCTCCTCCCGACCGACGCGCAAGGCCCCTCGTCGTCTCGGGCCGACCCGTCCCGGCGACCACCTCGCCGGATCCTTTGCCGCCCGGCGCCTCCCGTCCTCCTCCTCACGGTGCGCCCCGGCCGTCTCAGCACGCCTCGAGACCCTCCGCCCCCGTGAGCTCTTCCCCCCCCGTGGATCCCCTCTCTCCCTCGTCCCCTCCCGAGCACCACCACCGCGCCCCACGTCGCGGCTCGGCCGCCCCCCCTGCGCACGGGCCTCCTCTCCCTTCCCCGCCACGGAGCACGGGCGTGCTCCCGGCCTCTCTCCCTTCTCCTCGCCGAGTCGCGGCCTCGGCGAGCCGCCACCAAACGCCCCATGGCGTGGATCTCGTCGCCGGCGCCCCCCGGTGACCAAATGGTCACGGGCCGGCCCGTGGTGCTCGGTAGCGCCATAACACCCCCGCCCCGTGGCCTTTGTCGGCGGACCCGTACCACCCGCCGCCTCCGCGCTCGCCGCGCGTTTCTTGCCGAGTCGGCCGTGGCCTTACCACCAATGGACGCAGCGTCCACCCGCTTTCGAGCAACGCCGCCGCGCGCCTTTTGGCCGCGGACGAAGGATTCAGCGAATCGGCGCCCCTCCGCTGCGGACGCCCACCAGAGCCAACTCTGGTACCCGGTACCGACGTGGCCGACCAGGCCACCGCTTTGAGCCAGCGCCCAGTGGGCCGGGGCCCCCCTCGCCGACCTGCTGACTCGGTCAGCTAGGCTGACTGGGCACCCCCTGCCTATGACATGGGGGCCCCACCCCCACAGAACGTTTTTAAAATAAAAGAAAAGGAGAAAAGGGAAAATTAAATAAATATAACTAATAAAAATAAAAATGAATAAAATTAATTAAATAATTAATTAATTAAATAATTAATTTAATTAATCCTGATTAATTAACCTAATGACTAATTAACTTAATTAACTACTATTAATTAGTTAGCAGTATGATGACAGGACCCACATGTCGGGGTTGACCTAGTCAACCACATTGATTCTTGACGTCGGCATGGCGTCATCTTGGCGTCATAAATACAATTTTTCGAATTAATTAATTAATTAATTAAATTCGAGGAATTAATAAAATCTTTAAAAAATCATATCTTTTAATCCGTAACTTCGGTTAAAATATTTTCAACATGAAAGTTGCTCGAGCAGCGAGGCGAATCCGGATCGCGATCCGTTCGTCGCCACACCCCTAACCTATCAGACCTGCAACTTTCCCCTCGGCTCCTCTGCTGAAAAACACGAAACAGGAATGCTTTCCGGATGTTTTATAACAGTACCACCTCATACCACGTTAGGGCACGCCTAGCATCGCTTCTTGACATGTCATGCATCGATATGCATCTGTTTACTTAGTATTCATTGTTTCTTCCCCTCTTCTCTCCGGTAGACTACGAGACCGGCCAGCTGCTTTGGCGAGTTCGACTACGGTGTTGTGACCCTCTCACTTGCGAGCAACCAGGCAAGCCCCCCCTTGATCACGGATATCGCCTACTCTTCTCTATCTGCTTGCATTAGAGTAGTGTAGCATATTCTTGCTTGAGATACTCCTATCTTTCTTTGCATAGCTTTGTCCTTGTAACTCTTGTTGTTACTTTACGCAATCCTAAATGTTTAGCATAGGATGCTAGTACTTTCATCTGTGGCCCTACATTCTTGTCCGTCTGCGCGTGCTATACTATCGGGCCGTGATCACTCGGGAGTTGATCACGGGTATATACTATATACTTTATACATGATACATGTGGAGACTAAAGTCGGGTCGGTGATGGAGCACCATGAGTGGATCTTGAGGCGGGCGGCAGGGGCAGGTTGAGACCGCCTAGGAGAGAGGTGGGCTGGCCTGTTCGGCGTTCGCGGATACTTGCTGCAACGAGGTCTTGGTATTTGATCTGAGTTGGCTCTGAGCTTATCGCACTAACCATCTACGCGGGAGTAGTTATGGGTATCCGGCGTCGTGGTATCGGCCAAGCACTTGAGGACGTCGGTGACGGGCGGCGCGCGCGGATTGGACTGGGCGCCACTAGGCTAGGTGCGCTTCGGCGCCCACGCAAACTCTGCAGGTGTGCTCGAGGCGATGGGCCCGGACCCTGCGGCGCTTAGGTTTAGACCGGCGTGTTGGCCTCTGTTGTGCCTAGGTGGGGCTGCGGCGTGTTGATCTTCAGCGGCGGGCATGACCCGAGAAAGTGTGTCGGCCAAATGGGATCAAGCGTGCTGGGTAAGATGGTGCACCCTGCAGTGAGTTAATCTATTGAATAGCCGTGATCTTGATAACAGGGCGACTTGGAGTTGTACCTTGAGCTTATGACAACTAGAACCGGATACTTGATAAAACCGCCCTTCCAAGTGCGGATACAACGGTGGTCGCTCTCTCGGGGATATGAGGAGGGATCGCGGGTAGGATTATTGCTATGTGATGTTACTTGGAGGACTTGATTGCCCTCCTCTACTGTTGCAAGGCAGGTGTCGAGCGTAGTCTTCGTTAAGACTAACTATCCCCTCTTATTACGGCATTCTGCAGTTCGGTCCTTGATATGGCCCTTTACACATATACCCATGCATATGTAGTGTAGCTCCTTGCTTGCGAGTACTTTGGATGAGTACTCACGGTTGCCTTGTTCCCCTTTTCCCCTACCTCTACTCGATTGCTGAAACAGACTATGGAGCCAGGGCAGGCGCCACCGTCGATGGCGACTACTACTATGGAGGTGCCTACTACTACGTGCAGCCGGCGCGGCGACCGGGAGTAGCTAGGAGGATCCCGGGCAGCAGGAGCTGCTCCTCTTCGATCTGTATCCCAGTTTGTGCTAGCCTTCTTAAGGCAAACTTGTTTAACTTATGTACGTACTCAGATATTGTTGCTTCCGTGACTTCGTCTATGATCGAGCACTTGTATTCGAGCCCTCGAGGCCCTGGCTTGTATTATGATGCTTGTATGACTTATTTTATTTGTAGAGTTGTGTTGTGATATCTTCCGTGAGTCCACGATCTTGATCGTACACATTTGCGTGCATGATTAGTGTACGATTAAATCGAAGCGTCCAACCGCCCTAACGCCCGCGCCGCCCGGAGCAGGCTCGCCACGGGCCCCTCGTCCGCCTCGCCCCGGAGCCGGGCCGCCGCCGCTGCCCTAACATGACCGTCCACCACCACCCCTGCCCGGAGCCAAGGTGAGCATTTTTTTGTTTTTTCTATTGTTTTTCTTTGCTGTTTAGGTTTAATTAGGTTATTGATAGGTTTAGGTTAGTGGTTGGTTTAGGTTAGTGCTAGATTTAGGTTTAGATAATTAGAAGAAGAAGAAAGTTGAAAAAAAGAAGAAGAAGTAGAAGAAGAGGAAAAAGGAAAAAAAAAAGGAAGAAGAATAAGAAGAAAGTTGAAAAACAGAACAAGAAAGGAAGAAGGAGAAAAGGAGGAGGAGGAAGGAGAAGAAAGAAAAAGGAGAACAAGAAAAGAAGAGAGGTGGAGAAGAAGAAGATGGAAAGGAAAAGGAAGAATGCATCATTGTTTAATTGTAGAGGCTGATGATCGAAAAGTTGACCTTTCTTAGGAGTAGCATCTTAAAATAAGTAACCCTTCATGTCTTCAAATAAAATAATAGAACAACATAACTTAGAACGGTAATATAACCAAGAAATCATACAAAACATTAAAACAGTGGAAACTACGGCAAGGTTTTGACATCATTAAACCCACCCACATGATTGAAATAAAAAAAAACATAACTCTGCATATGTAAAGACAGAAGGCATAACAGAGAAAAAAATCATTATAAAGAAACTAGTTGCTGACATTAAGCTTGCACATTCAATAGCTCACACCTTCTTCTTGAGCGGATATAGCGTTGGAACTACATTGCAGGGGTCCTTTGCCATACTCCATGACATCATTAGGCTGATGGTTACGAACCTGTGAAAGCAATATAATTCATCTGAGACATAAAAAAGGCTCAAGCAGCACTCGAATTAATTGAACATGGGGAGGAAATTGTCGGGGCCAACCTTGGGTAAATCAGATATTGCATCTTGAGGGCGAGAGCTTTTTCAAGTGTTTATTTGCTGCTTCCTCATAAGCAACGAGACATCTCTGAGGATAGAACATCATTTTAGTAGGATGTAACAATCATTAGTCTTCGAGAAGAATGATATTAAATAACATAGTGGCTTGTGATGTATTTTCGTACAGAAAATGCATTTGGCACTAGTCCTCGCTTAACAACATCATGGGTGGGAAGCGGGAACTTCGGAAGTGCACTGGTGTAGTTGATTATCTTCTGCTCAAAATTTATGCTGCTATAATGTTGTATGATAATGTTGTAAAGGTACTAATTAGTCTCTTCTGCTGCTTATCAGAGATGGGGGGACGCAGCCACCGCCGCTCTGCCACACCGCAGTATGAGTTGGATGCTTCCGAGTTCTTCAGTATCATACTTGGGACTTCAGTTGTTGGAAATATGCCCTAGAGGCAATAATAAATTAGATATTATTATATTTCCTTGTTCATGGTAATCGTTTATTATCCATGCTATAATTGTATTGATAGGAAACTCAGATACATGTGTGGATACATAGACAACACCATGTCCCTAGTAAGCCTCTAGTTGACTAGCTCGTTGATCAATAGATGGTTATGGTTTCCTGACCATGGACATTGGATGTCGTTGATAACGGGATCACATCATTTGGAGAATGATGTGATGGACAAGACCCAATCCTAGGCCTAGCACAAAGATCGTAGTTAGTATGCCAAAGCTTTTGAATGTCAAGTATCATTTCCTTAGACCATGAGATTGTGCAACTCCGGATACCGTAGGAATGCTTTGGGTGTACCAAAGCGTCCTGGCAATGCTGGGTGGCTATAAAGGTGCACTACAGGTATCTCTGAAAGTGTTTGTTGGGTTGGCACGAATCGAGACTGGGATTTCTCACTCCGTGTGACGAAGAGGTATCTCTGGGCCCACTCGGTAGGACATCATCATAATGTGCACAATGTGATCAAGGGGTTGATCACGGGATGATGTGTTACGGAACGAGTAAAGAGACTTGCCGGTAACGAGATTGAACAAGGTATCGGTATACCGACGATCGAATCTCGGGCAAGTACAATACCGTCAGACAAAGGGAATTGTATACGGGATCGATTGAGTCCTTGACATCGTGGTTTATCCGATGAGATCATCGTGGAACATGTAGGAGCCAACATGGGTATCGAGATCCGCTGTTGGTTATTGACGAAGAACGTCTCGGTCATATGCGCATGTCTCCGAACCGTAGGGTCTACACATAAGGTTCGGTGGCGCTAGGGTTGTATGAATATGAGTATGCAGCAAACCGAATGTTGTTGAGTCCGGATGAGATCCTGACGTCACGAGGAGTTCGGAATGGTCTGGAGGTAAAGATTTATATATGGGAAGTCTTATTTTGGTATTTGGAAAAGTTTACGCACTTTATCGGTATTATGCAGGGAGTGCGAAGGGGTCGGGGGTCCACCGGGGTCCACCTGCCCGGGGCCACATGGGCTGTGGGGGTGTGCCTTGGCCTATATGGGCCAAGGGCACCAGCCCCAAGAGGCCCATCGCCAAGGAGACTTGGGAGGAGAGTCCTAAAGGGGAAGGCACCTCAGAGGTGCCTTGGGAGATGGACTCCTCCCCTCTTGGCCGCACCCTTCTTTGGAGGAAGGGCAGGCTGCACCCTCCCCCTCTCTTGCACCTATATAAAGGGATGGGAGGGAGGGGCAGCCACACCTGAAGCCCTTGGCGCCTCCCTCTCTGCTACACCTCCTCCTCCTCCCGTGGTTGCTTAGCGAAGCCTGCGGAGTTCTGCTGCATCCACCACCACGCCGTCGTGCTGCTGGATCATCATCAACCTCTCCTTCCCCTTGCTGGATCAAGAAGGAGGAGGCGTCATCCGCTCCGTCACGTGTGTTGAACGCGGAGGTGCTGTCCGTTCGGCACTAGGTCATCGGTGATCTGAATCACTGCGATGCGACTCCATCATCCCGTTCCATTGAGCGCTTCCGCCTGCGATCTACAAGTGGTATGTAGATGCAATCACTCTCCCATGACTCGTTTCTTAGATGAACTCATAGATGGATCTTGGTGAAACCGTAGGAAATTTTTAATTTTCTCGCAGCGTTCCCCAACAGTGGCATCATGAGCTAGGTCTATCTTAGTTCTCTATTGCACGAGTAGAACACAATTTGTTGTGGGCGTAGATGTTGTCAACTTTCTTGCCGCCACTAGTCTTATCTTGCTTCAGCGGTATTGTGGGATGAAGCGGCCGGACCGACTTTACGTGCGCTTACGTGAGACTGGTTCCACCGGTGACATGCACTAGTTGCATAAGGTGGCTAGCGGTGTCTGTCTCTCCCACTTTAGTTGGAGCGGATTCGATGAAAAGGGTCCTTATGAAGGGTAAATAGAAGTTGACAAATCACGTTGTGGCTTTCACGTAGGTAAGAAAACTTTCTTGCTAGAACCCTATTGCAGCCACGTAAAACTTGCAACAACAATTAGAGGGCGTCTAACTTGTTTTTGCAGCAAGTGTTTTGTGATATGATATGGCCAAAGTTGTGATGAATGATGAATGATATATGTGATGTATGAGATCATGTTCTTGTAATAGGAATCACGACTTGCATGTTGATGAGTATGACAACGGCAGAGCCATAGGAGTTGTCTTTATTTTTGTATGACCTGCGTGTCATTGAAGAAGCCATGTAAATTACTTTACTTTATTGCTAAGCGCATTAGCCATAGAAGTAGAAGTAGTCGTTGGCGTGACAACTTCATGAAGACACGATGATGGAGATCATGATGATGGAGATCATGGTGTCATGCGGTGACAAGATGATCATGGAGCCCGAAGATGGAGATCAAAGGAGCTATATGATATTGGCCATATCATGTCACTACTATATAATTGCATGTGATGTTTATTATGTTTATGCATCTTGTTTACTTTGAGCAGCGGTAGTAAATAAGATGATCCTCATAACAATTTCAAGAAAGTGTTCTCCCTAAGCGTGCACCGTTGCTAAAGTTAAATCGTTTGAAGCACCACGTGATGATCGGGTGTGATAGATTCTTACGTTCACATACAACGGGTGTAAGCCAGATTTACACACGCAGAACACTTAGGTTAACTTGACGAGCCTAGCATGTACAGACATGGCCTCGGAACACAAGAGACCGAAAGGTCGAGCATGAGTCGTATAGTAGATACGATCAACATGAAGATGTTCACCGATGATGACTAGTCCGTCTCACGTGATGATCGGACACGGCCTAATTGACTCGGATCATGTAATCACTTAGATGACTAGAGGGATGTCTATCTAAGTGGGAGTTCATGAGATGAACTTAATTATCTGAACATAGTCAAAAGATCTTTGCAAATTATGTAAAAGCTCGCGCTTTAGTTCTCTTGTTTAGATATGTTCCTAGAGAAAATATAGTTGAAAGTTGTGATGGCGAGTTATGCGGATGAAGAAAGCTTATGTCCTTAATGCACGCTCAGTGTGCTGAACCCCAAGCGTCGTTTGTGGATGTTCTGAACATCGGACATACACGTTTTGATAACTACGTGATAGTTCGGTTAAGCGGTTTAGAGTTGAGGCACCAAAGGCGTTTTTCAAAGCGTCGCGGAACATATGAGATGTTTGAGGGCTGAAATTGGGATTTCAGGCTCGTGCCCACGTCAAGAGGTATAAGACCTCCGGCGATTTTCTTAGCCTGCAAACTAAGGGAGAAAAGCCCAATCGTTGAGCTTGTGCTCAGATTATGCGAGTGCAACAATCACTTGAATCGAGTGGGAGTTGATCTTCCGGATGAGATAGTGATGTTTCTCCAAAGTCATTGCCACCAAGCTGCTAGAGCTTCGTGATGAACTATAACATGTCGGGGATAGATATGATGATCCTTGAGGTATTCACGATGTTTGACACGCGAAAGTAGAAATCAAGAAGGAGCATCAATTGTTGATGGTTGGTGAAACCACTAGTTTCAAGAAGGGCAAGGACAAGAAGGGCACTTCATGAAGCGGCAAATCAGTTGCTGCTCGGTGAAGAAACCCAAGGTTGAACCCAAACCGAGACTAAGTGCTTACGTAATAAGGGAACAGCCTTTGGAGCAGAATTACCCTAGATACTTGGTAGATAAGAAGGCTGGCAAGGTCGATAGAAGTATATTGGATATACATTATGTTAATGTGTACTTTACTAGTACTCCTAGTAGCACCAGGGTATTAGATACCGGTTCGGTTGCTAAGTGTTAGTAACTCGAAACAAAAGCTACGGAATAAACGGAGACTAGCTAAAGGCGAGCTGACGATACGTGTTGGAAGTGTTTCCAAGGTTGATATGATCAAGCATCGCACCATCGAGATTGGTGTTGAACCTAAAAAATTGCTATTTGGTGTTTGCGTTGAGCATAGACATGATTGGATTATATGCATGCATGTCTGGTTATTCATTTAAGGAGAATAATGGTTACTCTGTTAATTTGAATAATGCCTTCAATGGTCTAGCACCTAAAAGGAATGGTTTATTGAATCTCGATTGTAGTGATACATTTTCATGCCAAAAGATATAAGATAGTAATGATAGTACCATGTACTTGTGGCACTGCCATGTAAGTCATATTGGTATAAAAGCATGAAGAAGCTCCATGTTGATGGATCTTTGGACTCACTCGTTTTGAAAAGTTTGAGACATGCAAACCATGTCTATTGGTGTATCGCATGAAGAAACTCCATGCAGATGGATCGTTTGGACTCACTTGATTTTGAATCACTTGAGATATGCAAATCATACCACATGGGCAAGATGGTGAAAAGCCTCGGTTTCAAAGATAAGATGGAACAAGGTAGCAACCTGTTGGAAGTAACACATTTTGATGTGTGCAGTCCAATGAGTGTTGAGGCATGCAGTGAATATCGTTATGTTCTAACTTCATAGATGATTCGAGTAGATGTTGAGTATATTTACTTGATGAAACACAAAGTCTGAATTATTGAATGGTTCAAGTAATTTCAGAGTGAAGTTAAAGATCATTGTGACAAGAGGATAAAAATGTCTATGATATGATCACAGAGATGAGTATCTGAGTTACAAGCTTTGCACATAATTAAGACATTGTGGAAATTGTTTCACAATTAATACGCTGGAACACCATAGTGTGATGGTGTGTCCGAACATCATAGTTGCACCCTATTGGATATGGTGCGTACCATGATGTCTCTTATCGAATTACCACTATTGTTCATGGGTTAGGCATTAGAGACAACCGCACTCACTATAATAGGGCACCACGTAATTCCGTTGAGACGACACCATTTGAACTATGGTTTGGAGAAACCTAAGTTGTCGTTTCTTAAAAGTTTGGGGCTGCGACGCTTATGTGAAAAGTTTCAGGATGATAAGCTCGAACCCAAAGCGGATAAAATGCATCTTCATAGGACACCCAAAACCAGTTGGGTATACCTCCTATCTCAGATCCGGAAGCAAAAGTAATTGTTTCTAGAAGCGGGTCCTTTCTCGAGGAAAAGTTTCTCTCGAAAGAATTGAGTGGGAGGATGGTGGAGACTTGATGAGGTTGTTGAACCATCACTTCAACTAGTGTGTAGCGAGGCACGGAAGTTGTTCTGTGGCACCTACACCAATTGAAGTGGAAGCGATGATAGTGATCATAATGCTTGGATCAAGTCACTACAAAACCACGTGGGGCGACAAGGACATGTCTTGCTTGAGTAGTACGGTGATCCTGTCTTGAAGGTCATGTTGCTAGACAACAATGAACCTACGAGCTATGGAGAAGCGATGGTGGGCCCGGATTCCGACAAATGGCTTGAGGCCATAAAATCCGAGAGAGGATCCATGTATGAAAATAAAGTGTAGACTTTGGAAGAACTACTTGATGGTCGTAGAGGCTGTTGGGTACAAATGGATTTTAGAAGAAGACGGACAATGATGGTAAAGTGTCACCATTAAGAAAGCTCGACTTGTCGTTAAAGATGTTTTCCGACAAGTTCAAGGAGTTGACTACGGTGAGGCTTTCTCACTCGTAGCGATGCTAAGAGTCTGTTGGAATTGGATTAGCATTTACTGCATTATTTATGAAATCTTGCATATAGGATGACAAAACATTGTTTCCTTGACAGTTTTCTTGAGGAAAGGTTGTATGTGATACAACCAGAAGGTTTTTGACAATCCTGAAAGATGCTAACAAGTATACAAAGCTCCAGCAATCCTTCTAAAGGACTGGAGTAAGCATCTCGGAGTTGGAATGTACGCTTTGATGAGATGATCAAAGATTTTGGGTCTATACAAAGTTTATGAGAAACTTGTATTTCCAAAGAAGTGAGTGGGAGCACTATAGAATTTCTGATGAGTATATGTTGTTGACATATTGTTGATCAGAAATGATGTAGAATTTCTGGAAAGCATATAGGGTTATTTGAAAGGTGTTTTTCAATAGAAAACCTGGATTAAGCTACTTGAGCATTGAGCATCAAGATCTATGAGGATAGATCAAAACGCTAAATGGTACTTTCAAATGAGCACATACCTTGACATAATCTTGAAGGTGTTCAAGATGGATCATCAAAGAAGGAGTTCTTGCCTGAGTTGTAAGGTATGAAGTTAAGACTTAAAGCTCGACCACGGCAGAATAGAGAGAAAGGACGAAGGTCGCCCCTATGCTTCAGACGTAGGCTCTATAGTATGCTATGTTGTGTACCGCCTTCGAAGTGTGCCTTGCCATGAGTCGGTCAAAGGGTACAAGAATGATCCAGAATGGATCATTGGACAATGATCAAAATTGTCCTTGGAGTAAATAAGGACATGTTTCTCGATTATGGAGGTGATAAAGAGTTCAGCGTAAAGGGTTACGTCGATGCAAGCTTTAACACCTATCCGAATGACTCTGAGTAGCAAACCGGATACGTATAATGGAGCAACAATTTGGAATAGCTCCAAGTGGAACGTAGTAGCAGCATCTACGATATGACATAGAGATTTGCGAAGTACATACGGATCTGAATGTTGCAGACCCGTTGACTACAACCACTCTCACAAGCATAACATGATCAAACCCAGAACTCATTGAGTGTTAATCACATAGTGATGTGAACTAGATTATTGATTCTAGTAAACTCTTTGGATGTTGGTCACATGGCGATGTGACATGTGAGTGTTAATCACATGGCGATGTGAACTAGATTATTGACTCTAGTGCAAGTGGGAGACTGTCGGAAATATGCCCTAGAGGCAATAATAAATTAGTTATTATTATATTTCCTTGTTCATGATAATCGTTTATTATCCATGCTATAATTGTATTGATAGGAAACTCAGATACATGTGTGGATACATAGACAACACCATGTCCCTAGTAATGCCTCTAGTTGACTAGCTCGTTGATCAATAGATGGTTATGGTTTCCTGACCATGGACATTGGATGTCGTTGATAACGGGATCACATCATTTGGAGAATGATGTGATGGACAAGACCCAATCCTAAGCCTAGACAAAGATTGTAGTTCGTATGCTAAAGCTTTTCGAATGTCAAGTATCATTTCCTTAGACCATGAGATTGTGCAACTCCGGATACCGTAGGAATTCTTTGGGTGTACCAAAGCGTCACTGGCGTGGCGGGTGGCTATAAAGGTGCACTACTGGTATCTCCGAAAGTGTCATTGGGTTGGTACGAATCGAGATGGGATTTGTCACTCCGTGTGACGGAGAGGTATCTCTGGGCCCACTCGGTAGGACATCATCATAATGTGCACAATGTGATCAAGGGGTTGATCACGGGATGATGTGTTACGGAGCGAGTAAAGAGACTTGCCGTAACGAGATTGAACAAGGTATCGGTATACCGACGATCGAATCTCGGGCAAGTACAATACCGTCGACAAAGGGAATTGTATACGGGATCGATTGAGTCCTTGACATCGTGGTTCATCCGATGAGATCATCGTGGAACATGTGGGAGCCAACATGGGTATCCAGACCCGCTGTTGGTTATTGACCGAAGAACGTCTCGGTCATGTCGCATGTCTCCGAACCCGTAGGGTCTACACATAAGGTTCGGTGGCGCTAGGGTTGTATGAATATGAGTATGCAGCAAACCGAATGTTGTTGAGTCCGGATGAGATCCCGGACGTCACGAGGAGTTCGGAATGGTCGAGGTAAAGATTTATATATGGGAAGTCTTATTTTGGTCGTCGGAAAAGTTTCGCACTTTATCGGTATTGTACCGGGAGTGCCGAAAGGGGTCCGGGGGTCCACCGGGGGGGTCCACCTGCCCCGGGGGGCCACATGGGCTGTAGGGGGTGCGCCTTGGCCTATATGGGCCAAGGGCACCAGCCCCAAGAGGCCCATGCGCCAAGGAGACTTGGGGAGGGGAGAGTCCTAAAGGGGGAAGGCACCTCCGAGGTGCCTTGGGGAGGATGGACTCCTCCCCCCCTCTTGGCCGCACTGAAGGAAATATGCCCTAGAGGCAATAATAAAGTTATTATTTATTTCCTTATTTCATGATAAATGTTTATTATTCATGCTAGAATTGTATTAACCGGAAACATAATACATGTGTGAATACATAAGACAAACATAGTGTCACTAGTATGCCTCTACTTGACTAGCTCGTTGAATCAAAGATGGTTAAGTTTCCTAGCCATAGACATGAGTTTTCATTTGATTAACGGGATCACATCATTAGGAGAATGATGTGATTGACATGACCCATTCCGTTAGCTTAACACTTGATCGTTTAGTATGTTAATGCTTTCTTCATGACCCATACATGTTCCTGTAACTATGAGATTATGCAACTCCGCCACCGGAGGAACACTTTGGTACTACCAAACGTCACAACGTAATCGGGTGATTATAAAGGAGTACTACAGGTGTCTCCAAAGGTACTTGTTGGGTTGGCGTATTTGAGATTAGGTTTTGTCACTCCGATTGTCGGAGAGGTATCTCTAGGCCTTCTCGGTAATACACATCACTTAAAGCCTTGCAAGCATTACAACTAATGAGTTAGTTGTTAGATGATGTATTACGGAACGAGTAAAGAGACTTACCGTAACGAGATTGAACTAGGTATTGGATACCGACGATCGAATCTCGGGTAAGTAACATACCGATGACAAAGGAACAACGATGTCGTTATGCGGTTTGACCGATAAAGATCTTCAGTAGAATATGTAGGAACCAATATGGGCATCCAGGTTCCGCTATTGGTTATTGACCGAGAATGGTTCTAGGTCATGTCTACATAGTTCTCGAACCCGTAGGGTCCGCACGCTTAACGCTTCGATGACAGTTCATTATGAGTTTATAAGTATTGATGCACCGAAGTTTGTTCGAGTCCGGATGTGATCACGGACATGACGAGGAGTCTCGAAATGGTCGAGACATAAAGATTGATATATTGGAAGCCTATGTTTGGACTTGGAAGGGTTCGAGTGAAAACAGGAAGTTCTGGAACACCGGGGTTACGGAACCCCGGGGTATATGGGCCTTCATGGGCCACAAGGGAGAAGAGGAAGGGCCGGCCGGGTGGGCTGCGCCCCTCCCCCTCTGGTCCGAATAGGACAAGGAGAGGGCGGCGCCTTCCTCTTCCCCTCCTCCAATCCTAATCCAACTAGGAGAGGGGGAGTCCTACCGGTGGGAGTAGGACTCCTCCTTGCGCCTCCCCTTGGGCCGCCACCTCCCCTTGCCTCCTTTATATCTGGGGCAGGGGCACCCCATTACACACAAGTTGATCTACGGATCTTTCCTTAGCCGCAAGCGGTGCCCCTTCCACCATATTCCACTTCGGTCATATCGTCATGAGCTTAGGCGAAGCCTGCGCCGGAGAAATCATATCGTCGCGGGGCTTAGGCGAAGCCCTGCGTCGGTGGAGCATCATCATCGCCACCACGCCGTCGTCTTGACGGAACTCATCCCGACACTTTGCTGGATCGGAGTCCGGGATCGTCATCGAGCTGAACGTGTGCGAGAACTCGGAGGTGCCGACGTTCGGTGCTTGGATCGGTCGGATCGTGAAGACGCACGACTACATCAACAGCGTTGTTATAACGCTTCGCTTTCGGTCTCACGAGGGTGCGTGGACGGACACTCTCCCTCTCGTTGCTATGCCATCACCATGGTCTTGCGTGATCGTAGGAAAATTTTTGAAATTACTCGTTCCCCAACAGTGGTATCGAGCCTGGTTTTATGCGTTGATGTCATGTGCGAGTAGAACACAAGTGAGTTGTGGACGATACAAGTCATACCGCCTACCAGCATGTCATACTTTGGTTCAGCGGTATTGTGAGATGAAGCGGCCGGACCGACATTACGCCAGACGCTTACGCGAGACTGGTTTCACCGCCCGAGCACTCGTTGCTTAAAGGTGACCGGCGGTGTCTGCTCTCTCACTTTAGTTGAATCGAGTGTAGCTCGCCCGGTCCTTGAGAAGGTTAAACGGAGTCTATTTGACGAAGTATCGTTGTGGTTTTGATGCGTAGGTAAGAACGGTTCTTGCTCAGCCCGTAGCAGCCACGTAAAACTTGCAACAACAAAGTAGAAGACGTCTAACTTGTTTTTGCAGGGCATGTTGTGGTGTGATATGGTCAAGACGTGATGCTATATTTTATTGTATGAGATGATCATGTTTTGTAACCGAGTTATCGGCAATGGCAGGAGCCATATGGTTGTCGCTTTATTGTATGAAATGCAACGCCATGTAATTGCTTTACTTTATCACTAAGGAGTAGCGATAGTCGAGAAGCAATAGTTGGCGAGACGACAACGATGCTACGATGGAGATCAAGGTGTCGCGCCGGTGACAATGGTGATCATGACGGTGCTTGGCGATGGAGATCACAAGCACAAGATGATGATGACCATATCATATCACTTATATTGATTGCATGTGATGTTTATCCTTTATGCATCTTATCTTGCTTTGATTGACGGTAGCATTATAAGATGATCTCTCACTAAAATTATCAAGAAGTGTTCTCCCGAGTATGCACCGTTGCGAAAGTTCTTCGTCTTTGAGACACCACGTGATGATCGGGTGTGATAGGCTCTACGTTCAAATACAACGGGTACAAAACAGTTGCGCACGCGAATACTCAGTTAAACTTGACGAGCCTAGCATATAACAGATATGGCCTCGGAACACGAGACCGAAGGTCGGCGTGAATCATATAGTAGATATGATCAACATAGTGATGTTCACCATTGAAACTACTCCATCTCACGTGATGATCGGACATGGTTTAGTTGATTTGGATCACGTAATCACTTAGATGACTAGAGAGATGTCTGTCTAAGTGGGAGGTTTTAATATGATTAATTAAACTTAAATTTATCATGAACTTAGTACCGATAGTATTTTGCTTGTCTATGTTTCTTTGTAGATAGATGGCTCGTCTGTTGTTCCGTTGAATTTTAATGCGTTCCTTGAGAAAGCAAAGTTGAAAGATGATGGTAGCAATTACGGACTGGGTCCGTAACTTGAGGATTATCCTCATTGCTGCACGAAAAATTACGCCCTGGAAGCACCGCTGGGTGACAGCCTGCTGCAGATGATCTTGAGCGAAGTTGTGAGCGTCTCGCAAAGCGAGTGATGACTACTCAATAGTTCAGTGTGCCATGCTTTACGGCTTAGAACCGGGTCTTCAACGACGTTTTGAGCGTCATGGAGCATATGAGATGTTCCAGGAGTTGAAGTTAATATTTCAAGCAAATGCCCGGATTGAGAGATATGAAGTCTCCAATAAGTTCTATAGCTGCAAGATGGAGGAGAATAGTCCTGTCGGTGAACACATACTCAAAATGTCCGGGTATAACAATCACTTAATTCAGCTGGGAGTTAATCTTCCGGATGATAGTGTCATTGATGAATTCTCCAATCACGCCACCAAGCTACAAGAGCTTCGTGATGAACTATAATATGCAAGGGATGACTAAGACAATTCTGAGCTCTTCGCAATGCTAAAAGCTGCGGAGGTAGAAATCAAGAAAGAGCATCAAGTGTTGATGGTCAGCAAGACTACTAGTTTCAAGAAAAAGGGCAAAGGGAAGAAGAAGGGAAACTTCAAAAAGAACAGCAAGAAAGTTGCTGATCAAGAGAAGAAACCCAAGTCTGGACCTAAGCCTGAAATCGAGTGTTTTTCCGCAAGCGATGGACACTTTGAAGCGGAACTGCCCCAAGTATTTGGCGGATAAAAAGGATGGCAAGGTGAACAAAGGTATATATGATATACATGTTATTGATGTGTACCTTACTAATACTCGCATAGTACACTGGTATTTGATCTGGTTCATTGCTAATATTTGCAACTCAAACAGAACTACGGATTGCGAAGATTGGCTAAGGACGAGGTGACGATGCGCGTTGGAAATGGTTCCAAAGTCGATGTGATCGCGGTCGGCACGCTACCTCTACATCTACCTTGGGATTAGTTTTAGACCTAAATAATTGTTATTTGGTGCCGCGTTGAGCATGAACATTATATCTGGATCTTGTTTAATGCGAGACGGTTATTCATTTAAATCAGAGAATAATGGTTGTTCTATTTATATGAGTAATATCTTTTATGGTCATGCACCCTTGAAGAATGGTCTATTCTTGTTGAATCTCGACAGTAGTGATACACATATTCATAATGTTGAAGCCAAAAGATGCAGAGTTGATAATGATAGTGCAACTTATTTGTGGCACTTGCCGTTTAGGTCATATCGGTGTAAAACGCATGAAGAAACTCCATACTGATGGGCTTCTGGAATCACTTGATTATGAATCACTTGGTACTTGCGAACCGTGCCTCATGGGCAAGATGACCAAAACGCCGTTCTCCGGAACTATGGAGCGAGCAACTGATTTGTTGGAAATCATACATACTGATGTTTGTGGTCCAATGAATGTTGAGGCACGCGGCGGTATCGTTATTTTCTCACCTTCACAGATGATTTGAGCAGATATGGGTATATCTACTTAATGAAACACAAATCTGAAACATTTGAAAAGTTCAAAGAATTTCAGAGTGAAGTGGAAAATCATCGTAACAAGAAAATAAAGTTTCTACGATCTGATCGTGGAGGAGAATATTTGAGTTACGAGTTTGGTTTACATTTGAAACAATGTGGAATAGTTTAGCAACTCACGCCACCCGAACACCACAGAGAAATGGTGTGTCCGAACGTCGAATCGTACTTTCTTTGGATATGGTGCGATCTATGATGTCTATTTCGATTTACCGCTATCGTTTTGGGGTTATGCTTTAGAGACGGCCGCATTCACGTTGAATAGGACACCGTCAAAATCCGTTGAGACGACGCCTTATGAACTGTGGTTTGGCAAGAAACCAAAGTTGTCGTTTCTTAAAGTTTGGGGCTGCGATGCTTATGTAAAGAAACTTCAACCAGATAAGCTCGAACCCAAATCGGAAAATGTGTCTTCATAGGATACCCAAAGGAGACTGTTGGGTACACCTTCTATCACAGATCTGAAGGCAAGATTTTCGTTGCTAAATTCGGATCCTTTCTAGAGAAGGAGTTTCTCTCGAAAGAAGTGAGTGGGAGGAAAGTAGAATTTGATGAGATAATCAGATCTGCTCCCTTATTGGAAAGTAGTTCATCACAAGAAATGGTTCTGTGACAACTACACGAATTAGTGAAGAAACTAATGATGATGATCATGAAGCTTCAGATCAAGTTACTACTAAACTTCGTAGGTCAACTAGAGTAAAATCGCACTGTGAGTGGTACGGTAATCCTATTTCGAAGTCATGTTACTTGACCATGGCGAACCTACAAACTATGAAGAAGCGATGGTGAGCCCAGATTCGCAAAATGGCTGGAAGCCATGAAATCTGAGATGGGATCCATGTATGAGAACAAAGTATGGACTTTGGTTGACTTGCCCGATGATCGGCAAGCCATTGAAAATAAATGGATCTTTAAGAAGAAGACGACGACGATGGTAATATAACTGTCTACAAAGCTCGACTTGTTGCGAAAGGTTTTCGACAAGTTCAAGGGGTTGACTACGATGAGACTTTCTCACCCGAAGCGATGCTTAAGTCTGTCCGAATCATGTTAGCAATTGCCGCATTTTATGATTATGAAATTTGGCAAATGGATGTAAAACTGCATTCTTGAATGGATTTCTAGAAGAAAGAGTTGTATATGATGCAACCAGAAGGTTTTGTCGATCCAAAGGGTGCTAACAAAGTGTGCAAGCTCCAACGATCAATTTATGGTCAGTGCAAGCCTCTCGGAGTTGGAATAAACGCTTTGATAGTGTGATCAAAGCATATGGGTTTGTATGACTTTTGGAGAAGCCTGATTTACAAGAAAGTGAGTGGGAGCTCAGAGCATTTCTAATATTATATGTGGACGACATATTATTGATTGGAAATGATATAGAATTTCTGGATAGCATAAAAGGATACTTGAATAAAAGTTTTCAATGAAAGACCTCGGTGAAGCTGCTTACATATTGGGCATCAAGATCTATAGAGATAGATCAAGACGCTTAATTGGACTTTCACAAAGCACATACCTTGATAAAGTTTTGAAAAAGTTCAAAATGGATCAGGCAAAGAAAGGTTTTTACGTATTACAAGGTGTAAGATTGAGTCGACTCAATGCCCGACCACAGAGAAGATAGAGAAAATGAAAGATGTTCCTATGCTTCAGCCATAGGCTCTATCATGTATGCAATGCTGTGTACCAGACTGACGTATGCTTAGCTGTAAGCTTGGCAGGAAGGTACCAAAGTAATCCAGAGTGGATCATGGACATTGGTCAAGAACATCCTTAGTGAGGACTAAGGAAATATTTCTCGATTATGGAGGTGATAAAAAGCCCGTCGTAAAGAGTTACATCGATGCAAGCATTTTACATCGATCCAGATGACTCTAAGTCTCAATCTGGATACATATTGAAAGTGGGAGCAATTAGCTAGAGTAGCTCCGTGCGAGCATTGTAGACATAGAATATTTGCAAAATAGATACGGCTCAATGTGACAGACCGTTGACTAAGCTTCTCTCACGAGCAAAACATGATCATACCTTAGTACTCTTTGGGTGTTAATCACATAGCGATGTGAACTAGATTATTGACTCTAGTAAACCCTTTGGGTGTTGGTCACATGACGATGTGAACTATGGGTGTTAATCACATACAGATGTGAATATTAGTGTTGAATCACATGATGATGTGAACTAGATTATTGACTCTAGTGCAAGTGGGAGACTGAAGGAAATATGCCCTAGAGGCAATAATAAAGTTATTATTTATTTCCTTATTTCATGATAAATGTTTATTATTCATGCTAGAATTGTATTAACCGGAAACATAATACATGTGTGAATACATAAGACAAACATAGTGTCACTAGTATGCCTCTACTTGACTAGCTCGTTGAATCAAAGATGGTTAAGTTTCCTAGCCATAGACATGAGTTGTCATTTGATTAACGGGATCACATCATTAGGAGAATGATGTGATTGACATGACCCATTCCGTTAGCTTAACACTTGATCGTTTAGTATGTTAATGCTTTCTTCATGACCCATACATGTTCCTGTAACTATGAGATTATGCAACTCCCGTTTACCGGAGGAACACTTTGGGTACTACCAAACGTCGAACGAATCGGGTGATTATAAAGGAGTACTACAGGTGTCTCCAAAGGTACTTGTTGGGTTGGCGATTTGAGATTAGGTTTTGTCACTCCGATTGTCGGAGAGGTATCTCTAGGCCTTCTCGGTAATACACATCACTTAAAGCCTTGCAAGCATTACAACTAATGAGTTAGTTGTGAGATGATGTATTACGGAACGAGTAAAGAGACTTACCGTAACGAGATTGAACTAGGTATTGGATACCGACGATCGAATCTCGGGTAAGTAACATACCGATGACAAAGGAACAACGATGTCGTTATGCGGTTTGACCGATAAAGATCTTCGTAGAATATGTAGGAACCAATATGGGCATCCAGGTTCCGCTATTGGTTATTGACCGAGAATGGTTCTAGGTCATGTCTACATAGTTCTCGAACCCGTAGGGTCCGCACGCTAACGCTTCGATGACAGTTCATTATGAGTTTATAAGTATTGATGCACGAAGTTTGTTCGAGTCCCGGATGTGATCACGGACATGAAGAGGAGTCTCGAAATGGTCGAGACATAAAGATTGATATATTGGAAGCCTATGTTTGGACTTGGAAGGGTTCCAGTGAAAACAGAAGTTACCGGAACACGGGGTTACGGAACCCCGGGGGTATATGGGCCTTCATGGGCCACAAGGGAGAAGAGGAAGGGCCGGCCAGGTGGGCTGCGCGCCCCCTCCCCTCTGGTCCGAATAGGACAAGGAGAGGGGCGGCGCCTTCCTCTTCCCCTCCTCCAATCCTAATCCAACTAGAGAGGGGAGTCCTACTCCGGTGGGAGTAGGACTCCTCCTGCGCCTCCCCTTGGGCCGCCACCTCCCTTGCCTCCTTTATATATGAGGCAGGGGCACCCCATTACACACAAGTTGATCTACGGATCTTTCCTTAGCCGTGTGCGGTGCCCCTTCCACCATATTCCACTTCGGTCATATCGTCGCGGAGCTTAAGCGAAGCCTGCGCCGGAGAAATCATATCGTCGCGGGGCTTAGGCGAAGCCCGCGTCGGTGGAGCATCATCATCGTCACCACGCCGTCGTCTTGTGGAACTCATCCCGACACTTTGCTGGATCGGAGTCCGGGATCGCCATCGAGCTGAACGTGTGCGTAACTCGGAGGTGCCGACGTTCGGTGCTTGGATCGATCGGATCGTGAAGACGCACGACTACATCAACCGCGTTGTTATAACGCTTCGCTTTCGGTCTACGAGGGTACGTGGACGGACACTCTCCCCTCTCGTTGCTATGCCATCACCATGGTCTTGCGTGATCGTAGGAAAATTTTTGAAATTACTACGTTCCCCAACACGCACCCCTTCCTTGGAGGAAGGGGCAAGGCTGCGCCCTCCCCCCTCTCTTGCACCTATATAAAGGGAGGGGAGGGAGGGGGCAGCCACACCCTGAAGCCCTTGGCGCCTCCCCTCTCTGCTACACCTCCTCCTCCTCCCGTAGTTGCTTAGCGAAGCCCTGCCGGAGTTCTGCTGCATCCGCCACCACGCCGTCGTGCTGCTGGATCATCATCAACCTCTCCTTCCCCCTTGCTGGATCAAGAAGGAGGAGACGTCATCCGCTCCGTACGTGTGTTGAACGCGGAGGTGTTGTCCGTTCGGCACTAGGTCATCGGTGATCTGAATCACGGCGAGTACGACTCCATCATCCCCGCTCCATTGAACGCTTCCGCACGCGATCTACAAGTGGTATGTAGATGCAATCACTCTCCCATGACTCGTTGCTTAGATGAACTCATAGATGGATCTTGGTGAAACCGTAGGAAAAATTTTAATTTTCTGCAACGTTCCCCAACATCAGTATCATCCATGAAGCATGTATATAAAAGGAGAGATCTCCCCTTCACCCATCTCATTATGATATCTGTTGTTTGCTACATCACTCATTGTCCCAAACCGCAGAGGCTGCCCGACAGTTTTATGAACATCTTTGGGTGAAGATCCGCCAATAATGTGAAGCTGCGATGTCGGCAGCGGGTTTCGCAGCTATGGGATGTGGAGTTGGTGATCAAGGAGGGCCACATGTACTTGTATCGTGGGTGGGAGAAGTTCTACCGCGCTCACGACCCACGGCTCGGTACTTCCTTCTCTTGTATGACGACGACGCCACCATGCTCATCGTGAAGGTGTTCAACGCGACTATGTGTGATGCGCCACGCCGACGATGATGATGCCAAGACGCTCGCCTCTTCTTATTATTCTACATTTGGCTTTGTCTCACATCGATTGTTAACGGTCATTGTTGCATTTGGACAGCAATGGGAGCAGAAGAAGTGATTACGGCTGTAGCAAAAGCAACATCGATTCGGCTTTAGCGAAAGCAAGAAGCGATTCGGCAGCAAGAAAGACAACAAGAAGGATGATCCGGACTGGAGTGGGGAGAAGAGGAGCAGAGTGGGGATGAGGAGCTGCAGGATGACGATGGGCATCAGCTCGTGGATAACCTAGCTGGTGGTGGTGACCAAGGGCAGGAGATGGTGGTGGTGACCATGGGCAAGAGATGGTGGTGGCTGACCATGGGCAAGAGATGGTGGTGGCTGAGGATGACCTAGCAATGGTCGTGCCCGTCCTGCCTGAAGGTGGCCTCGCGATGGTGGTGGTGCCTAACAATGACCACGCACCGGTGGTGGCGCCGGCGATCCCACAGCTGGGCGACATGACCACGCCAATTGTGGTAGAAGACTACATCCCACAGCTGCCTCCACCGCCTCGCCGCTCTTGGCGCATCAGGCTAAGGAAGGAGAAGGAGAAGAACTATGAGAACTGAACTATGTCAGGTATGTCAGATCTCCAAAATGATATATATACTTAGTTACCTATGTTATCTTAATATGCTTAGTTTCCTATAGGTTAGCTCCAAAATTACTTATGTTAGCACAAAATGATCAAGTTTACATAATAAGTTTATAGTCTTCTTCTTATTCTTCTTCTTTTCCAAAATGACATATGTTAGCTTCATTTTACCTAAGTTGGCTCTAATATGCTAACTTAGAGCTTATATGCTTAGTTTCCTATAGGTTAGCTCCAAAATTACTTATTTTAGCACAAAATGATCAAGTTTACATAATAAGCTTATAGTCTTCTTCTTATTCTTCTTCTTATTCTTCTTCTTATTCTTCTTCTAGTATTCTTCTTCTTCTAGTATTCTTCTAGTCTTCTTCTTCTTCTTCTCTTCTTCTTCTTCTTCTTCTAACTTCTTGTTTATCATTTTACAGATTTGATTTAATTCACGGAAGCTTGCATGGATGGAGTGCTTCTTTTCCATTTGTGTTTTTATTTTGTATCAATGTGAAACTTTTGTGAATTGATGGATAACAGTGTTGGATGAACAATGTGAAACTTTTGTAATATGTAACGATGGAACTATGTGTTGGCTATGTATGTATATATGATGAAACTTGTTTGTTGGATATGATTGTTATATGGATAATTGTTGTATATATATATGTGTTGGATATCTCATATGTGAAATAGTGACCTGAGATTAAGAAAAACGAAAAAATAAATAAATAATTTGTTACCAATGGCGACTGTGGGCAATACTAATGGCGCTTTTCATTGGTGCGCCATTAGAACACTCAGATACTAATGGCGACAGGTGGTGCGCCATTAGAATTTAATTTAATGGCGTGATGCTAGTGGCGCACCAGTAGTGCGCCATTAGAAGGCAAAACTGGTGCGCCACTAGCATGCCTTTTCCTAGTAGTGCTAGATACTCCAATGTCACCTCAAGTATCTGTGGGTATGATTATACGATATGCATCACACAATCTCAGATTCATCTATTCAACCAACACAAAGAACTTCAAAGAGTGCCCCAAAGTTTCTACCGGAGAGTCAAGACGAAAACGTGTGCCAACCCCTATGCATAAGTTCACAATGTTACAGAAACGCAATTTGATCACCAAAACATACATCAACTAGATCACGTGAATATCCCATTGTCACCACAGATAAGCACATGCAAGACATACATCAAGTGTTCTCAAATCCTTAAAGACTCAATCCGATAAGATAATTTCAAAGGGAAAACTCAATCCATTACAAGAGAGTAGAGGGGGGAGAAACATCATAAGATCCAACTATAATAGCAAAGCTCGCGATACATCAAAATCGTGCCAAATCAAGAACATGAGAGAGAGAGAGAGAGAGATCAAACACATAGCTATTGGTACATATCCTCTGCCCCGAGGGTGAACTACTCCCTCCTCGTCATGGAGAGCACCGGGATGATGAAGATGGCCATCGGCGAAGGATTCCCCCTCCGGCAGGGTGCCGGAACAGGGTCCCGATTGGTTTTTGGTGGCCATAGAGGCTTGTAGCGGCGGAACTCCCGATCTAGGTTATGTTCTGGGGGTTTCTGTATATATAAGAGATTTTGTCGTCGGGGACAAGTCAGGGGGGTCTCCGAGGTGGCCACGAGGTAGGGGGCGCGCCCAGGAGGGTAGGGCACGCCCCCACCCTCGTGGGTGCCTCGGGACTTTTTTGGTCCATCTCCGATGCTCCGTGGGCTTCTTCTAGTCCAAAAATAATCTCCGTCAAATTTCAGGTCAATTGGACTCTGTTTGGTTTTCCTTTTCTGCAATACTCAAAAACAAAGAAAAAACAGAAACTGGCACTGGGCTCTAGGTTAATAGGTTAGTCCCAAAAATCATATAGAATAGCATATAAATGGATATAAAACATCCTAGATGGATAATATAATAGCATGGAACAATAAAAAATTATAGATACGTTGTAGACGTATCAGTATACGCCAAGTCTTCAGAAGTTTCCACCTTGCTTACGCCAAGGGCCACAACTTTGGTGGTCCTTCCTCTAGTGATCGGTGGGTCATCAGCTCGGCCCATGAACGATGGGCCATATAGGTTGGTACCCCTTAGTCTAGGACACCCTCAGTAGCCCTGAACTGGTCTTCAAAGCCGAGGACTACATCCCTCCTCGGAACGTTTTCCTATCTAAGTCTTCAGATTGGTAGGCGAGTTCCTTCTTGTGAGCACATGCTTGAATCCGAAGTTCTTCATTCCTTGATAATTATCGGGCCCTTTCCTACAGTCAAACCCATCAACCATATGTTTGGACCCTTTTATCCTCGGCAAGGAAAGACAGGGACCTTTTTACAAAAAGCATCTCCTGCGTCCGAGGTCTAGAGTTAACTTAGCGTCAAAGACTTGCCATGCAGGCATGACCAGTAGGCAGGTCAAACCCTGACAGCATTATCAAACCGTCACCACCTATCGTGGGATTGAATCAGTTATCACAAATCGAACCGTGGCCCAAGGCAACATCTCATTGGTATGTCTTATCAACACACAGACCGTGCCTCCGTTTTCAAAGGATATCATCAACAGGTTGATTAATCGATGCGCGTATAATAGCACGAAGGGTTGGAAATAGGCGATTTATCCAGCGTATGATACGTCTCCAACGTATCTATAATTTTTTATTGTTTTATACTATTATATTATCAATCTTTTATATGCTATTTATATTATTTTTTGAGACAAACCTATTAACTCAATGCCCAGTGCCAGTTCCTGCTTTTTGCTTGTTTTTTTACGTTTTAGAAAATCAATACCGAACAAAGTCCAAACATGATAAAACTTTACAGTGATTTTTCTGGACCAGAAGGGACCCTAGAAGGTTCGGAAGGAGACCAGAAGATCTATGGGAGAGCGACGAGATCACCAGGCGCGCCCCAAGGGCGGGGCGCCTCCTGAGCTCGTGACTCCCACGCAACTCTGTTTGACCTAATTTCGCCTATAAATTCTGAAATATTCCCAAACCAACAGAGAGACTACCGAAACACTTTTTTCGCCGCCGCAAGCCTCTATTCTTCCGCGATCCCATCTGGAGACCTTTATCGGTAATCTGCCAAGGGGGAATCGATCAAGGACTTCTACATCAACCTCGCGGCCCTACTGATGATGCATGAGTAGTTCACCATAGACCAACGGGTCCACAACTAGTAGCTAGATGGCATAAAGGAAAATAATCTTGACATCAAACTAGTGGGAAGTTATGATGACATATTAGATTAGATTAAAAGAACTTTATGTATTATATTACCACGCTTACGAAGTTGTCTATTCTAGCTAGATTATGCCATTTTCATCCCATTAGAGCATCTCTAGTGGATGGTGTAAATTTGGACGTGTATATCTTTATATACACGTCCATATACATCTTGCTAAATTATACACCTCCCAGTTTTTCAGTGGAACGTGTAAATTAGGACGTGCATATTAGAAACGCGACGGCGACCTCGGGGCGAGCTCCTCTGATCCTTCCTCCGGGCAGGCATAGGACGAAGCAGCGGTCTCCTTTTCGCGAGCTCACGAGCGTGGCTTGCTCGTGTATATTTCGACGCCTCGTACCATCGTGGCCTGGGCGTGGATGTTTACACGCCCTTTTACACGAGTCACTGGGAGCAGTTTTTCAGCTTACATCGTGTATATTTACTATACACGTCCATATAGATGATCCACTAGAGATGCTCTTAGGACATTAATCTGGTTTTGTGATGTATAACTTTTTTATGGGATGATATGGGCCTTTCGTGATTCAGCCTCTAGCGATATAGGTCCTTCTTTCTACTGGTTGTTGGCTATTCCTACTTGACGAGACACACCAGCTGACAGGCACCCCCTTGTGTGGGGCGGCACCGCGGGAGCACCAAAAAGCCACATGGTGCATCTAGTCGCCGCCACATGTCGCGCACTCGGTGCACCCACGGAAGCACGAGTTTTTCGTTTCTGCATGTGTTTTTGGTTTTTTGAGGTTTTCGGCTTTTGTATAGTTTTCCGTGTGATTTTTGGAAAAAAATTTAGTTTTTTTAGCGAAGCACAACCGTGTTTCAAGAAAAAAACACACAGTCCGGGCTTTTGTGTTTTCTCATGAAAGCACATATTTGCTTCTTCGAGAAGCATAGCCTATGCTTCCATCAGAAATGCAGCTGTGCTTCCATGGAGAGCACATATTTGCTTCTGCGAGAATCACAATCTATTCTTCCGTCAGAGGCACAAGCTATGCTTCCATGAGAAGCACATCTAAAAGGAAAAAAAGCACTGGTGTGCTCCTCGAAAAAAGGAAAGGCATAGTCTGTGCTTTCGCGATCCGTGCTTGTGCTTCAAAAAACAAAGTGACCTCAACCCAACTTCAGGGTGCCGGTATTATTTTTCGGAGTTTTTTTTGTTTTTTGTATTTTATTACTTTGGTTTTTGGTTTTTTCAAGAGAAAAAAATTCATTTAAACTTATTAACATGTGATCTAATTTTGAAGATCTCGACTTGAGATGCAATTTTAAAATGCTAAAAAAAATAAAAAAAATTCATAACAGCAAAAATTGTTCCGGTTTTAGAAATTGCTCAAAAGGTTCAAATAATTTTCGGAAATTTTTATAAAATATTCAAAAAAGTTGTAAAAAATGTCCTTCTTTTCGAAGATAGTAAAATGTTTTCAAAAAATTAATATGTTGAAGTTTTAAGATAAATGATGATTTTTTGTTTAGAAAAAACGAAAAGCTCCTAAAACCAGAACATGGAAAAATCGAACAGCTCTCAATCTTGAACTGAGTCGTTACAGTTCGCGAGCTGAAATGGGCGGGCCCGCTTGGTCGCTCATGGGCTCTAGAGGCCCTTGTCTGGCCTGGGGGGAGTAGTAGTCTGCGATGGGAAGGCCCGGGCCCGGTCACCACCTCCTCCGTCCGGTCGCCGCTGCATTTTCCGCCACCGCCGCCGCCGCCGCCGCCTCTTCTCCTCTGCCACCGAAGTCATAGGAGCTCGTCTACGCGTTCTGCCGCGCCGCAAGTTCACCATCCTGGTCTTGCTCAAAACCTCTGCAAGGTTCAACAGCAAGAGGGGATTGCTGATGGCAGCCATCCTGCCAAGAACCGCGCTGCTGCTGCGGACGCCGCGCGGCGCCGGCCGGCTCGCGCGGTTCCTCGGGGCCGGCGTGCCCGCCGCTTCATCATCCGGTAATAACCGACGCTTGGTTCAGTTTCTCCCAGAAATGTTTCTGCTGTACTTGTGAGATGCGTAGCGACGGTAGTGTGTATGACCCTGTTGGCTTCCTGAATGGCCTGAACCAGATGCTGAAACGGCGGCCTCGGCGGCGGCGGAGTTCATGCCGTGGCGTAACGGCGGGGGCGTTCTGCACCGGGCGGCGTCCGTTGACCCCTCCGCGGTGGTGGAGGCCGGCGCAGTGGTGCACTCCGGCGCTGTGATTGGCAAGGAGGTCGTCGTCGGGTCCGGGACCGTGGTCGGGCCTTCGGTGTCCGTGGGGCAGTCCACCAGGATTGGGTATGGTGTTTCTCCGGCGTCATCAGTGTTGAAACAGAGCAAACCCTGTTTGGTTATGGAAATTATTTCCGTATCAATATGTTTCAGGTACAATGTTGTCTTGAGCAACTGCTCGGTGGGCGAGTTCTGCACGATCCACAACGGCGCCTGCATTGGTCAAGATGGTGAGCATTTATTCACCGAGTATCGCAAATACGTCATGCAGTAGACATGATATGTTGTATGTTCTCCAACACTGGGAAGAACATGTTACATTTTTCAGATACTTGCACGTGATCGCAGCATTCCATTTGTATCTGAAATGCTCGGTATGGCTAGTGACATCCATCTCATTATTTTCGGTATCAAAGCTTATTCTTAGCTGTTTATTATCAAATTTTGAATTTCCTTTCTTTTTCTGCTATGCTAGCTGAATGGCAAATATTGGTTTATAAACAGCTGTCAAACAATAGGACTGGGTTTCTGATGATACATGGGTGCCAATTACTGATGTATTTCTTTCAGGTTTTGGTTTCTTTGTGGACCAGGATGGACAGGTCAAGAAGAAACCACAGGTTAGTCCTCACCACTATCACTCGCTGGAGATTAAATTCATGGTGAACTGTTGGTGAAGATTATAAATAACTACTCAGTATTACTAAGGTTGAACGGTTGTGACATAATTATTGGGTTGAGTGGTGAAGAAATTCTCTGTTAACATATGTTAAAACAAATGTTCAATGCTGTTACAATGTGACATGGAATGGAAGAAATACTATCTTTCGCTAAGTAGCACATACTGACCAACTGACTGTATTTCGTAATTTCACATTTTTTATGCATATCAAATCAAAATAGAGGCCCTCATAGAAAAAAAAACTTTGTATTTGTTAGGAGCTTTATGCAAGAATTGGAGACAATGTGGAAATTGGTGCAAATACATGCATTGACAGAGGCAGGTAACTTGTCACCTTTCTATTCCTTTCTAAATTTGTCAATGTTCGGTAGTTCAAAGCTCGCAGAGTCAGCGTGGTAATGTCCAGAGAATGCTTAGCTTGGCTTAAAGGCCTCTGTTGGCTAGTCCATAATTGATCTGAATATATCTAACGAACTATGTACCCATCATTATACATTTGACTGCAGCTGATTCTTGCTGACAACTTCGATCAATATTTGTTAACTGCAGTTGGAGAGACACAATGATTGGAGATGACACCAAGATTGATAATCTGGTTCAGGTATTCTCTCCCTTGCTTTATTTATCAGATTCAGGCTCTTCTCTCCTTTTTTGTGAATTGGCATCCCTCTTGCAGATAGGTCACAATGTGGTGATAGGAAAGTGCTGCATGATTTGTGGACAAGTAGGGATCGCAGGTTCTGCAACGTACGTATACCTTCATCTCATGGATGAAGTGTTCATTCCTTTTAGTTGTGTCATATAATTCGTCATGTGTGTCTTTTGAGATTTGTCCTATTCTGTACACACAGGTTGGGTGACTACGTAGTATTAGGTGGTAGGGTGGCCATCCGGGATCATGTCTCCATTGCTTCAAAGGTGCTGTTTTCTCAGCTCTGTTCTTTTGACCTTGCTTTATTTTTATTCCACAATGTTTGTAATTTCCATGCAATTCTGTGTTGCCGTGTGCTACAACCTAGCTGCATTGCTCACCGTACTCTAGTGCCCGATAGCGCTTCACAAGTAATGCAGGTTGCAGGGAGAACATGTCTTCCTTTTCTCTTCTTGTTGAGCAACTGACCGTGATATAGCAAATCCATGTACGACTTCATGTTCATATCCAGTGGTGATAGCAAACAAATGTTCAGGCAAAACATGCATTTCTTTCCTGTTGGTAGTCATGGCAAGCATCCAGATAACACTGGTCCAAACATTTGACCAAGACCTAGATGACAACATTATATTTGATTGCCCACAATTTTTTCCACCACCCTCGTTAATTTATTTTCCTTGGTCTAATTGCAGGTTAGACTCGCTGCAAATAGTTTAGCGACAAAGGACATTCAGGAGCCCGGTGACTATGGCGGATTTCCAGCTGTAAGCATTTCAGTATTGACCATATTACTTCAGCTTTTGTTCCTCGTTTTTACCCCTCGGCTTACTAAGTACTCAATATTCATCTTGAATTAGGTCCCAATAAACGAATGGCGTCGACAAACTGTGAACTTGCGCTTATTTTCAAAGAAACACCATGACAGAAGATAGTAACTCTACAATCCCAGTGACATCAAATATGTTTGTAACTTGATTCTCTTGAAGTGAATTTCCAATATCTCACTAGAGAACTAGCATTGAAATTGGTATCCGAAACAATCTTCACCATGGAAGTTGGATTCTTTATTGTTTAAACTTGTATGTATCTACTTACTAGTATTAAAGACTGTCATAGTGCTGCAGTACACATTTACACATGCATTCCTGCTAAGATGACGTTTGTGAAATTGTCAGGCTACTTCACGTACACACATATTTTTAGCTGTCATATGAGTCGATTATATTACACCATGTAGCTAATTATTTAGTGTGGAGAAGTTATTTGATTTTGGACAATCTTATCAGTCGCACAAGATTAGTTTTTAGTGTAAAAAGTGTAAGAATCAATAAAAGAAAAAGTCTCAATCCTTGCACTGAAAAAAGTCTTATGTAAGAAACCGTTTTGGAATACATTCCTTCAGTAAGACAAATTTGGGACACACAGTGCAATTCTTGTACAAACTAAAATTTGTTCTTGCATGACAATCACAATATTTTACTCGGGATGACATTCTTCCCGGGCATGATCATCTTGTAGATATTCACACTGCTTTAGCTTGTCCATCTTTGAGTTCCCGAGATAAATGGCTGGAAATTCTCATCATGTTTTCAAGTTGAACTCAAGTTAGTCTGTTTTGACTTGAACTCATGTTCCCAATGCATCACATTTCTACAAAATCAATGCCACTCACTGTCCTCTTGTACAGGAAGCTAACTAAAACCAAGCTTCTGCATCCAACCAGCCATAAGAGTGGTATGAGAGATGGATTTTTGTTGTTGTTGTTGTTGTTACAGTTTTCAGCATTCTACTATGGAGGCTATTTGATTTTGTGAAGCTGCAGCGATGAAACTTCAATATATAGTGCAACAACCTACCGTTGAAGTATTTAGGGCATGTCTGGTTGGCATCCATAGTTTGCCACACTTTTCTGCCATAAGTGTGGCAAGTGTTTGGTTGTAGCCACAGTTGTGGCTTGCCACATTTCATTGATCACATACCTCACTTGTCATAGACTTAGTTGCTAGCTAACTTTTGTCACAAGTGTGCAGGGCAACTAAGGGCGTGTTTGGGTTGGAGGCAAGAGCAGCCCAGCCAAAAAGTTGGTCGTTGATGACCAACAAATTGGCTCGCCCTGGCCGCCTTTGCTTTGACAGTTCAGTTTTTCGCCAACTCGCGGGCGAGTTGTGGGCGGCAGAATACTGCTCCATTTTTTTGGCACGCCCACGGTTGGCATGGCTAGCCAGGGCAGCATCCAAACACACCCTAAGGGCATGTTTAGGACTGCTCCGCTCCCTAAAATTCAGCTCCGCTCTAGAAAATGCAAGTCAAACGGCGTAGCTCCATGATATGCCGCTATGCAAAATAAAAAGTAGAATCTAGGGTACAACTCAGTGTTTTTTGTGAAGCTCTTCAGGGGGTGCTCCAAAAACTCTAGAAGCTAAAGTTGGGAGAAAATTACCCACCATTGTCACCAGTAAGTGGAAACCTCGTTGTTCTCCTTACGCCATCCAATCAAATAGGTCATTTCCACCAAATTTTTCATTCTTGAAGCTGGAGCTAGCTGGAAGCCAAACATGATAAAGTGCTCTTTGGTGGAGCTACAACTCCTATATGAAACTGCTCCAAAGTGGATTTGGGGGTGTGATGTTTATTTTGGTGGAGCAGAGCAGTCCCAAACATGCCGTACACATGCCGTTATCGTGTGACTATGATAAATGATGACAAGTAATGAGAATGTCGTCATTTAGCCTTTAAGTTAGAAAAAAAACATGAATACTGTTCATAATAAGATAAGTTGCACACCAATCTTTTTTTGTATGACTTTTTTTTTTTTTGCTGAGTGATGAACAAAGTTTAATGAAAAATAAGTATATTACCATGTATATACTCCTCCAATGACTAGAAATGAAAGATTATTGACAGACGCTAGCATAAGATGCTTGCTCCCCGCCTGGCTACCATGTCCATCCATCCAAGTGGGTAATTTCAATACATTCTCTTGATGGGCATCTAATCAAACATTAGGCATCACATCACATATAAAACTTTAAGTTGAAAGAATGGTTTTTGAAATTGGCATTCATATTACACCATAGAGTCGGTAAAAGTAATTAATGTGCATTTAAAAGAGCCCACAAAAAGCATGTGAAAAGGGCTGACTCCGGTCTACAACAGGTTGGTTGGTGGCCCAACTAAAATTTTGGAAAGCGATTGGCTTTGTAAGTTGTCCTCAAAAAAAGAAAATTTGGCTTCGTAAGTTCAGAAAAAAAAGAAGTTATTTGAATACTCAAAACATTCTGCACTCAATCAAATATTTTTCTGGGTGCGCTCTTGTGCGAGTCAAATGTTATTTGCCGTGTTGGAAGATTGAATAGATTATATGTCGGAAACTCACACATATCTTATTGAAAGCTCTTGTTTCAAGTTTTTGTCCTAAGATGGAGAGCTCACCGGTCACAGGTGCATTACTTGGCCAAACTACTCCCTCCGTCCGGAAATACTTGTCGACGAAATGCATAAGAATGGATGTATCTAGAACTATAATACGTCTAGATACATCCATTCCTCTGACAAGTATTTCCAGACGGAGGGAGTACCAAAATGCCATCAGCGCTGTTGGGCCAGCTAAGCTACCAAGTGGCACCCGAGACGAGTTCTTGCCGGTATCTATGCTGAGCGGTTGACCACAGTTTAGCTACTAATCATTTGCTAAACTGCGAGTTGTTCCATGTAGTGATGCATGTAATGTTTGTGTCTATCATAAATCAATGCAAACATTACTACTCCCACTGTAAACAAATATAAGACGTTTTAGGTCACTAAGTATTTGTTTACAGAGGGAGCAGTAAGCAAATGACCCTGCCAGCCACTAGTTTCAGCCAAATTTCACAACATAGATAGAGAGCTCGAGTTGGCATAAGGACGTGTCCATTAGACAAACTGCGGTTTCAAGGTCTTGCCTATAATTTCTCATACAAGAATAAGAAAAGCACACGAGTTGTCCATCTGTCCAAAATTTTACCAAGCAATATATGCAGTGTACTATATCAGTGTAGAGACCATCAGTTTCACAACAACAAAAAATCAGTGGAGAGGATTAGCCAAACATCCACTCACAATCCTTATTTTCTGCTCTTCATCCATCTGTTTTCGCACAAATAGATCTAGCTTTCATTCTGTTACTCATGCTGGTGTAATCACTTGCTAAATTCTTTTCTTTGGGGGCGAAATTCTGTAAGCACTAATCTATTGTTATATCCCATCACATTCCTACATGAAAATAAACATATTAGTTGCCCGTTACAACGTAATTAAGTTTGGCACTGTAATGAACAAGCAGAGTGGAAAACAAATAAACAATGACAGTAAAGGCAAGAATTCGTGCAAGCAAGAACTCTGATATACTGGAATATAGTAACATTTGGCGAAATGGCCTTTCTTTAGAAAACTAAGATAGGTCCTCACCTCGGACGCCTGTGTGGAATTCGTATTTCCTGTCCCTGACACTGCACCTGGCAAATCCTCTTTGGGTTCTTGGAAGATGTCTAGTTGTGCTTCCGAAGCAACATCCAGTCTCGCTGCATCGACCATGTTAGCCCCCACTTCACTGATAATACCACCTTGTTGTCCAGGGTCTATATCCATGATTGACACTGCCCCCTCTTCTTCAATCACAACCCTATCATTAAAAATAGCGTTTTACTCGCATGTTTTCGCATCGTAGGTAATGATAACTAGTGCTAGAAATGTGACATGCACGGTCGAACAGATATAAAGTTTGGAGCGTGCTGAACAAACTTAATATATGTACATTCAAGCAAAGGCATACACATATGTTAATTTTCAGAAAAATAAAGCATGATAACAATACTCCAAGTCTAAGGCGGACAACAAGATTGAAGAAGATGAAGAGAATGGCAGGTGAATTGTCACCTTACTGATCCCATCAGATTGACACTGCGAACTTTGCTACAGCCTAAGTCAATGATCCTCACAAGCCTGGAGAATATGAAGCGGTCACTTAAAAGAGAAAGGGGAGCAAACGGTAACTACAAGAGCAACAAAGATGGCATGAACTTTGGTGCTAAGTTACCTAAAATTAGCGGAGCTGAACAAATGAAGAGTGCCATCTTTTAAACCTATAATTAGATATGGATGATCAGGAAGAAGACATAGAACTGAAAGAACCGGAGCCATGAGAGCTCTTATTGTGTAGACACACACCCTGTTCTCCAGGTCCCATATCTGAATTGACAAAATCAAGCATACATGCGTTATTAGCAATGTTATGCATATCAGATATATAGAACAGAATACATCTTTCAGAATGCAAGTATCATACCCTGGCGTTCAAGTCATCTGAGCCAGAAATCAGATACTGTTGATCACCATGTGCGAAGAAATCAAGGCAGTTCACTTGAGCCAAATGCCCAAACAGAGTGTAGCTAGATTTCGGGGAGTCAAGGTTCCAAACCTGGACACAAAACGTGCATAATATCAAGTTCACAATCAAGGTCTAATATTAAAACTAGTGTTTCATTGCGTATTAAGTTTTGGTAAGCGCAAAGGAAAAGGAACATACCTTTACTGTCTGATCTTCGGACGCGCTAGCAAAACAGTTGGCGTCCTTTGGGTTGAAGGTGATCTGGCGGACAGTTCCAGAGTGTTCATCGTCGAAAGTTCGTGTGCACTGCCAGCCCTCTTCCCAGTTCCAAAGCCTAATCGGGCTTCCATAAGCCGAGGACAGTACATATGGCTGGGTTGGATGGATGGTCATTGCCGTGACACTGGAAGAACCGGCTCTGAAACTCGTGATCTGTTGTACTGTCTCTGTTCCGTAGGTGCACACATGGATGGAGCCATCGTCTGCACCAGCCAGAAACCATTGCTTCCGTGCGATAAATTTAAGGAATTTAACTGTCGCTGATAGCCCTGAAATTTGATGCCACTATTACCATGGCAGTGCATGAAGAAAAAAATATGGTTAACAGAGGAGTAAGTAAGCTGGAAACATGCCTCTTGTTCCATTCTCGTAGACATGAAAAGAACAGAGGGCCTTCTTTTCCTGTCGATACAATAGAAACGATTTTGTTAGTCCGACGCAATCCAAAACAGGTCTACACACATTTTCATGTTCACTTTCAGGAGGAAAAAAAAAGATACACATATACAAGGAGAAAAAGACGGTCATAAATGACGGCCATGGCCAAATACAAATAGAAGCACATGCTAGTAACTATACCAATAGAACTTGCCTGAGAGACAAGATCCCACATGTGAACATCTCCAAAAAACTTGCATGTTAAGATCCTGCAAGGCCATAAGAAATTTATCGTACCATAACAAATTCACCTGATCAAAAGATTATTTCAATGCCCAGATTGTGCTATGTGGTATATATGTACTCACCATGTCTCTGTTGGATGTGCATCTAGGCACACCAGCCTATTGCCGAATCCAAGTGCATCAACTTTCTTCGTGGCTGATATGATCTAATCATACATCGTACACATTAGGAAAACCAATGACAAATTGATTGCATTGGATAGGCAAAGACTGTCTTACTTTAATACTTTTGGCCCAACCACTTTGTTTCGAAACGTACTTTAGGAAAAGAACAGCAGGGAACTAACCTCGTGTGTCACCTCTTCTTGTGCATAAAAATCAGCTTTCAGTGTCAATTCGTGCACCAAATTCCCCATCTCTTTTAATTCCTCAAATAGATCAACACACTCAGTCTCGTTTTCGAATGGGACGATGAACTTGTCCCCCGATATACTGCTCTGGAGAAGCAGATCCAAGCTTGTGTCGTCTCCTTGATTTGGCCACTCTTTCGTTGTCACGACTAGAGTGTATGTGGACCTGGAAGCTATAAATCCATAAATCGGCACATTTGATAAAAGTGAATCTTCTTCTTCCCCAAACGAGTGGCTCTTCTTATTCTTCTGTACAAGCCTAAATGCCACGCGCTCATATGTGTGGTTTGTTAGGTCCAGTGAGAACGTGGTTGACTTGTGTGGTTGCAAGGGGAAGCGGAGGTCAGACGGGTGCACTTCAAGTAGCACACGGTTGTCGATCAACTGGACAAGGATAATTTATTTATGTGGTTAATGAATCGATGACAGATCAGCATTTTTTAAAGAATTTATTGACAAAACAAGATGGATAAAAAGTATGTGCTATTAAGTTTTGCCAGATTAAAATGAAGCATATAGAGATGACATTGTCTGTTTCATTAATGTGCTCACCTGAGTAGTTGTGTCAGCTCTTATATGCGGTACACTGTGATGACTTGATTCTTCCTGAGTATTTACATTGCCGACATCCACCATTGCTATCGTCTCTCCTCTTCCAAACACAAACCTAACAGATAAAGTTACCATGTTTCCCAAGTTTATCATAATGGAATTAGGAAGTGAAAATAATATAAGAAGCAGGTCAAATATAAAAAAGGTCAAGGGATAGGCTCATGGTTTAATGCTGAGAGTGAGGATGGTTCTATTTTTTTTTGGGAACCATGTAGATATACAATACCAAAGATCAACATCGCAAGCTGAGTATAAGCAAATGAATTAAAGTAAGACAGCTTGTTCTCTCACCGAGTCGTGCTGTTGTGCACCCGAATTTTCCTAGTATTTATCGGAATTAACACTCACATTTGTGGAGGATAACATTTGTATGTCCATTTTACTCTTTAAAAAAAATATGCAGTAAACGCTCCAAAATAAATAATCTTTCTAAGCATTTCTCCATGACGGTAATAATAAGAATAATAGCTGGAAAAGTATTCATTACCCTTCTGACTTCATCGAACATGCGAGACCCCAAACATGGTCACTTACGGGGCTGCTAAAAATATTGTATAACCATCCGAAACCCCAAGCAGGGGGTTCAATTACAGGAGGGTTAATAATCCTCTCAAGCCTGGGATTGTAGAAATTTAGTACAGCAATCCATGAAAACAACAACAATTTAAAACATGTGCACATGTTGCACAAGAACCAATTACCTGAAATTAGTTGAACTCCACAAATAAACAGTGCCATCTTCTAAACCTGTAATTAGAACCTGAAGATTGGGATGAAACATGACAGACATAACCGGAGACATGGAAGCATGTAGTGTATGAGTACACATATTGTTGTGTACGTCCCATATCTGATTTGCCAAAACAAAGGGTGGATCATAAGAAATGTTATGCGCATACTGTATTAGCGAAAAATTCAATAGAAATGGCAAACCTTCGCGCTACAATCACTAGAGCCAGTAATCAAATACTGCTGATTGTCATGTGTGAAGAAATCAAGGCAGTTAACTCTGTCCCAATGCCCAGAGAGTGTGTATTTACATTGAGGAGAATCAAAATCCCAAACCTGGACACCAGACATTGGGTTTCGCAATGAAGGTCTAGTAGAACCACATATCTATGTAATGTCAAAATTAAGTTGAAATAAAATAGGAAACTCATACCTCTATCATGTGATTGGCTGAGGCAGTGACAAAACTGTTGGAGTTTTTTGGGTTAAACATGACTTGGCAAATATAACCCGAGTGTTTGCACTTGAACGTTTGTGTGCACTCCCAGGCTTTGTCCCAATCCCAAAGCTTCATTTCATCAGAACTCCATGACATCAAGTACGGTTTGCTTGGATGAACGGCCAGCGATGTCAATTTCCCAGCATGGGCTGTGAAACTTGGGACTTGCTGCCGTTTCGTTTCGTAATTGTAGATGTGAATAAAGCCATCTCCGGCCCCAGCCACAAACCATTGTTTTCGTACGATAAATTTAACCACAACAACTGCAGACAGAGTCAGCATCTTTTTATTTGTAATACAGTATATATGGCTGAAGAACTTAACAAGAAAGAATTTAAAAAATAGAACTCAAACTGCATGCCTTTGTCGGTGGAGACTTTAAACGAATCTACTTTCCTCTGCGAGCAAAAGCAAAGTACTTTGTCAGTCAATGCAGAAGAAAAACCTATGTGTGTATTATAAGATTTGGGATGGGGATGGTGTTAGTTGAATACCGATGACCTTGATGCGAGTTCCCTATGTAACGCAGCAGTTGTTATTGATTCGGTAATCACGATCTTACGTAGTATATGTGTGTATTATTAGACTTATTTGTTTCGGGGAATCCTCAAGCCAAAGTGAATTCACTACACCGACGACACTGATGTAGACAATTTGAGACCCCAAATTGGGTAGTAGCCTTACGTCGTATGTATTGTCATTAGCCCTACATTTGGTACTTTAGTATAGATGTACAATAAGTCTGTTGATAACAAATATAGTGCTTTTAGTCCTTATATTTTTGCACTATAAGTATGTATCACTTGCCTGTGTTTGACCGTCCCAAATGCAAACATATCCCCGTATATGTCCTGTTATTATCCTGCAACACGCGAATGAAATCAGAAAACATCCTTATGTATGCGAAGTAAGAAATGCTTTCATAGCTCAGTTGGTTAGAGCACCCGTTTAGTAAGCGGGAGGTCTTGAGTTCAACTCTCAATGAAAGCATTTTTTTTAATATTAATCCTTGGCAAAAATTATGTGTTAGCAATCTCTCCAAAAATGGGCTACAATGTATCTGTTAATTTTTGGTATTCAAGACCGGCAAAGGCTGGGTGGTCATCTCAACATTCAAGAGTATACAACAATCCTTTAAAAAAAAGAGTATACAACAATGAAAATATAATATATAATCCGTGCTGCGCACCATGGATTTTCATTGCATAATATCCTAAAACGAAAATGCAGTAAGAAGACCCACCATTGCTTGGTTAGGTTAACATCTTGGCAGTCCAAAGAGGTGAATGGGCTCTTGAATAATATCTGATTGAACAAGTCTGTGATTAATTTTCAGGAACCACCTCAAAGTTGTGTTCATAAAAATATATGTCTAGAATGCTTGCAAGCAAGATAGTGAGTTTGCTAAATATGAGGTTATGGCAATGTCTAGGACGTTATAAATATACAAATCAGAGAAATGTGCGAAACAGATGCATACCTTCGTTTTATTTGGGATTAGCTGCCAAATGATAGCCAGTGGAATGCGATCATGACCATATCGATCATGCAAGTGAATAGAAAAGACAAAGATGACGAAACTTAGTTAGAATGTTATGGATATATAATACAGGCCAATATTTTCCACAACAAAACATAAAAGGATATGTTTAATAAATGCTGGCATATGCCATTGTACTGAGTTATCAAGTGGTGTATACTGGCCAATGTACGTACCTCAGACGTCATCTCTCTCTGTGCAGTAGTAGCAACAGCTTTCACTATCACTTGCTGCACCATATTACCTTTCTCTTTGATTTCTTCTAAAAACGTGTCCCCTCTAAATTCGCTACAGTACATTGGCATATGTGCATCCTTAAATATACTGCTCTCTAGGACCAAATGAATGGATTTTTCGTCCCGTTCCTGGAGTGTCAAACTAAGAGTGTGTGTTGACCTCGGCGACACGACCCCGTACAGTGGCAATTTGGCAAATCGCCGCTCAGTTTCTTCTGCATACGACTCCACAAGCCTAAATGCAAAATGTTCATCTGTGAAGTTTCTAAGGTTCAGTGAACATGGGATCAGCTTGTTCGGTACGCAGGGAAAGCAGAGGAGATGTGGATGGACAAAGAGCTTGGTGGGTACAATGCTGGATAAGACACTGGATACCTGCAAGAGAAGAGCTTGTGCTCTTAATGTCATGGTGAATTTCCAACTAAATTCCTTTTTATTGAATTAATTGCTAGACATCTAACTTACGTGATCAGTTTTAAATATAAATGCAGTTCAGTGAGTTTCCTAGAACAACGATATTGCACTTGTCGCTCAGAACAATGGAGGCGATATTTAATTTGACCTAGAGCCCTAAGCTATTCTTACCCTAGCTATTGTTCTCAGGTTCATCATATAAGCATATTTACAAGGATATAATTGCTGAAATATCCCATCAAGCAAATCAATAATTTAAAAATACTATCACTAGAATTTTTTCCACTACACATTTGTGTTAGATGTTTAAACATGCAACAAGATTAGCAAAGAATTTAACTAAAAATTTACATTATCAGAATTGTTGCTGAATTTCAAAGGCAATTCTTTTTGGCTAAAAATAGGACAAAAGGGGAACCAAAACTATGATGAAACAAAAAGTCAATAATGTTTCATTTTACTCGATGGTAACAATATCTAAATTCACAAACTATATTATAATTAGTAACTCTATAAACTAATCACAGTACATTTCCCCATTTCCCTTTGGTCTTAACAATTTAATTTCAGATTTTGTGGTAAGATGCATGGATGCATCTCTTGTCAATGATATAAATAGATCCTAAGCTGTCATTGTGTTTAAATGTTGCATAGTATCACAGCTCCACCAAAATTTGGATGCATAATAACATGTACCAACAACCATGTCTACTTCACCTCACACACCATATTCAGGAAGCTGATTCTATTTTAAAATGAGAGTGCCTTTTCAGCTCCCGGGTGCCTAGGCACCCTATATGAACAGTAAAAAAGAAAAAAAATCTGAAACTTTGCAACATCAAAGATGATCAAATTTTGTAGGTGCTTGAAAAATTTCATGCCAGAAAACCTTTAGAGGAGCTCTACATGCGAAAAAGATTTCAGTGTTTGAAGTTTTGAGCACTTTTAGCACTGAAATCTGAAAACTCATTTGTACACCTTTCTGTACATGATATTTTGGCATGAAAACTTGCAAGAACCTACAAAGTTTGACCATCTTTGATGTTACAAAGTTTCAGATTTTTTTTGAATTTACTGTTCAAAGAGGGTGCCTAGGCACCCGGGAGCTGTTAGACCTTTTTGTTTTAAAATACCTGACCTCATCTGTAGTTTCTGTTTCCTTGAGCCTTTCGATTATCTTGTGTGTACTAACAGGCCTCTTTGCTGGATTGAAGTCACTGCACTCTATCCCTATTTCAGTGCAAACTCGTACTTGTTCCACATGTGTATCTTCTAGTGATTTTCCCAACCTTTCACACCATCTCTCAAGTACCTGCAATATTCAACCATCAACTAATGACAAAAGTCCTTCAAAAAGTGAAGTTTGGACAAATGGTTTCTAGTCACATCTATCAGCATTTAAATTGCACTTTCACGGTCAATAACAAAAAATGGTAATATGAAGTGAAGTACTTCATGTAAGTAATAATCAAGATGCATATATATGTACTTCTTTGCCTTTATTTTAGTTCCAGTTTTTCCATATAGTTCTTTAAGTGAATGGTTTCTCCAAAGACAGATCTGATTTTGTACAGTAAAAAATACTTGGTTATTGTGTACGTTTTAGTCTCCATTAATCATTTATATGGCTAAGCTCATTGTTATTTTTACCATAAAGCACATTTATACCTTTGCTTTATATATAAAGCGGGGCGAAAGTCTTTTTCGGTAAAATACATTTATACCTGGTTTGATATGCTCCAAGAAGTGTTGTTCTAATTTTTTTCTATAATTTATTACATTACTAACAGTGTTTTTTTTACCTGATTACTAACTGTGTTATCACTAATTAGATAATGTCCAAAGAAGAATGACAGTTTTCAACCCTTAAACTATATTCACAAAACTAGCCTAGAGATAAAATGAATCCTTGGGTGCACATTTCGTTGCGAATTAATATGTACATGTGAGAGGCAACACTTTAGTGGTTAAGGTTGTCTTGTTCTACATTGAAAGTGGAGAGTAACCGTAATTTTTTTTGGCTTAGTTATTGGTTTACTGTGAATTCCGTGTCTACATATGAGAATAGCTAAGTGACTAACAGTAATCTTTTCTAATTAAATATCGGGAATAGCTATTCTTACAACTCCAACGTCGGGACACCCTTTTCTTCCTGTTAGTATCTCTATGATTATAATACCAAGACTATATATATCAGACTGGACTGTGATTTTTTCCCCATCGTAGAGTTCTGGTGCAATATATCCCCTACATCGTAAAGAAAAGGTGGATGAAATATATTCATTCAGGACAAAAGAAAAATGAGACTAGAAGAGACTTAGACAACTTACAGTGTACCAGAAATATTTGAAGTAATAGATTGGCTAGTTTGCCTTTCCTCAAAATACCTTGAGAGACCAAAGTCAGTAATCTTTGGTACCATATTGTCATCTAGGAGTACATTTTCTGGTTTCAGATCTAAGTGAACTATACGATTCTCATGGAGATAATTTAAACCTTGGCAAATTCCGTTGATAATTTGGTAGCGCTTTCTCCATTCAAGTCCGCAAGATTCATCTATATGGGGTCATAAGAAAGTGGGTTTAGAATTCAAGACACTTGGGTTCTTTAATATTTCAATGGTAGGTAGTACATGGCATGGTACATGATTTATAACATATGTTGGGGATGCTTGACCAAAAAAATAATATAGTGAGAAAATCATGTCCCTACCACTGATATAATCACGTAGACTCCCTTTGGACATGTATTCGAAGCAAAGCAATCTTTGCCGTACATCTGCCATGACTAATTTTCCGTTGTAGCTCAACATATTCCCTTGTGTGTCAGCACAATATCCCAAAAACCGTACTATGTTTTTGTGCCTTGCCTTCATCAAACATTGAACCTCTCCATGGAATTTCTTCTCATCCATACACATATCGCTCAACCTCTTCACAGCGACTGTACCACTCTCAAGTACTCCCTGCGATAGAAACATGCCTTTTCAGCACCATGTGGAGTTCACATCAACTAGACATTTCAAAGTTGTATTACCTTATATACCACTGCAAAGCCACCTCTACCGATTTGTCGATCATTAGAGAAATCATTTGTGATGCCTTTCAGAAGTGATAGTGGTAAGGCCTTTGGGTCAGCCGTTTCATCTAGTAGCATGAGCTCAAGGTCATCTAGTGCTGCAGTATCTCGGTAATCCATTAGCGATTTTATAGCAGAGCGCCCTTGAAGCGTGAGAAAACTGAGGCCAATAGGTCCAGCTTTCCAGTTACTCAGTAACCACAGGATAGACTAACTGCAGAGGGAGATTACTCTTCTGTTCTGTAGAAAAAGGAAGACTTTGATCCAACAGAGGGACTTCAGTAACTAGGCTCCTACATTTCATAATAGGCCAACATTATGGTAAATAAATATTCTTCAACTAGGCTGGGATTAGAAAATGCATGATTTACAGATTTTGTAGTTCACTCAATCCATTCACTAGAGGCAGCTTGACCACGCTACCTGCCAGTATACATCAATTCATGATCTTCCTTGAAAAAAAGATGTGTTAAACAACACTAGTATCAGTTATAAATGCAATTAGACATCCAAAGGGCAACATCAAATAGTTTTGACAAATCTACATTACTAAGTCGATAAGACCCCTGCAAAAAAGGTAAATAAGACAATGACAGGACACCAAACTTGATTCATGGCCAACTTCCTCTGTTTTTTGCAATTCATCTCTTTTGCACTGCTGCCTTCACAAATCTACTCTTCCCAGCTTTCATGCTTTCTAGAACAACATCTCATTTTAGTCTACAGAACATCATCTCATTGCTGCTACTAAACACCTGGCATCGAACTATGCAGAACAGAGCAGCAGCAATGGAAGAAACAGGCTCAGTTTCCAGAAGAGAAAAATGATTCGGTACCTCGTGGGGATGAGCGTGGTGCCGGTGCCGGTGCCGCTGCGCCGCCGGGCCGGCTCCCCGTCCCTCTTGCAGCGGCGAACAGAACAGTTCCACTTGCCTCTGCCCTCTCGCCGCTGCTTGTCTGTAAATCGGGCACCACAGATGGCGATTTAGACGGGGGCGGAGGAGAATCGCTGGCTGGCCGGCCGGCCGGAGGTGGGGATGGATGAGCGGGAGACCTCGCCGGAGTTGGGGACTAAAGGTGGCCGCTGGGGATTGATTGAGCTCTAGAGTGCTAATCAACGCTTCTTCCAGTGTAGCTCAAGAAAAAAACAAAGACTCTTCTTCGTGTGAATGATTGGCAGCACGTGGAACGCACTACTACTTGTTTTCTATTTTCTCTTTTCTTTTCCCTTTTTCTCTTGAAAAGCCACGTGTTTAGTGGATTATAAAGATATGAGTAGCGCCAGCATACCCAATCCGTTCTGGAAAGAAGATCCATCCAGTAGGACAATACACATACACTATTGTCTGGCAATGCAACTCTTAATATGTACAGGATGTAGCCCTCGGCCTCGACTATACAAGTAAACACGAGGCGGGGCTAGTTAGGAAAAGATCCAACCCGTACATGCGCTTTAGCCTATACATATATTCAAACCCCCCCACACACACACGGGAAATACTTATACACAGGATCTTAGTAGTAACGCTTTTTATAAGAAAGCGTTGTTGGTAAATAACAGTAGCGCTTGACGCAGAAGAGCGCTGTTACTATTGATGTAGCAGTAGTGCTTGTGTTAAAAAATATGCTACTACTATAGTTGCCAACGGTTGCATGGCAGTGTAGGTATACTAGTAGCGCGGTTTTAATAAAGCTCTCGCTATTGTACATAGCAAAGAAGGCTGTCCACGGCGAAGCGCCATCGCTAAATAAGCGATAGCGCTTATTTCTAAAAAGCGCTACGACTATGCTTACCTTATCCACACACACGGCGCCCCGCGCTTGTCCCTCTCACTCTTCTTCACACATTCTCGCCGCACGTCGTCGCCCGCCGTCGCCCGTCGTCGCCTGCCGTCGCCACCGACTCCCCCAAGGTATCTCCCTCCTCCTCCTCCTCTCGCCGCCCTCCTCTCTCCCTCTTCCCACGGCCCTCCTCTCTCCTCCCGCTCCGACGGCGCCGCCCCCCTCCGATCCTCCCTCCCTCTCCGGCAGCCCCCTCCTCCTCCCTCCTCCTCCTCCTCCCTCCTCCTCCCTCCGATCCTCCCCCTACCTCTCCGGCAGCCCCCTTCCCCTCCTCCTCCCCCTCCTCCTCCCACTGCTAAATAGGTTTTAGTTTTTGTTAAATGTAGGTTTTTGTTTTTAGTAAATGTAGGTTTTTAGTATATTTTGTTTGTAGAAAATTTGAATAAGTAATTTGAAAAGAATAAGTAAATGTAGGTCTTTTGAATAGAATAGGAAATTTTAGAAATTTTGAATAAGTAAATTTGAATAGAATAAAATATGAAATTGAAAAAATAAGTAAATGTAGGTCTTTTGAATAGATTAGGAAATTTTTAGAAAAATTGAATAAGTAAATTTGAAAAGAATAGGAAATTATAAGTAAATTTGAATAAGTAAATTTGAAAATAATAGGAAATTATAAGTAAATTTGAATAGAATAATTCTATGTAGCTTATGGAGTTTCACTATGTCCTAAGATGACGATAATAATGTTTTTGTTTATGTTTTGTTTTTGCAGAGATCAAGGAGCCCCTGCATCATCCCCGCCGCCGTCCCTGTCACCGATCCCCTCCGAACTCGATCGAGGTGAGACCAGCCACCCCATGCTGTTAATTTAATTTAGATATTTTAGGTGTTTAATCTTAGAATAACATAGTATGAAGCCAAGTTATGATCGAATCATGTTCAAAATGTAGGGTTTTAAATAGGTGTAGTTAATAGATTAGGTGTTTTAGGTGTCACATTTGTTGTTATTTTTTTAGTTGAAGCAATTATTCCTGCATCAACGTCGATGATGCCTATCCCGCATCCTCGTCGTCGACTCGGCGGAGGAGGCCTGCTTGATCAGAGGGGCCATGTCTGGGACTGAGCTCCGCCGGGCTGGTACTGGGAGGTGCTACCTTCCGGGGGGCGCAGCTTGGTGAGGAGCCAGCCCGTCGTTGACCCGAACATTCTTTGGTGGTGGTCGCGTGGGCAAGTGAAGATGCCGAGGCTTTCGGACACCGCGGAGGTGGTATGTTACCGTGTCAGCGAGGAGGACGAGCACGTCCGTCGCTACATGGTTGCGTTGGAGGGCAGGTTCGACAATACCTGGCAGGTTCTTCGGGGATCTCACTAAAGCTATGATCCTGTGATGGTTCCTTCTCTTTGGTATCCACTGCCCGCGCCGATACCCATCGGGCGCTATGGTTCTAGCTGTATTAGCGATGCTATATATATGATACTATTCAAGGTGTACTATTGATAATATTCGACGATGTATGGACGCAAGAGATGATTTAGTTGTGCTTATTGAATGCATGCTAATTTGAATACTAATTTATTTTATGATTTGGTTTTGCTTATTGAATGCTCATATTATGTAGATAAAAACATGCATATCTTGTGTTGCTCAAATAGGATATGTGCTTGCCCAAGTGGCCGGTCATGTTTGCAGGTTACACCTCCGAGTGGTCTATGTTTTGCCAGAGTGTTGATTAATTTCCGTTCCGGCAAATTTCAGGCGCTCGATATGTCATTTTTTAGCAAAGGTCATGCCGGATTTTTCCGTGAATTTTGGCATGACTTGTGCTAGAATATGTAGGAAATATCGAGTGGCCTGGATTTTCTAGAAATATAATTAAACAATATTTCGGATTGACTTTAAGTCTATCGAGGCTCCATCATATATGAGAGGACGAAGAATCCCGACTGTTGTCGTGGGGGTCGTTTCTCCTTCTCCTTCTACTAGAAATTTGTTATGCATTAGGGGAAGGAGGAGAAACGACCATCACCGACGGTCGCAAATGTCAGAGAGGAATCAGTGAGGGAGAGTCTCCGCCATATATGAGAGGACGGAGAATCCCGACTGTTGTCGTGGGGGTAGCTTCTCCTTCATTCCCGTGTGCTAAACAATTTGGTGTAACGCACTCGAGAATGAAAGGAGGAGCTACAATCACCGACGGTCGAATATATACATCACGTGAGCTGAGAGTTTTCAAGAAAAGATTCGACAGACCGATAGTCAACCCGTGATGAATAATAATGATCTAATTTAGGTTTTTTAGTACATATATTTAATTGTACAAGTTTAATATTTAAATTATGAACATAGAAAATGTCGTACTTGGATGACGAAAGTCTCCCGGGGGAGTGCGACTGGTGCCACGACGACCGATGTCTGTGCAACAGGCCTCATCTGGACGAAGATCGGCGCTTCGGCATTAAGCTCGAGGAGACCTTTGATGTTGAAACGGTACGCAACCAAGACAAGTGTTTTTTTCGTAATTAAGCACAACTTCAACTTTTACAATTCGACTAGCTTATCCCATGCCATGCAAGACGCTATGTCTTCGAGAGGATGGGTTTTGAAGACCATGAAAGTATGGAAACAAAGAAAATTCACCTAAGGACCCTTCATGGTATGGATTTTGAAGTAAATCTATACAATGCTGTGAGCGTAACCCATTTTGGTTGCAAAAAATGGGAAACACTTTGCAAGATGTATGGTTTTTATGAGGGTATGCTTGTCACCATGGATTTTGGTTATCCTGACATCGACCAAGACAATATGGACATTTGGGTCCTTTGTTGATACGCTTCCAATTCTACCGCTATGTGAGTTTCTCACACATAGTTATTAACTAATTTATATTGTTTATTTCAAAATAGTTGATAGCTTATTTTCATTGTCAGCTTATTTTTATTCTTCACAAAATGTGCGGAAGATGGTAGACAGAACATCCTACATCGATGGCTCTGAGTTAACTTATCAGGAGAAAAATCATCTAATCGCATTTTGTACTGATCTTGAGAATTACAATATCTATTATCAAACTCCTCCACATTATGGTGAATACGTGCCACTAGTGCATGTGTTGAACCACGGTAACATCAATGGAGATGCCATGGTAAGATTTTTTACTATTACGACATCCGTGCATCTTTTGCATAAATTCTTTTAAAACTTAAGTGCATTGCTAACTACGAAGTTATTACTATATTTTTCAACAGAAAATCCCGTCGGATTGTATGCCTCATCTGATGTATCAGAATGGTCGCCTTGATGTTTTGAACATACAGCCAGGTCATCCTACAAGTCACACCTGTCCATATTGGATTTCTAAAAGAAATGAAGACATGAAAATCAAATAATGAAAAATGCATGGACAGTCGTAAGGAGGTACTTGGAAGAAACATTGTGTGAAAGGCAAGAATTGGAGACAGGATAATCTCCATTCTCCATAATGGAGAGTCAGGGCCTATCTTATTTTATGCTATTTTACCTAAGAGAAGGTAGTAGGTCCTAGTTAATAATACTCATGATCGTGTGCTAAGAACAACTAAGTAGGATTGGTTAGATGACTATGATGATGATGTGGTATCGAGTAGAAGTTGTATGATCGATGATGATGAGTATGACTTGTTATTATGATACCAATAATGAGTTATTTATTATTATGATCGATGATGCATGATGCTAAGTTCTTATATGAGCATGATGAGTTATTATATATATCAGTAGGTGAAATGAACATGGATTAGATTCAAGTGGAGCCAACATGTGGTGCATCGAAAGTACTACTAATCCAAACTAGTTCAAGTTTGGATTAGAGTAGTACTTTCGACATGCATCACATGTTGCCTCCACTTGAATCTACTCCACGTTTATTTCACACACCGTTATATATAATAGGTAATCATGGTCATAAAAGTATATGATGAAAGTACTGTATATAAAACCACATAACGAAAATATGTTGTATTTTTAAAAATACAGGAAAATTTAGCAGCAGCGCTTTTTAGAACAGGCGCTACTGCTACTTAGGTATAGCAGTAGCGCTTGCGCTTTTTATAACAAGCGCTACTGCTAACTAGGTATAGCAGTAGCGCTCCCATTCCAGCGCTACTACTACTAGTTAGCTGTAGCGCCTTAGTGGTAGTGTTGGTACCAACGCTACTACTAGCTATAAAACAAGCGCTACTACTTGGGTTTTCCCTAGTAGTGCCCTCCCGGCGCGCAGTCGATACGACACCCCATAGACTGGACGGAAACTCCTCAAAGGTAGGCGTCGGTAACCCCTGGTCATGCCAATGGCGAACTGCTGAGGAGTGGGAACATGCAGGACACGAACATGCCCGAGAGCCACCTGCTCACGCACGAAGTGATTGTCGAGCTCAATATGCTTCGTGCATCGATGGTGAACGGGGTTGGCGAAGAGGTAGACGGCGGAGACGTTGTCACAGTAGACAACAATAGCCTTGGCCACACCAAGGTGCAACTCCTGAAGAAGTTGACGTAACCATGAACACTCGGCAACGGTGTTGGCCACTGCTCGATACTCGGCCACAGCTCTCGATCTGGACACCGTGGGTTGTCGTTTAGACGACCACGAGATGAGAGAGGGCCCAAGATAGACGCAGTAGCTGGAGGTGGAGCGATGAGTGTCGGGACAGCCAGCCCAATCAGCATCCGAGTGGGCAACCAAGTCAGTGGAAGAGGATGCTGTCAACGTGAGGCCCAGAGCCATGGTGTCGCGGATGTGACGGAGGATTCGCTTCACCAGGTTCCAATGTGAGTCACGTGGAGCATGCACGTGTAGGCACACATGCTGAACGACATACTGCAAGTCTGACCGAGTGAGCGTCAAGTACTGAAGAGCACCAACAATGGATCTGTAGAAGCCATCAAGTGCAAAGACCTTAGTCTTCGTGTCGATAGGCGTAGGTACAGGCTTGCAGTTAAGCAGGCCAGCTTGCTCGAGTAACTCCTGGGCGTACCGCTGTTGATGAAGAAAGAACCCATCAACATGCCGCACCACCTCAATCCCGAGAAAGTAGTGCAAATGACCAAGGTCCTTGATGGCGAACTCGGTGTCGAGGTGAGCTATGAGCTGGCAAAGTAGCTCGGCCGAAGAGGCTGTCAGGATGATGTCGTCGATGTAGAGCAGCAGATAAGCAGTCTCGCAATCGTGATGGTACACAAATAGAGAGGCATCGGAGCGAGTAGCTCGGAACCCAAGCTACTGAAGAAAGGCGGCAATATGCTGGTAAAATGCACGAGGCGCCTGCTGGATCCCATAGAGAGAGCGTGTAACGCCCCGGATTGTAACATCCCAAATTTTGGAATGTTAATATAATTAATTGAATTGTTTGTTTGTTTGCTTGAGTGAATTAAACTTGAGTGAAATTTGAACCTTTCCAAAAACTTTTGAAAGAGAGGGAATAAAATGACTTTCCCCTTCTCCGGTAAATTCAAATTCATCCTATTAAAATCAATGAGAGAAGATGACATGACTTCTTCAACTATGAAGAATTTGAACGGAGTTTTGCAATTTAATTCTTTCAAATATTTGCACTTGTTCCTCTATTTTTCTTCCCCGAGAAATACCCCGAAAAATAAATTCTTGCAAGCAAGAAAGAGCGGAGGAAAATGACCCTCCAAAATCAGGGGCATTTTTGAAAATATTTGAGCCAAGAAAAAACCAAAGTTTTTATTTAAAAATTATTTGCAAAAAGAAATAAAGCCTTTAGGGATTTTCTGAAAAACATTTCTTTTTTTAAGTTTTTATTTTGGCCGTGGAATAATGCTCATCATCTACATTTATTTTTTCTGATAATTTTAGTATATAAAAACTCTTTATTCCGAATTGATTTGATTTCCTTTTTATTGTTTTAGTTTCCTAATTTTAAAAATAGGAATGGAATCGTTTTTATTAGGAAAAACCTGCTGGCCCATTAAGCACTTTCCTATTCTAGCCCAACAAGAGATCATCTCCTTCCTCTGTTTCCTTACATTCCTCTCACGTTACAGAAGCTTTTCATATCCATGGAGACAGGAATCTCCACCTTCCCGATCTCCCTCGTCTTTCCATCCCAGCGCCTCCCGAGACCGCCTATAAAACCCCTCCTCTCCTCGCTCCATTTTTCCCATCACTACGCCTCCCTGCCCGTAGCCTTCTCGCCACCGTCCTCCTTTTCCTGCCTAGAACGCTCACCAGAGCTCTCCTGGAACCTCCCATCACCCAGCGCCACCTCCCAAGCGCCGACCCCTCCTCCGCCACCCCACCTCGCGGTGACCTCGCCCCTCGCCGAGCAGCCCTCCACATCGCCGCCTCCTTCCTGCCATCTCTGCCTCACGTACAGGTAACTCCGTTTTCGTTTTCAGATTTATTTCCGTAACAGATTTAGTTCTGTTCTTGTTTAGCTTATAACTTTTGATCTAGAAGTCCAATGATGCTGATTCTTTTTGCGTTAGATCAAAATTTTCTTGTAGTTTCCAAAATATATAATTTGTCTATGTTTGGATTTATAAAATTGATTTAGATCAGATTTGAATTAAAGCTTGTTTTGCTTATTCCGGGAGTTTAAAAATAGATTTTTATTTGATTCTTTTTCTACTGATCACTAGTGATCATATTTACCAGTGGTAAAAACTTCAAAATTGTTTGAGTATTTTAGCTTATTGTTTCATGTAAAACAAATTCTGTTTTAGTTCTATTCAATTATAGCTACTTCTTTTTCTATAGTTGTTTTTAAATTATTTTATTTTATATTTCAGAAAGTTTATGTTTGGTTTCTATTAGTTAAACAATAGGTGTTCAACAAGTTTTTATATTTATTTTTATTTTGTTATCGTGAAATCAATTCAAGTTCGCTAATAACTTGCAATGGATTTCTCTACTGTTTTAACTCCCAATTGAAAATACTTTCAAAATAGCTTTATGAAAAAATACTTTATTTTTTCTTTGTCTTAACTAAATTTATATTTTATTCTCTGTTATTTTAGTGTTTTATTTTCCGTTAGACAAAACTATTTTTGTGAATGTTGTAGAAGAAGACTCCTAGTTTTATTTGAAGTTCCTTGGATTCTTATTCGCTCTCTCTTTTGTTTTGATTGTTAGTGTGAGTGCTTATGTGAATGATATGTTTGTTATATAGATTTCATCAGAGAGTGACGAGTAGTCTATCAAGTTATTTCTTGAGAACGATAATTCTTCTTCGTCAACATCACCGAGCAAGTTCACTTTGACCATGCTTTCATACCTATGTTTTATTGCATTTAGTGGCATCTTTGCAACCACCCTCCAAAGAGTGATATTGAATTCTTGTAGTTGATTAGTATGCATGAGGTAGGAACCCATCACCCTGTTACCAAGCCCGGACGTTATTTATTTTAATGCTACGCTATAGTAGACGGGTTTGGTATGAGTACACTAGAGTGGTGTGAAGAAGGAGGACTCTACGCCAATGACGACAACTCCATGATGGCATCTGCAAGGACTGCATCTTCAAGGCCTCAAGACTTCAAGACTCGAGACAAGAATTCAATACACACTCTGGGTGAAGGGCGGTTGTGGGCACCTGGAGAAACCAGTGGTTGGCGGGATGCATGGAGAAGCGCCATGACATCTTGGAAAGCTTCACCCAGACTCAAAGAGACGGAAGAATACTTCATGCCCGGAAGCTTACCTGTGCAACCGCAAGTCACTATGGGCTCTGGCTTGGTTGACCTTAGTTGTGACTCTGGCTGGGACGGTGCTAGCAGATGTAGAACTACGGTAGGATTGGATGAGCACCGGACAGTGGTCAGGGGAACTCTTCGGAAGACCATGTTTCGGTCATCTTGTTCTCAAACACCCTGAAGTGCGAGAATGTAAAAAGAGGGATCGAATCTTGCGGGTAAAGTGTACAAACCTCTGCAGAGGGTTTAAACCTAATCGATTAGCCGTGTCCCCGGTTACGGACAATTTGAGCCTCTGGACTTGGATCTATCTCGGAACTCTCAACACCGGACTGATAACTTAATTGTGGGCAACTTATGATGAATTTGGGCTATGAGACATCGGTTGACGGAACCATGTCATGATAGAAAACTCTATAGTACAGACTTCATTTATTCCTTTGATGTAGGGAAAATAAAACCAGCTTTTACGCAAACAAAACTCAGACACAGAGCCACAAAGCCATATTGCATATAGTATAGTTTTATCATCTGTTTTCTCTTATTGTGATCTTGCCGGTACATTCAATGTACTGACCTACACGGCTGCAATGTATCATGTTGCAGATATTTCTCGACAGTAAGAGTTACGATCTGAGGTTACGGTCTACACTCAACCTGCCGATGGCGTTGATGGGACTCTACACCCGCTTGATTGTTTCCGCTGAGTATTATGAGGTATATATCATTTTACGTTATTTATACATGTGATTGCACTTTGATATATACATTGATGTACTGTGTGTGCCAGCATACTGATCCAGGGATGGCACGGATACACAAAGGCTTGACCGTCTGAGGTCGGGTCGCTACACGGATACAACTTTCCATATTCGTAACTCCAACTCTTGCCTTTTCCGGAGATGCGATATTATCATTTCCTTCGTGGTTGGGTTTTGTGTTTTGTTTTGCATTTTGTTCATGTCATGCATCTCATCTCATAGCATCATGCGCATTGCATTTACATGTTTTCATAAAAACTCGTAGCCGTACGCAGTTGCCCTTTCTCTCTTGCCTCCGTTGTCATTTTGTCAGGCCCTTGTCCTCGTTGACCTCTCTTGACCCCTTGTGTGTGTGTCCGAAACTGCTCCAAACCCGACCCGCTCTGTTGTTACCGGTGGGTCCGGATCATCCCCTAACATCCCCAAAACATCTCCGTTTCTTATTTAGACTTTCCTAACCTATCTTTTCCCGACCGTCGGATTTTGATCGGATAATCCAACTCCTCTCTTTTCCATATATATATAGTCTACCCCTAGTCCATTTTGGACCAAACCCTAAATTCTAGGAGATTTGTCCTGCCGCCAAGACTCACCAAATCCCCTGGGATCCATCCTCCCCAACCATCGCCGCCACCCACAGCCCCAGATCCCTCGCCATCCACCTCGCTCGATCCAGCGCCTCCCTGTTCCTCCTCGATTCCCACCGATCAAACCCATCCACTTCCTCCCGTGCCTCCCGAGATCAACCTCGTCGCCGCGCCTGCAGCTCCTCGCGGAGCAGCGATCGGGCCGCAGCGTGCCCCCTCCTCGCTTCGCGCCTCTGAGCAGCAACTAGGAGCCGGAGCTCCATCTGCTGCGCCCGCGACCTGCGCGCTGGCCCCCGAGCACCTCGTCCTTGCGCTGCCTCCAGAACCACCCGAGAAAGAGCTCAGCGCTGCGTGTGCGAAAGCACGCACATGAGTTTCTGCGCCCGCGCCCGACCCGCCGCCTCTCCCTCAACCGGACGTCGCCGCCGGGCGACCAAGACTCAGGCCGGCCTCGCCTCCCTTCTCCTCCTGCCCCGAGCCTCCCGTCGCCAAGGAGCACGAGCTCCTTTGCCTCGCTGCCACGCCAATCGGAGTAGCAGCCCAGCCGGTCATCCCCGTCGCTGCCGAACCTCGCCACCGCCGGAGCTGCTCTGCCCGCCACCCGAACCGGCCAAGACGAGCACCAGCAGGGCCGCCTTCTCCTTCCCTGTCTCTCTTTTTCTTCTTCCCTTCTCCCTCCCATCTCATCTCCCTGCCTCTTCTCCACAGAGAACCATGGCGCCGCCACTTGGAGATCCATGACCGCGCCTCCCTCTCCCGTCTCCGGCCAGATCCATGGCCCTAGGACCAGATCCGCAGCTGCCCCCCTGGTGTGCCCGTCTCCGCCACGGTGCCCTCACCGGAGACCACCTGCATCGCCATGCCGCTGACCCCTGTCGAGCTGCTCTGCTTCGCCCGCTCGTCCCCGTTGACCCGTTCAAGCACCAGCGTGGCCAGCCTCCTGGGCCGCAAGCGCGCATCAGGCCAGCGCCTCCTCACCTCGCGGCTGGCCCGCAGCCAGCGCCAGGCCTCCTCTGCTTCCAGTCGGGCCTTGGCCCATGGTGAGCTGCCCCCAGCGCCTGTTCCTGTTAGGCCCGCAGCCAGTTTCGGCCCGTGTAGTTTTTTTTCTCCCTTGCTGTGAATTTATCCTTTTATCCAGAAAACTGCATATTTACAGAAAAACCCCTTAATGTTCATGCATCAATAATTAATTAACCATGCATCGGATTAAAATGATTTATATATGTAAAGTGCTTAGAATTTCATCTAGTTTCATAATATGCCACTTTCATCCCATGTTAAAATGTTTAACTTGCTGTTTGCATTAATTTTACTAAATGCCATGCTAAAATGCTTTATTTCATAACTAAATAACCGTAGCTCGGATTTAAATAAATTATATATGTAAATGGGGTGGAAAAATGCATAGATTAACTTGGTGCACTTTACTTTGCTGCTTAACAACATTAGAATTGTGTTTAGGGCAGAACAGTAGCAAATTCGAAATATGCATATGGGGATTTCCGAAATTGTTGTTTGTTGTTTCCGGCCTCATTTAAACTTGCCTAAATAGGTAGTTTAATTATGCTTCATCTCTTGCCATGTTTAACAACATTTAATATTGTTGTGTTCATAACCGAGAGAGAACTAAATAATTGATGTGGTGTTTCGTCAATATGCAACTCGTTGCATATTGGGCTCCATTTAACTTGTAGTTTTGGTTGTGCATATTGCCATGCCATGAATCATTAAACCGGACATGCATCATACTTGGTTGTGCATCATGCCATGTTTATGCTTGTGTGTTTACTATGTTGTTTGTTTCTTTCCGGGTTGCTTCTCTCGTTAGCTTCGGTTTCGTTCCGGAGTTGTGAGGGTTCGTTCAACTTCGTCCGTTTGTCTTCTTCATGGACTCGTTCTTCTTCCTTGCGGGATTTCAGGCAAGATGACCATACCCTCGAAATCACTTCTATCTTTGCTTGCTAGATGCTCGTTCTTTTGCTATGCCCATGCTGCGATACCTACCACTTGCTATATCATGCAACCCATATTGCCATGTCAAACCTCTAACCCTCCTTTCCTAGCAAACCGTTGTTTGGCTATGTTACCGCTTTGCTCAGCCCCTCTTATAGCGTTGTTAGTTGCAGGTGAAGATGAAGTTTGTTCCTTGTTGGAACATGGAGATGTTGTTCCTTGTTGGAACATGTTTACTTGTTGGGATATCACAATATATCTTATTTAATTAATGCATCTATACACTTGGTAAAGGGTGGAAGGCTCGGCCTTATGCCTGGTGTTTTGTTCCACTCTTGCCGCCCTAGTTTCCGTCATACCGGTGTTATGTTCCCGGATTTTGCGTTCCTTACACAGTTGGGTGATTTATGGGACCCCCTTGACAGTTCGCTTTGAATAAGACTCCTCCAGCAAGGCCCAACATTGGTTTTACCATTTGCCACCTAAGCCTTTTTCCCTTGGGTTCTGCAGACTCAAGGGTCATCTTTATTTTAACCCCCGGGCCAGTGCTCCTCCGAGTGCTGGTCCAAATTAGAGCCACTTGCGGTGCCGCCCCGAGGCAACTTGGGGTATCGTCGGTTGCCGTACATACTACTCATCCGCTGTGCCCTGAGAACGAGATATGTGCAGCTCCTATCGGGATTTGTCGGCACATTCGGGCGGCTTTGCTGGTCTTGTTTTATTGCTGTCGAAATGTCTTGTAGTCCGGGATTCCGAGACTGATCGGGTCTTCGGTAGAAGGAATATCCTTCGTTGACCGTGAGAGCTTATAATGGGCTAAGTTGGGACACCCTGCAGGTATTATCTTTCAAAGCCATGCCCGCGGTTATGAGGCAGATGGGAATTTGTTAATGTCCGGTTGTAGAAAACCGAAGTTGATCTTAATTAAAATACATCAACGCGTGTGTGACGTGATGGTCTCTTCTCGGAGTCCGGAAGTGAACACGGTGTTGGAGTTATGCTTGACGTAGGTTGTTCTAGGATCACTTCTTGATCATAGTTGTTCGACCGTGCTTTTGCCTTCTCTTCTCGCTCTCATTTGCGTATGTTAGACACCAGATATGCTAGTCGCTTGCTGCAGCTCCACCTCACTACCTTCTCCTACCCATAAGCTTAAATAGTCTTGATTTCGTGGGTGTGAGATTGCTGAGTCCCCGTGACTCACAGATACTTCCAAAACCAGTTTGCAGGTGCCGATGAAACCGTGCAGGTGACGCATCCGAGCTCAGGGAGTAGCTCGATGAAGATCTTGTTCATTGTGTTGTTTCGTTTGAGTTGATCGAGAGTGGAGCCAGTTGGGACGATCGGGATCTGTGTAGCATTTGGGGTAGTCTTCGTTTATTTTGGTTCCGTAGTCGGACCTTGATTGTATTTGTATGATGTAATGCTTTACTCATGTATTGTGTGAAGTGGCGATTGTAAGCCAACTATGTATCTCTTTCCTTATGTATTACATGGTTTGTGTGAAGATTACCTCACTTGCGACATTGCTTTCAATGCGGTTATGCCTCTAAGTCGTGCTTGACACGTGGGAGATATAGCCGCATCGAGGGCGCTAAGTTGGTAATCGAGCCATCCCGACTTAGGAGCCCCCGCTTGATTGAATCGCTGACTTTGTTGAGTCTAGAACAAAAATGTTTTGAGTCTTAGGATTATATATATCGAGAGTAGGATTGTTTTACTCCTCGGTCCTTAAATCGCTCGATGAGGTCTCTCTGACGTAGAAGTTTTGACTCTTCTCTCCTCAAATTTCACTAAATTTTTTTTAGGATCACGCGGGTATCTTGGAATCATGCCGATGGTTTTGTGACGAGAACATTGTTCTTGGTGCCTCCTGACATTTAGGGGTTGTGGCAGTGTCCCGGGGAGTTGAGCTCCGAGGTGTTGTCGTCACAATTTTATCGTTGCAGTTCTGGAATACCTGAGTTTTGCCGACATCGAAAATCTCTTTTATGCAGTTGTTGGTGAGATAACCCCGATAACCCAGTACTGGGGCGAGCTCGAGAGTATCGCCATAACTCGTATAACGGATGCTTTTCCAAGGTCGAGGTAAACGATTTCCGGAGTTTTCTTGGTTATGTGTTGAAGGATGGATACAGCTGGATCTAGGTATTGTTAGTTTGGGTGATATATTTTGTGTCCCCTGTATCCCCAACACTAGATTGCATAACCAGAAAGTTTCGGGAGTTTATAAGTGGGAATTCAAGTATCTCGTAGGATATCTTTCCAACACACACTTGATACGATATGGGATCTATCATATGTTTGTTTCCGGCTTATTTCTGCAAGCCAAATCCTTTGTTTTGTTTTAGTTGTGGTATTCGAGTTGCTTCGAAGTCAAATGTTGAATCCATACCTTCCCTAAACGGTGTTCTCATATTGCTATGTGAATACTAATCCTTCTTGATCATCGAGGTCGTCATGTTAATTCTTTTCCCAACCGGCGTGCTTCTCTTCAAGTGGATCCGATCATTTCAACGTTTGCAAGATCAATTCTAAGTTTTCTCAACGGTGTTTGTTTCATCCGTCCCAAGTTGTTTTGTTTTCCCGCCCTCCACCCTTTTTATTCAAGGACTCATATATCTTAATCAAGCATCCATTTTACTGCTGTGAAGTCTCTTCATTCTTTTCCTCAATGTTATTATCCGGTGATTTCTCATGAAGACGCTAAGGAAGTTTCAACCTTATCATTGTTCCATTCTAATTTTCTTCTCCGGTGGATTTAGTTCAAGATTTCGGTGTTGATCTTATCCCTTTTCCTCTTTTCACAATGCTTTCCTATTCCGATGCACAAATTAATCATTCACCTCTCACTATTCATTTGTTCCGGAGTGTTGAAGATATCTCTGAAGATTCAAGTTTCCATTCTCAATTCACTCAAGTTCTTTTGAGGATGCTATCTCATTCAACCCATTTAATTCAACCGGTGCAATCTCTCTTTTCAAGCAATCGTTCAACAGTGGTTCTTTTGAGTGGGCCCTAACCCATAGGTCTTTTTCCAGGATCTTACCTGACTCTTCTAATTTTTCCGGAGCTTCTAAAAATTCTTTTCTAAGTTTGATGTAAGAATGGGTTTTCATCAGTCATGGCTTTCTCCAAGATCTTTCAAATTCTTTTCATTGTTGGTTCAACCTTTCTAATTTTCATCCCAGAGTATCTCAACAATTCATGGTGGTTTTTCTCCTCGTCATTCTCAACATTTGAAGACCAAAGAAGAGTTTCTCTTAAATCTTGCTCCATTCTCTTCAAGATTCATGGTTCTAGCTTCGTGCCATCCTCATAATTGTTTTGATTGTGAGAATTCTTTTCACCCATCCGGAGCAATTCAGGAGTCTTTTCAGTTTGATTCTTCGGAGCCCATCATCTCAGAATTATTCATTCCAGCGTTCAACTCTTGTTTTGCAAATCTCACCGGTGCATCGTCGAAATATCCTCTAATCAGTTCATGATCTCTTCGTTCTAATGTATCCAAATTCTGTCAAGCATCTTTATTCGTTTTCTATTTCTTCACGGTGAATTGTGCCTTTGCCACTTTCATTTTCAATTCTTACGGTGGTTCGTTCAAGAGTTCTCTTCCTTCGTTATTATATAGATTCATTCGTCTTCCCAAATCCTACCGGCGGATCGTTGAAGACCTTCCCAAGTTGAGCAATATCTCTCTTCAATCCTTTCTACGAGAATAAGTAGTATGCCAAATCCATTGCTTGTCATCAATTTAATTGGTGAAGGATGAGCATAATGTAATTCTTATTCTTGTTTCATCGAGTAAATTCAATTCCTTATTCCGGAGGTCCATCAAAATTCTTGATTTCATTTGTTCATCTTTCTTATCCGAAGCTCCAAGTTTTCTGCATTATCTCATCGCGAAGCTTCATCTTATCACTGCAAGGCTTCACCTTGTGTTTTCAACTTCTCTTTCTTTTATCATCCTTTTCTTACCGGAGTTCTTCATGGAGGCTCTACATGGTGCTTCGTCAAGGATTCTTTTCATTCTTCAATTGTTCATCAAGATTTCTCTCGGAGTTAAGATCCGCCAAGCTATACTCAAAATAAACACGGTGTTAAACACATGTTTTGCTTTGAGGAGTTCAAGTATTCTTCTTCTTGCATTCCGAAGTGCAATTCTTTCTACCTTATCTCTTGAGATGGTGTTATGTCACTCTTGGCAATTTCTCTTCGTGTTTCATGATTCACATGTTGTCAAGTATGAGATATTTTAAATCCACCAATCTCTTCGTTGGAGTCATCTTGTGTCATGTTTCACCTAAAGCCTTCCCTAAGGAATGTTGCTATTATGGTGCTTATCAATGATCCAAGTTTTCTCCTATTCTCTCGGCGAATCAAGTTTTCATCTCCGTGTTGCTCTCAATCCAATCAATTGTTTTCATTAGTGGCGGGTAGTCACCTCATAATTTTGAGATGTGTTCCATAAGCCCACAACAAACTTGTTCCTTTCGTTGTTGATAATCCAACAACTCCGTTCTAGTATTTCTTATAAGCGTGCTCTTTCAAGATCTTGTTTCCCTTCGTCCATTCCATTCCATTCTTTCATTTCTTCCGGAGGCATTGTGATGTTGCTCTCTTCACTCATAACCTCGTTTTGTCAAGATCATGTTATTTTCTTGCTTATCCATTTAACCGGAGTGTTGTGTCATCTCTTCAAGTTCTTTTCATCTTATCAAGTTTTCCTTCTTCTTTCAGTCGGAGTGCTGCCCAAATTATATCATTCTTATTCATTCTTATCTTGTTTCAAGCAGAGTGGTTCCAATTCCTTCTTGTCCATTCTACTCATCATTCGTAGCTTTGCAACCCCCAAGGTTCACATGGTGTTCTTTTTTTTTTCTATTCTCTACCGCAGTGCTATCAATTGTGTTCAACTTCGTTGTGTTCTCTCTTTCAACTTTTCAACCTCTAAAGGTTCTTTGGTTTCACTCTTTTGTCGAAGAAGCAACTTAGTTTTACCTCTTCTCTTCCTCTTCCGTTTCTCTCCTGTGCCATCCCAGATCTCGGGACGAGATCCTCATGTAGTGGTGGAGTGTTGTAACGCCCCGGATACAACTTTCCATATTCATAACTCCAACTCTTGCCTTTTCCGGAGATGCGATATTATTATTTCCTTCGTGGTTGGGTCTTGTGTTTTGTTTTGCATTTTGTTCATGTCATGCATCTCATCTCATAGCATCATGCGCATTGCATTTACATGTTTTCATAAAAACTCGTAGCCGTTCGCAGTTGCCCTTTCTCTCTTGCCTCCGTTGTCATTTTGTCAGGCCCTTGTCCTCGTTGACCTCTCTTGACCCCTCGTGTGTGTATCCGAAACTGCTCCAAACCCGACCCGCTCTGTTGTTACCGGTGGGTCCGGATCATCCCCTAACATCCCCAAAACATCTCCGTTTCTTATTTAGACTTTCCTAACCTATCTTTTCCCGACCGTCGGATTTTGATCGGATAATCCAACTCCTCTCTTTTCCATATATATATAGTCTACCCCTAGTCCATTTTGGACCAAACCCTAAATTCTAGGAGATTTGTCCCTGCCGCCGCCGCACTCACCAAATCCCCCTCGGGATCCATCCCTCCCCAACCATCGCTCGCCACCTACAGCCCCCAGATCCCCTCGCCCTCCACCTCGCTCGATCCAGCGCCTCCCCTGTTCCTCCTCGATTCCCACCGATCAAACCCATCCACTTCCTCCCGTGCCTCCCCGAGATCAACCTCGTCGCCCGCGCCTGCAGCTCCTCGCCGGAGCAGGCGACTGGGCCGCAGCCGTGCCCCCTCCTCTGCTTCGCGCCTCCCGAGCAGCAACTAGGAGCCGGAGCTCCATCTGCTGCGCCTGCGACCTGCGCCGTCCCCGAGCACCTCGTCCTTGCGCTGCCTCCAGGAACCACCCGAGGAAAGAGCCTCGCGCTCGTGTGCGAGCACGCACATGAGTTTCTGCGCCCGCGCCTCGACCCCGCCGCCTCTCCCTCAACCGGACGTCGCCGCCGGCGACCAGCACTCCCAGGCCGGCCTCGCCTCCCTTCTCCTCCTGCCCCGAGCCTCCCGTCGCCAAGGAGCACGAGCTCCTTTGCCTCGCTGCCACGCCAATCAGAGTAGCAGCCCAGCCGGTCATCCCCGTCGCTGCCGAACCTCGCCACCGCCGGAGCTGCTCCGCCCGCCACCCGAACCGGCCAAGACGAGCACCAGCAGGGCCGCCTTCTCCTTCCCTGTCTCTCTTTTTCTTCTTCCCTTCTCCCTCCCGTCTCATCTCCCTGCCTCTTCTCCACAGAGAACCATGGCGCCGCCACTTGGAGATCCATGACCGCGCCTCCCTCTCCCGTCTCCGGCCAGATCCATGGCCCTGGGACCAGATCCGCAGCCGTCCCGCCGGCTGTGCCCCGTCTCCGGCCACCGGTGCCCTCACCGGAGACCACCTGCATCGCCATGCCGCTGACCCCTGTCGAGTTGCTCTGCTTCGCCCGCTCGTCCCCGTTGACCCGTTCAAGCGCCAGCGTGGCCAGCCTCCTGGGCCGCAAGCGCGCATCAGGCCAGCGCCTCCTCACCTCGCGGCTGGCCCGCAGCCAGCGCCAGGCCTCCTCTGCTTCCAGTCGGGCCTTGGCCCATGGTGAGCTGCCCCCAGCGCCTGTTCTGTTAGGCCCGCAGCCAGTTTGCCCGTGTAGTTTTTTTCTCCTTGCTTCAATTTATCCTTTTATCCGAAAACTGCATATTTACGAAAAACCCTTAATGTTCATGCATCAATAATTAATTAACCATGCATCGGATTAAAATGATTTATATATGTAAAGTGCTTAGAATTTCATCTAGTTTCATAATATGCCACTTTCATCCCATGTTAAAATGTTTAACTTGCTGTTTGCATTAATTTTCCTAAATGCCATGCTAAAATGCTTTATTTCATAACTAAATAACCGTAGCTCGGATTTAAATAAATTATATATGTAAATGGGGTGGAAAAATGCATAGATTAACTTGGTGCACTTTACTTTGCTGCTTAACAATATTAGAATTGTGTTTAGGGCAGAATAGTAGCAAATTCGAAATATGCATATGGGGATTTCCGGAATTGTTGTTTGTTGTTTCCGGCCTCATTTAAACTTGCCTAAATAGGTAGTTTAATTATGCTTCATCTCTTGCCATGTTTAACAACATTTAATATTGTTGTGTTCATAACCGAGAGAGAACTAAATAATTGATGTGGTGTTTCGTCAATATGCAACTCGTTGCATATTGGGCTCCATTTAACTTGTAGTTTTGGTTGTGCATATTGCCATGCCATGAATCATTAAACCGGACATGCATCATACTTGGTTGTGCATCATGCCATGTTTATGCTTGTGTGTTTACTATGTTGTTTGTTTCTTTCCGGTTGCTTCTCTCGTTAGCTTCGGTTTCGTCCGGAGTTGTGAGGGTTCGTTCAACTTCGTCCGCTTGTCTTCTTCATGGACTCGTTCTTCTTCCTTGCGGGATTTCGTGCAAGATGACCATACCCTCGAAATCACTTCTATCTTTGCTTGCTAGATGCTCGTTCTTTTGCTATGCCCATGCTGCGATACCTACCACTTGCTATATCATGCAACCCATATTGCCATGTCAAACCTCTAACCCTCCTTTCCTAGCAAACCGTTGTTTGGCTATGTTACCGCTTTGCTCAGCCCCTCTTATAGCGTTGTTAGTTGCAGGTGAAGATGAAGTTTGTTCCTTGTTGGAACATGGAGATGTTGTTCCTTGTTGGAACATGTTTACTTGTTGGGATATCACAATATATCTTATTTAATTAATGCATCTATACACTTGGTAAAGGGTGGAAGGCTCGGCCTTATGCCTGGTGTTTTGTTCCACTCTTGCCGCCCTAGTTTCCGTCATACCGGTGTTATGTTCCCGGATTTTGCGTTCCTTACACAGTTGGGTGATTTATGGGACCCCCTTGACAGTTCGCTTTGAATAAGACTCCTCCAGCAAGGCCCAACATTGGTTTTACCATTTGCCACCTAAGCCTTTTTCCCTTGGGTTCTGCAGACTCAAGGGTCATCTTTATTTTAACCCCGGCCAGTGCTCCTCCAGTGCTGGTCCAAATTAGAGCCACTTGCGGTGCCGCCCCGAGGCAACTTGGGGTATCATCGGTTGCCGTACGTACTGCTCATCCGGTGTGCCCTGAGAAGGAGATATGTGCAGCTCCTATCAGGATTTGTCGGCACATTCGGGCGGCTTTGCTGGTCTTGTTTTATTCTTTGTCGAAATGTCTTGTAGTCCGGGATTCGAGACTGATCGGGTCTTCGGTAGAAGGAATATCCTTCGTTGACCGTGAGAGCTTATAATGGGCTAAGTTGGGACACCCTGCAGGGTATTATCTTTCAAAGCCGTGCTCATGGTTATGAGGCAGATGGGAATTTGTTAATGTCCGGTTGTAGAAAACCGAAGTTGATCTTAATTAAAATACATCAACCGCGTGTGTAACCGTGATGGTCTCTTCTCGTGAGTCCGGAAGTGAACACGGTGTTGGAGTTATGCTTGGCGAGGTTGTTCTAGGATCACTTCTTGATCATAGTTGTTCGACCGTGCTTTTGCCTTCTCTTCTCGCTCTCATTTGCGTATGTTAGACACCAGATATGCTAGTCGCTTGCTGCAGCTCCACCTCACTACCTTCTCCTACCCATAAGCTTAAATAGTCTTGATCTCGCGGGTGTGAGATTGCTGAGTCCCGTGACTCACAGATACTTCAAAACCAGTTTGCAGGTCTTGATGAAACCGTGCGGTGGCGATCCGAGCTCAAGGAGTAGCTCGATGAAGATCTTGTTCATTGTGTTGTTTCGTTTGAGTTGATCAAGTAGTGGAGCCAGTTGGGACGATCGGGGATCTGTGTAGCATTTGGGGTAGTCTTCTTTTATTTTGGTTCCGTAGTCGGACCTTGATTGTATTTGTATGATGTAATGCTTTACTCATGTATTGTGTGAAGTGGCGATTGTAAGCCAACTATGTATCTCTTTCCCTTATGTATTACATGGGTTGTGTGAAGATTACCTCACTTGCGACATTGCTTTCAATGCGGTTATGCCTCTAAGTCGTGCTTCGACACGTGGGAGATATAGCCGCATCGAGGGCGTTACAGAGCGCGAGAGCAGGCAGACGTGATCAGGCTGAGTGGCGTCGACTAAACCGATGGGCTGCTGACAGTAGACCTGATCTGCAAGGTGGTCGTGAAGAAATGCGTTGGAGACATCCATCTGATGAACGGGCCAAGCGCGAGAGACCGCAAGCTGCAGAACAGTGCAGATGGTGCCCGGTTTGACAACCGGGGCAAAAGTGTCAGTGAAGTCGACACAGGCGCGCTGTCGAAAACCGCGGACCACCCAGCGCGCCTTGTAGCGCTCAAGGGTCCCGTCAGGCCGAGTCTTATGGCGAAAGACCCACTTGCCGCTGATGTCATTAGCGTGCGAGGGCTGAGGAACCAACTGCCAGGTGCGGCTGTGGTGAAGAGCGTCGAACTCCTCCTGCATCGCAGCGAGCTAGTGAGGATCATGGAGAGCGGCTCGAGCTAACGACGGGAGGGGTGACGGCACCAAGGTGGATGCCACAAGGAGGTACTCATAAGCGGAGTACCGGTGACTCGGGCGGTGAATACCGGCTCGAGCGCGAGTCAGCATGTGGCGAGGCGATGATTCTAGGGGGGCGACGAGCGAAGATGGTGGGGAAGAGCCCGTCGCGGTCGAGTCCACGGAGGGCGCCGGAGAGTGCACCACGGTTGAGCCTGTGGGTGTCGGCACAGAGCCCGTAGCAGCCGAACCTGTGGGCGCTAACGTTGCTGCCGATGCGGTAGGTGAGGCTGGCGCTGGCGTGGCTGCCGATGTGGCGGGTGAGGCAGGCGGCGGGGATGCAGCCCCGTCAGCTGAAGCAGTAAGGCTGGGTGTTGAGTCCTCTGTCGTGGCAGCCATACGGGTCAGTGAAGAGGCTGCCGCGGTCGGGGCATCCGTAGGGCAGGGCAGCATGCCAAAGCCAGGGGTGGCCCAAGGTGGGATTGAGGGCACACACCATGAGAGACCGACGACGAGCCGCTGATTGCCGGTGGCAAGGGCGACGACGAGACAACCAGTGGTACCTGCTGAAACGGAAAAACCCTTTCATCAAAGTAAACTTGTCGGGGAGTGAAGACACGGTGGGAGATGGGGTCTTAGCAGTGGTAGCCTTTGGTGTTAGGAGGGTATCCTAGAAATATACACGCAATGGAGCGAGAAGCAAGTTTATGAGGGGTGGTGGAGGCGATACTGGGAGAGCAAAGACACCCAAAGATGCGAAGGTCGTCATAAGAAGGCGGGCTCCAAAAAAGCAAGTGATGCGGTGCAAAGTTTCCGCGAACACGGCATGGCCAGATGTTAATGAGAAGTGATGCGGTGGCGAGGGCGTCCGGCCAAAAACAGGGTGGCACATTAGCATGAAATAATAGTGTGCGAACGCAATCGTTAAGAGTGCGTAAAATCCATTCGGCGCACCCATTTTGTTGCGAGGTATAGGGGCAAGTGAGACTAAAAGTCATTCTATGTGTGGCGAGGAGATTGCGAACTGCAAGGTTATCTAATTCCTTCCCGTTGTTGGTTTGAAGAGCATGAATGGAGAGACGAAACTGCGTAGTGACATAGGAGTAGAAGGCGGTAAGGATGGAGATGACATCGGTTTTTCGCCGCAACGGGAAGGTCCACACATAGTGCGAAAAATCATTAAGAATGACAAGATAATAAATATAGCATGTATTACTCGCAACTGGAGAAGTCCACACATCACTATGAAGTAGTTCAAACGGATACGACGCAACCAAAGAGGATGCACTAAAGGGAAGACGAGTATATTTGCCTAGACGACATGCATGAAAAGTGTGACCATCGGTCTTATTACAAGTAAAAGAAATCTCCGAAGAATGTGACGAAAGGTGGCGGGGTTGGGATGTCCCAAGCGAGCATGCATGCCAAAGGTCCACACCGGCGGAGAGGGTGACTGGAGATGCGTTGGTGGAGGTGGGTGGGTGGACCGGTAGAGCTCGTCGGTGCTATTACATCGGTGGAGCACCATCCGGGTACGTGCGTCCTTGACAGAAAAACCACACATGTCAAACTCAACGGTAACGGGATTTTCACGAGAAAAAGAATGAACGGAAACTAAGTTCTTAATAAGATCGGGAGACACAAGTATGTTAGATAGTGACAAAGGCATGTATGTAGATGGAAAAGAAGCATGTCCTATATGTGTAATGGGAAGTGATGATCCATCACCGGCAGTAATATGTGTGGAGGTATTGACGGGATGTGAGGTGTGGAGATTACCGGGATGAGAATACATATGAGTGATGGCTCCGGTGTCCATATACCAATAGCCGCCACCCGTATAGTTGGACAGAGACGGAGTAGAGTGAAGAGATGCAAGTAACGCCGGGTCCCATCGAGCGGGAGGAAGGGGAGGCGTCGGGTTGCCGTACTAGGCAGCGCCATGCTGCTGTTGCCCGAATGGTGGTGGCACGGTGTACAGCGCTGGAAGCGTGGGATATGGCGCCAGCGGGGCATACGGCGCCTGCGGCGCAGTGTATGGGGCCTGTGGCCCGGTGAGCAGCGCCTGATGCGTGGCAGGGCGGGGGCCCAAGAGGTCGGGCGCCGAGGGACGCGGGATGGGCATGATGTATGCATGCACCAGGCCCGTCCAAGGATTCTGGGCGGCGGCCCAGGGCACCGTGGTCTGCTGGGGTTGGCGAGGCATGCCAGCGGTTGCGTTGGCCTTGTGTCCCCGACACCCACCATGGTGTCGATCGGAGGAAGCCGGCTTGGGCCTCTGCGGCTTGAAGGGGCCCGCGAGCGGCGGCGGGTACTAGTGGTAGGAGGCCTCCCGCAGAGGGGGCCACGGCGCAGGAGGCGGTGGTGAGGGCGACGGCCAGGGGCCGCCTCGAGATGTCTCGGCACAAGGGCAGTGTGGGTAGCCCTAGTTTTGGCCATCTTCATCCGCCGCTCCTCCAAGCGCAAATACGCCACAACCTTGGGAAAGGTCGGCTACGGAATCAAGGTGAGATTCGGAGCAGCTTTGCCGAACTCCTCATTGAGGCCGGCGGTGAGGGTGCTGAGGAGGAGCTCGTCGGAGATGGTGTCACCAAGGTGACGGAGCTCATCTGCAAGTTTCTTGAGGCGCGTGCAAAAATCATCAATGGAGGAGTCAGGTTGGTGGCAGCAAATAAATTCTTGCTGAAGAAAAGCGCGACGCTGAAATTGGTTGTCGGTGAAGAGCCCATTGAGCTTGGTCCAAACAGCGTGGGCGTCATCTCCATCGGCGACCACCGTGTGGAAAAAATCTTTGGAGATGGTGAGGTAAAACCAACGAATGAGTGTGACGTCGATGGTCATCCACTCATCATCGCCAAGCATCATACTGGAGTCGACTGAGCCGTCGATGTGAACATGGAGATGATACTAACGGAACACCAAGGAGAAGTATGTTTTCCAGGCGTAGTAGGTGGAGGTGGAGTGAACGAGGCATACAGGAACACCACGATGGATGTCAAGGTCACGGATGAGGATGGGATCAGGACCGGCGAAAGGGTTCGTGGCACCGGAGGTGGAGGAATGCTACGTCTTGAGCTTGCGTTGGTTTTCCCCGAAGAGGAGAGGATGATGCAGCAGAGTAGCGTAAGTATTTCCCTCAGCTTTTGAGAACCAAGGTATCAATCCAGTAGGAGGCCACGCGCAAGTCCCTCCTGCCTACACAAAGCAAATAACTCCTCGCAACCAACACGAATAGGGGTTGTCAATCCCTTCACGGTCACTTACGAGAGTGAGATCTAATAGAGATGATAGATAATATTTTTGGTAATTTTTGGTATAAAGATGCAAAGTATAGTAAAAGGCAAAGTAAAGAGCAAAGCAATAATAAAGCGTAGGAAGATTAATATGATGAAAATAGACCCGGGGGCCATAGATTTCACTAGTGGCTTCTCTCAAGAGCATAAGTATTTTACGGTGGGTGAACGAATTACTGTTGAGCAATTGACAGAATTGAGCATAGTTATGAGAACATCTAGTTATGATCATGTATATAGGCATCACGTCCGAGACAAGTAGACCAACTCCTGCCTGCATCTACTAATATTACTCCACTCATCGACCGCTATCCAGCATGCATCTAGAGTATTAAGTTAATGAAAATAGAGTAATGCCTTAAGCAAGATGACATGATGTAGAGGAATAAATTCATGCAATATGATAAATACCCCATCTTGTTATCCTCGATGGCAACAATACAATACATGCCTTGCAACCCTTTCTGTCACTGGGTAAGGACACCGCAAGATTGAACCCAAAGCTAAACACTTCTCCCAATGCAAGAACTACCAATCTAGTTGGCCAAGCCAAACGGATAATTCGAAGAGACTTGCAAAGATAACTCAATCATACATAAAAGAATGCAGAGGAGATTCAAATATTGTTCATAGATAATCTTGATCATAAACCCACAATTCATCGATCTCAACAAACAAACCGCAAAAAGAAGATTACATCGAATAGATCTCCACGAGAGAGGGGGAGAACATTGTATTGAGATCCAAAAAGAGGGAAGAAGCCATCTAGCTACTAACTATGGACCCGAAGGTCTGAGGTAAACTACTCACACTTCATCGGAGAGGCTATGATGTTGATGTAGAAGCCCTCCGTGGTGCAATCCCCTTCCGGCGGAGCTCCGGAACAGGCCCCAAGATGGGATCTCTTGGATACAGAAAGTTGCGGCGGTGGAATTAAGTTTTTGGCTCCGTATGTGGTATGTTGGGGGGTACGTAGGTATATATAGGAGGAAGAAGTACGTCGGTGGAGCCTCGGGGGGCCCACGAGGCAGGGGGCGCGCCCTAGGAGGAGGGGCACCCTCCACCCTCGTGGCTGCCTCGTGGCTTTCTTGACGGAGTGTCCAAGTCTCTTGGATCTTATCTGATGATAAAATCACATTCCCGAAGGTTTCATTCCGTTTGGACTCCGTTTGATATTCCGTTTATTCGAAACACTAAAATAGGCAAAAAAACAACAATTCTGGGCTGGGCCTCTGGTTAATAGGTTAGTCCCAAAAGTAATATAAAAGTGGAAAATAAAGCCCAATATAGTCCAAAACAATAGATAATATAGCATGGGGCAATCAAAAATTATAGATACGTTGGAGACGTATCAGGCATCCCCAAGCTTAATTCCTGCTCATCCTCGAGTAGGTAAATGATAAAAAGAGAATTTTTAATGTGGAGTGCTACTTGGCATAATTTCAATGTAATTCTTCTTAATTGTGGTATGAATATTCAGATCCAAAAGATTCAAGACAAAAGTTCATATTGACATAAAAATAATAATACTTCAAGCATACTAACAAAGCAATCATGTCTTCTAAAAATAACATGGCCAAAGAAACTTATCCCTACAAAATCATATAGTGTGGCTATGCTCTATCTTCACCACACAAAGTATTTAAATCATGCACAACCCCGTTGACAAGCCAAGAAATTGTTTCATACTTTTGACATTTTCAAAACTTTTTCAATCTTCACGCAATACATGAGTGTGAGCCATAGATATAGCACTATATGTGGAATAGAATGGTGGTTGTGGAGAAGACAAAAAGGGAGAAGATGGTCTCACATCAACTAGGCGTATCAACGGGCTATGGAGCTTCCCATCAATAGATTTCAATGTGAGTGAGTAGGGATTGCCATGCAACGGATGCACTAGAGCTATAAGCAAATGAAAGCTCAACAAAAGAAACTAACTGGGTGAGCATCCAACTCGCTTGCTCACGAATACCTAGGGCATTTTGAGGAAGCCCATCATTGGAATATACAAGCCAAGTTCTATAATGAAAAATTCCCACTAGTATATGAAAGTGACAAAACGAGAGACTCTCTATTATGAAGATCATGGTGCTACATTGAAGCACAAGTGTGGTAAAAGTACAGTAACATTGTCCCTTCTCTCTTTTTCTCTCCCTTTTTTTATATTTGGGCCTTTTCTCTTTTTTATGGCCTCTTTTCTTTTTTTTCGTCCGGAGTCTCATCCCGACTTGTGGGGGAATCATAGTCTGCATCATCCTTTCCTCACTTGGGACAATGCTCTAAAAATGATGATCATCACACTTTTATTTTTCTTACAACTCAACAATTACAACTCGATACTTAGAACAAAATATGACTCTATGTGTATGCCTCCGGCGGTATACCGGGATATGCAATGATTCATAAGTGACATGTATGAAAGAATTATGAACGGTGGCTTTGCCACAAATACGATGTCAACTAAATTATCATGCTAAGCAATATGACAATGATGGAGCGTGTCATAATAAACGGAACGGTGGAAAGTTGCATGGCAATATATCTCGGAATGGCTATGGAAATGCCATGATAGGTAGTTATGGTGGCTATTTTGAGGAAGGTATATGGTGGGTGTATGATACCGGCGAAAAGTGCGCGGTATTAGAGAGGCTAGCAATGGTGGAAGGGTGAGAAAAATGCGTATAATCCATGGACTCAACATTAGTCATAAAGAACTCGTATACTTATTGCAAAAATCTACAAGTTATCAAAGAAAAGTATTACGCGCATGCTCCTAGGGGGATAGATTGGTAGGAAAAGACCATCGCTCGTCCCCGACCGCCACTCATAAGGAAGACAATCAATAAATAAATCATGCTCCCACTTCATCACATAACGGTTCACCATACGTGCATGCTACGGGAATCACAAACTTTAACACAAGTATTCCTCAAATTCACAATTACTCAACTAGCATGACTCTAATATTATCACCTTCATATCTCAAAACAATTATCAAGCATCAAACTTTTCTTAGTATTCAACGCACTCAAAAGAAAGTTCTACAAATCTTGAATACCAAGCATATTATTATTAAGCAAATTACCATGCTATTTAAGACTCTCAAAATAATCTAAGTGAAGCATGAGAGATCAATAGTTTCTATAGAACAAATCCACCACCGTTCTCTAAAAGATATAAGTGAAGTACTAGAGCAAAACTATCAAGCTCAAAAGATATAAGTGAAGCACATACAGCAAAACTATCAAGCTCAAAAGATATAAGTGAAGCACATAGAGTATTCTAACAAATTCCAATTCATGTATGGCTCTCTCAAAAGGTGTGTACATCAAGGATGATTTTGGTAAACTAACAAGCAAAGACGCAAATAATACAAGACGCTCCAAGCAAAACACATATCATGTGGTGAATAAAAATATAGCTCCATGTAAAGTTACCGATGGAAGTGGACGAAAGAGGGGATGCCTTCCGGGGCATCCCCAAGCATTGACTCTTTGATGTCCTTGGATTATCTTCGGGGTGCCATGGGCATCCCCAAGCTTAGGCACTTTCCACTCCTTGTTCCATAATCCATCAAAAAAATTCACCCAAAACTTGAAAACTTCACAACACAAAACTCAACAGAAATCTCGTGAGCTCTGTTAGCGAAAGAAAACAAAGACCACTTCAAGGTACTGTAATGAACTCATTCTTTATTTATATTGGTGTTAAACCTACTGCATTCCAACTTCTCTATGGATTATAAACTATTTTACTAGCCATAGATTCATCAAAATAAGCAAACAACACACAAAAACAGAATCTGTCAAAAACAGAACAATCTGTAGTAATCTGTAGCTAACGCAAACTTCTGGAACTCCAAAAATTCATCCAAAATAGGACGACCTAGGCAATTTGTTTATTGATCAGCAGCAATTGGAATCACTATTTTATCACGTCCTGTGATTTTTAACAATTGTTTTCGTGAACCGAATGTTTCTGGAAATTACAGCAAGATCAAATAACTATTATCCAAGAAGATCCTATAGGTTTAACTTGGCACAAACACTAATTAAAATATAAAACCACATCTAAACAGAAGATAGATGGATTATTTATTGCTAAATGTCAAGGATAAATATTGGGTTGTCTCCCAACAAGCGCTTTTCTTTAAAGCCTTTTTAGCTAGGCATTGAGATTTCAATGATGCTCACAAGAAAGACAAGAATTGAGGCACAAAGAGAGCATCATAAAACATGTGACAAACACACTTAAGTCTAACATACTTCCTATGCATAGGCATATTATAAGCAAACAAATTATCGTAGCAAGCAAAAACTAGCATATGCAAGGAAGCGGAAAGGAACAATAGCAACCTCAACATAACGAGAGGTAATTTAGTAACGTGAAAATTTCTATAACCATATTTTCCTCTCTCATAATAATTACATGTAGGATCATAAGAATATTCAACAATATAGCTATCACATAACATATTCTCAACACGATCCACATGCATGCGAAGTTGACACCCTTCCAAAATAGTGGGATTATTATTAACTAAAGTCATGATTTCTCCAAGCCCACTTTTATCAAAAATTTCATAAGATTGAATGTTATCCAGATATGTGGGATCTAAAGTTGACACTCTTCCAAACCCACTTTCAATATTATTGCAAACACTATTATCAATCTTATATTCATCATGGGGCTTAAATAAATTTTCAAGATCATAAGAAGAATCTCCCCAATCATGACTATTGGACATAGCAAAACTAGCATCCCAAGCTTAGGGTTTTGCATATTATTGGCATAATTTACATCAATAGAATTTATAGTAAAATCATTGCAATCATGCTTTTTATTCAAATATCTATCGTGAATCACTTCATAAAGCACTTCATCACAATTTTCAGATTTACGGATTTCAGGCAAAACCTTATAAATATAATCTAGTGCATCCAAATCACTAGGAATTGGTCCATCATAATTGGATCTCTTAAAAAGGTTGGCAAGCGGATGAGGATCCATAGATATTAGCTTATCTGTTTAGGAATAAATACTCAACTATTTCAACTAAAGGAGCAAACGAGCCAAGTAGGACATCAAGGAAAACGAAAAGACAAACGGAAAAAGGGCGAATAAAACGGCAAGGGTGAAGTGGGGGAGAGGAAAACGAGAGGCAAATGGCAAATAAAGTAATGCGAGAGATAAGGGATTGTGATGGGTACTTGGTATGTTGACTTTTGCGTAGACTCCCCGGCAACGGCGCCAGAAATCCTTCTTGCTACGTCTTGAGCTTGAGTTTGTTTTCCTCGAAGAGGAGAGGATGATGCAGCAGAGTAGCGTAAGTATTTCCCTCAGTTTTTGAGAACCAAGGTATCAATCTAGTAGGAGGCCACGCGCAAGTCCCTCGTACCTACACAAAGCAAATATCTCCTCGCAACCAATGCGAATAGGGGTTGTCAATCCCTTCACGGTCTCTTACGAGAGTGAGATCTGATGGAGATGATAGATAATATTTTTGGTATTTTTTGGTATAAAGATGCAAAGTAAAATAAAAGGCAAAGTAAAGAGCAAAGCAATAATAAAGCGTAGGAAGATTAATATGATGAAAATAGACCCGGGGCCATAGATTTCACTAGTGTCTTCTCTCAAGAGCATAAGTATTTTACGGTGGGTGAACGAATTACTGTTGAGCAATTGACAGAATTGAGCATTGTTATGAGAACATCTAGGTATGATCATGTATATAGGCATCACGCCCGAGACAAGTAGACCGACTCCTGCCTGCATCTACTACTATTACTCCACTCATCGACCGCTATCCAGCATGCATCTAGAGTATTAAGTTAATAAAAACAGAGTAACGCCTTAAGCAAGATGACATGATGTAGAGGAATAAATTCATGCAATATGATAAATACCCCATCTTTTTATCCTCGATAGCAACAATACAATACATGCCTGCAACCCTTTCTGTCACTGGGTAAGAACACCGCAAGATTGAACCCAAAGCTAAACACTTCTCCCAATGCAAGAACTACCAATCTAGTTGGCCAAACCAAACGTATAATTCGAAGAGACTTGCAAAGATAACTCAATTGTACATAAAAGAATTCAGAGGAGATTCAAATATTGTTCATAGATAATCTTGATCATAAACCCACAATTCATCGGTCTAAACAAACACACCGCAAAAAGAAGATTACATCAAATAGATCTCCACGAGAGAGAGGGAGAACATTGTATTGAGATCCAAAAAGAGAGAAGAAGCCATCTAGCTACTAACTATGGACCCGAAGGTCTGAGGTAAACTACTCACACTTCATCGGAGATGCTATGATGTTGATGTAGAAGCCCTCCATGGTGGAATCCCCTTCCGGCGGAGCTCCGGAACAGGCCCCAAGATGGGATGTCGTGGATACAGAAAGTTGCGGTGGTGGAATTAGGTTTTTGGCTCCGAATCTGGTCTGTTGGGGGTACGTAGGTATATATAGGAGGAAGAGGTATGTCGGTGGAGCCTCGGGGCACTACTGGAAAAACCCCTACTAATGGCGCACCTAGGATGGCTATTAATGACGCATCTGTGGTGCGCCATTAATAGCACGCCAAGTATAGCCCACGGTGCGCCATTAGTATCTAGTATACTAATGGCGCACTACATAGAGGTGCGCCATTAGTATCTGGTATACTAATGGCGCACCACATAAAAGTGCGCCATTAGTAACATTTTTTTTCAAATTTTTTTTTCAATTTTTTCTTAATCTCAGTTCACTATGGCTTAATCTCGGGTCAATATGCTTAATCTCGGGTCAAATCGCACTCCGTGGTCAAACTTCCGAAAGGTCACCCATCCTCACACTACTCCAGCCCAAGCACGCTTAACTTCGAGTTCTATCCAACCCGACAACAGCTCACTTCACGAGCACTTGTTGATATATCTAGCATATCAATCTGTTATACCTTATTGATGTCTAGGACTTTGTTCATGTTAATGACTATGATGAAATTTTGAAAAATATTTCAAACTTCTCGATCATATTACGTATCATTTTTGAAAAAAATTCAATTTTTTGAAATTAGTAATTTTTTCTGTTACTAGTGGCGCACCACATCCACGGTGCGCCACTAGTAAGTTTGAAATTTTTGAATTTTTTGCCGCTAGATCTTGAAAGCCCGTAACTTTTTCTGTTAGGTTTTGGGGATTTTGAAAATGTTTAACGGGGTTCCCCGGTTAAATTTGGATGTAACTTTTCGAGTAGATGATTTTCATATAAAAACTTTTTCATCCAGAGTTAGTATGCAAAAGTTATGCCCATTTTACAAATTCTCGAGAGATTTTGCAAATGAAGTCGAAATTCATATTTGCAAATTTTCCCAACAACTAGACCACATATCACATGGGAAACTTATTTTCTTTTATTTTTTGACATTTTCATCATTTTCTTTTATTTTTTTAAAACTGAAAAGCGATCCACGAAGTGCATTCGGTGGAAGGTGGCCAAGTTACTAATGGCGCACCGTGGGAGTGGTCGCCATTAGTAGTTGAACTAGTAATGGCGCACCACCACGGTGCGCCATTATTAACAGCCACCTTCCACCGGCGACGCACGTGGAAGGTGGAAGGTGGCCAAGTTACTAATGGCGCACCGTGGGGTGGTGCGCCATTACTAGTTCAACTACTAATGGCGCACCACTCCCACGGTGCGCCATTAGTAGTTTTGAAAAAAATAAAAAAATGATATTTTTTTGATTTTTTTAAAAAAACTTAGTAATGGCGCACCAGTGGAAAGTGCGCCATTACTAGTTAAAACTAGTAATGGCGCACCACTCAAGGTGCGCCATTAATAACGTAAATTTTTTTATTTATTTTTACATTTTTTCAAAACTACTAATGGCGCACGACCGATGTGGTGCGCCATTACTATGTCAATTAGTAATGGCGCACTATGCATCGGTGCGCAATTAGTAACAAAATTTTTATGTTTTTTTTCCAAACTACTAATGGCGCACACACACCAGTGCGCCATTAATATATATACTAATGACGCACCGAGACATGGTGCGCCATTAGAATATAGTAATGGCGCACCACATCACAGGTGCGCCATTAGTAGCTCATTCCATCTATAGCCCTTTTTGTAGTAGTGGGGGCCCACGAGGCGGGGGCGCCCTAGAGGCGCCTCCACCTCGTGGCCGCCTCGTGGCTTTCTTGACGGAGGGTCCAAGTCTCCTGGATCTTATCTGATGAGAAAATCACGTTCCCGAAGGTTTCATTCCGTTTGGACTCCGTTTGATATTCCGTTTCTTTGAAACACTGAAATAGGCAAAAAAAACATCAATTCTGGGCTGGGCCTCCGGTTAATAGGTTAGTCCCAAAATTAATATAAAAGTGGAAAATAAAGCCCAATATAGTCCAAAACAATAGATAATATAGCATGGAGCAATAAAAAATTATAGATACGTTGGAGACGTATCAAGGAACCGGGCGAGGCCATGGCTGCGAGGTGGAAGGAGGAGCTGCGGCGGCTTGGCGAAGAAGCGGTGGCAGGAAGGGTTTGCGGCCGCAGCGATCTTAGTGCGGCAGCGGCAAGGTGGATGCGGCGGCGAAGATGTAGGTGCGGCAGCGGCGGCGGGTTGGAGGCGCGGTGACGGCAGGAGCAGAAGGATTTTAGGCAAAGATCGGGTTAGGGAAACTGATACCATTTTGTTTGGCAATGCAACTCTCAATTGATTGAGTGCGAACACGACGTGTGTATATATATATATATATATATATATATATATATATATATATATATATATATATATATATATATATATAAAGATGTAGCCTCGGCCTCGACTATAAAAGGAAAAAGTAGGCGGGGCTAGGTAGGAAAAGATCCTACCCATACATGCGGCGCCGGGTGTGGCTAGGGCTGCGCCTCCGCCTACGCCGGCCATGAGGCCACCCAGGGCGACTGCCCCGCCTCCTCCTCGGGTGCCGGCTATGAGGCCGTCACTTCCGAACACGGCTGGGGTGCTGGCCCCATTCGCGGCTAGGGCGCCAGCGCCGCCTCCACATGTGGCTCTGTCCCGGACCATGGGCTGCCAGCGCCGCTTTGCTAGGACCGAAACACCGCCGGCACAGCGTCCATGGCCGAGGCAGATGGCGGGAGGACGAGGCTGTGGTGGTCAGGGTCCGACTAGCCTTGGGTCTGGACCGTCGGCAGGATATGGCCGTAACCCCCGCGTCGATGGGGCGATGGCGGGTATGGCGCTTATGGCGCTGGTTTGCACAGGGTTCTTCATCTACGGAGGGGCGTGGCTATGCTTGGGTGGACAATGGCAATGCTAACGGGGTTTCAAGGACCGACCGGAAATTTCGAGGGCGCGGCCGGTCCTAACAACAGCAGCGGTCCGAGGGCGCTTTCGTGGAGGTCGGGCGGGAACCGGAGGCGATACCAGCCTCAGATTTCTAAGACCGCTACTGATGTCGGAGGTAGCGGAGGGTGCATCGGATCTACCGCGGTGGCGATGGAGGCGGTGCGAGCTTTGGCTGTAGTTTACGTGCGAGCCCATGCGGTGGTGATTCTACTTCGAGCAAGGTTCGGACAAGGCCGGCGGTGACAAGTTGTCTAAGTGGGCGGCTAAGAAGAAAAAGCTCACTTGTTTCCGTTGTGGGGAACCGGGTCACTTTTTGGTTCAGTGTACTACGGAGTTATGTGATCTGTGCCGGAAACCTAAACACACAGCGGCTGACTGTCCTCTTATGTTGGGGCCTAAACCGTCCGTTCAGATTTACGGTGTGTGTTGTTCGGAGTTGATGTTTTTTGAGTCTCCATCTGCGGAGCCTTCGCACCCATCTGGAAACTTCTTTCCAGGTGTGGTGAAAGTGGTTCACGGGCCGTTGACAGAAGCACAGATCATTCAGCAGTTGAGAGAGCTTGCTCCGGGTAATTTTCAGTGGTCCTTACTTAAGCTCACCGATAACTCTTATAAAGTGGATTTCCCGTCTAAGGAGGATCAGGTGAGGATTCTCAAGTTCGGTATGAGCAGGGTCACAGGTACTAATTATGTGTTGGAGTTTGATAAGTGGAAAAAGCAAGAGCCACAGGGCACGCCTTTAACTCAGATTTGGGTTCGTTTCTCTGGGGCCCCGTCTGATCCTCTGGATAGCTTCTTGGTAACCTGGAGCCTGGGTTCTTTGATTGGCAGGACTGAGCAGGTGGATATGCCGTTCACTCGGGCTCATGGAGTGGCACGGCTGCTTGTCAGTATCGCCAACATTCAGTTCTTGCCAGACGTGGTGCCTTGGACGTATGCGGGTGTTTTATATCAGTTGGCTGTTGAGTATGAGGATCCTGATCTTTTCAATGAGTTTGAGGATGATAATCCCATGGACACTTCTGAGGGAGAAGGGGGTTCGGGGAACCAGGAGGAGTTTGCTAAGAGTAATGATGACAAGGCTATGGGGCCTTCGGGGCAGTCCGACAATGGTAACTCCGCCCCTGTGGGGTCTTCTAGCACTGTTCCGACTACCACTCTTCAGCTTGGCTCTTTTGGGGCGTTCTCGGCTCCGCCGAGGTTGTCGTGTGACAGGGTCGGTGCTGCGAGTTCGTTGCTCAGTTTGTGGGTGACGAGGTCTGTTCAGGACGGAGGTGCTGCGGGGCAGGAGGCCACGCCCTCGGTTGTTTGTTCTCCTTCGGCACCGGCTGTGGTGGCCGAGCCGGTCGTCGCGAGAGGAGAGGACGAGCAGGAGGATCGGCCCTCTGGGCCTTTGACGCCGGCGGTGCCGAGGGTCGGCGCGGCCCCCTTGGTGCGGTCGCCGGCTTGTGGGGGAGCGGGCGCGCAGGAGGCCGTCGCTTTCTCTTCTGTTGCTCTGGAGGGCGGGCCGGATGGTTTGGTCGCTGCGGCACCGGACTCCCTGGACCGCGCTAGACCGAGTTCACAGGTCTCGGGCATCGGCGGGTTGGCCGTCGATATGCCTTGGGAGCCATCGCCGACTTTGGATGCTGCTCCGGTGGCCCCGCCGCTGGTCACCGCGATTGGGGGACGGGCAGGAGGCTCTTTCCCCAGCGCAGCTTCTCGCGAGGAGGTCATCGCTTTCGGTGGGATCCCGGATCCTGTCTCTGCAGGGAGACGGGTCGATGGGAGACTGCAGGAGCAGCGGATGTTGATGACTTGCAGCTCGGGTGCGCGTTGAGGCGGCCAAGTTGCTTGTGACGTCGAGCTTTCTCTGGTATGTCATTAACAAGTAAAATTCTATTATGCATTTTTCCAATGATGAGATTGTGCAAATGCCAACCCATTAGGAGTATCTCTTGGTAATAATGATCTAGAGATTTCTAAGTCCATTAATGATATGCTAGATTTGGAAGCTGAAAGAGCTTTAGAATTAATTCACAACATAGCGGCAGTTAGGCCGATGAATGAGTCGGAGATTGATGCACTTGGGGTCAGCGTTCTTGATGGTTTGTGTGCTGATCTTGACCTGCGAGACAGGAGGCGGAGGAGCAGGATGAGTATGCCTCCCGATACCTCTACCCATGAGGATGTGTCTTTGGTGGTAGAGGCTCAATCTGGCGTGCGAACCTTCCGATGTTTGCGTTAAGCCTAAAAGGACCAGAAGCGGAAGGTTTATCCGGTGTCATTTGTGCGTAGAAGTGCTAGGATCCGTACCTCTAAAAATTTCATGATGAAATATGATAGGCATCTTTTGGAACAGCAGAGGTCTTAAAGACTTGGCTAAAAGACGGTTTTTAGCAGAGGCTTCTCTTGAACATCATCTAGACTTTATTGCTTTGTCCGAGACTGGACGAGGTAATTTTTCTCCACAATTTCTGAGCACCTTATCTGGGGGTAGATTTTGACTGGCAGTGCCTCCCACCTAGAGGAAGATCCGGTGGGGTTTTACTCGGGGTTAAGTGCGAAACGTTGGAGGTTCGGAGTGTTGTGTTGGGTGAGTTTGCGGTAAAGTTTCGGGTCAGAACTAAAGCGGATGGTTTTGATTGGGCTTTGGTGGCAGTCTATGGGGCTGCGCAACCTGAACTCAAGCCAGATTTCTTGGCTGATTTGGTTCGAGTTTGCGGTAACGAGCAGCTACCTGTCTTAGTGGGTGGTGATTTTAACATTATTCGAAGAAAGGAAGAAAAGAATAATGACAACTTTGACGGCAGATGGTCGTTTATGTTCAATACTATCATAGAAAGCTTGGACCTCAGAGAGATAGAGCTTTCGGGTAGAAAATTCACTTGGGCAAACTCGCTTCCGGTTCCGACTTTTGAGAAGCTCGATCGTGTTTTGGCGAGCGTCGATTGGGAACAGAAGTTTCCTCTGGTAATGGTGCAGGCGTTGACACGAGGCATCTCGGATCACACACCGCTACTAGTCGACTCAGGGGCCCAAACTCATATGGGTAATAAGAATATTTTCTCCTTCGAACTTGCATGGTTTGATAGAGAAGGGTTTATTGAGTTGTTAGCTAGAGAGTGGGCTAAAGACTCGGGGGGAAGGTCACCCATTGAGCGGTGGCAGTGCAAGATTCGTCATCTTCGAAGGTTCCTTCGTGGATGGGCTAAGCATACGAATGGGTTATATAAGGCTGAGAAGGAAAGACTCCTTATGATTATTCGCGCCCTTGAGTTAAAAGCTGAAACCTCTATTTTAGATACCTGCGAGCTAGAATCTAAAGTGGAGGCCGAGTTAAGGTTGAAAGAGCTTCTCCGCGAGGAGGAATTGAAATGGGCTTTGAGAGCTAAGGTTCGTAAGGTTGTCCAAGGAGAGGACAACACTCAATTCTTTCATATGATTGCTAATGGGAAGCATCGTAAGAAGAGAATTTTTCAATTAGAACAAGATGAAGGGACGATAGTTGGTCAGGAAAATCTGAAAGTTTACATTACCAACTATTATAAGCAATTGTTTGGACCTCCGGAAGAGGGTTTTGTGTCCCTGGATGAGTCAAGAGTTGAGGATGTTCCCCAACTTGAGACGGAAGAAAATGAGATTTTGACTTGTCCTTTTACGGAGAAGGAGGTGTTTGAGGCCATTTCACAAATGAATAACAATAAAGCGCCAGGACCAGATGGGTTTCCGGCGGAGTTCTACAAAAAGTGCTGGCATTTTATTAAGGGTGACCTGTTGCCGATGTTTCATGATTTGTTCAGTGGTCAGCTTCATTTGTTCAAGCTCAATTTTGGAACGATAACTCTTCTTCCTAAGAAGACAGAGGCTATTCGCATTGAGCAGTTCAGGCCTATCTGTTTGCTTAATGTCAGTTTCAAAATTTTCACCAAGGTTGGGACGAACCGACTCACGCAGATTGCGCATTCAGTTGTGCAACCGTCCCAGACCGCTTTCATGCCAGATAGAAATATCCTTGAAGGGGTGGTCGTCTTGCATGAAACGCTCCATGAGATCCACTCAAAAAAACTAGATGGTGTGGTTTTTAAAGTGGATTTTGAAAAAGCATACGATAAAGTTAAATGGCCTTTCCTTCAACAAGCGTTGCGTATGAAAGGATTTAACAAGGCCTGGCGAGACCAGATTGAATCCTTTACGCAAAAAGGGAGTGTAGGGATTAAAGTAAATGATGATATAGGTCACTATTTCCAGACACACAAAGGACTAAGGCAAGGAGATCCCATGTCACCGATTCTATTCAACATAGTGGTTGATATGTTATCTATTTTAATAGGTCGGGCTAAGGATGCGGGGCAGGTTTCTGGCTTGGTTCCGCACCTAGTTGATGGTGGTATATCCATTTTACAGTATGCTGATGATACTATCATCTTTATGGAGCATGACTTGGCGAAAGCAAGAAACATGAAGCTTGTGTTGTGCTTATTTGAACAATTGTCTGGACTCAAGATTAACTTCCATAAGAGCAAACTGTTTTGCTTTGGAAGAGCTACTGAGGACCAGGAGGCGTATAAGCAATTGTTCGGATGTGAGCTGGGTTCGCTACCGTTTACATACTTAGGTATACCCATTCATCATCGTGGTGACGAACAAGGAGTGGAAGTGCATTGAGGATCGTTTTGAAAAGAAACTGAGCTGTTGGAAAGGGAAGCTCATGTCATATGGCGGTCGATTAATCCTGATTAATTCGGTCCTCACCAGTATGCCTATGTTTCTTTTATCCTTTTTGAGGTCGGTGGGGGTCGGGAAGAGGTTAGACTTTTATCGATCTCGATTCTTTTGGCAGAATGATGAGTTGAAAGCGAAAGTATAGGCTTGCAAAATGGGATATCATCTGAGGGCGAAGGACCAAGGCGGTCTAGGCATTGAAAATCTAGAGATCAAGAATAGATGTCTCCTTAGCAAGTGGCTTTTTAAACTTTCGTCCGAGGCAGAGGCTACTTGGGCTCAGATTCTGCGAAATAAGTATCTTCAGTCTAAAACTTTGGCTCGGTATTCGTGCGCCCGACTGATTCGCCGTTTTGGAAAGGGTTGATGAGAGTCAAGCCACTCTTCTTTAACAGGGCAAAAATCTTAGTCGGTGATGGGGCTAACACGAGGTTACGGGAGGATCGTGGCTTGGGGAAGCGCTGTGGCACTTCAATATCCTACTCAGTATAACATTGTTCAGCGTCGAAGCCTACGTTGCAACTGTCTTCTGATCCACGCCTCTCAATATTAGCTTTGGAGGACGCTGGTAGGCGATCGTTGGGAGGCCTGGCTTCATCTTGTCTGAAGGGTGATGGATGTCCAGTGTCTCAAAGAGCCAGATAGATTGTTTTGAAACTGACTAAGGGCGGCAGGTTCTCGGTCAAATCTATGTATCTGGATGTCATAAATACTAGTGTCATTCCTTGCTCGAAGCACGTCTGGAAAGTTAAGGTACCTTTGCGAATCAAAGTGTTTATGTGGTTTGTGCATAAACAAGTCATTTTGACAAAGGATAACCTGGCAAAAGCGCAATTGGATGGGTTACGCTAGGTGTAGTTTTTGTGATTATGTGAAACTATCAGGCACCTATTTCTAGATTGTCCGCTGGCTAAGATTCTTTGGCGTTCGATTCATATTGCTTTTAATATTACTCCACCTACCTCTATCAATATGTTATTTGGAACATGGCTTGATGGGGTTAACTTGGATTTAGCAAGACACATTCGTGTTGGAGTGTGTGCCTTGTTATGGGCAGTATGGAACTGCAGAAATGATTTGGTTTTTAACAGAGCAACGAACTTTCACTTTTTGCAGCTTATCTTCAGGGCCACAGCATTGATCCGTATGTGGTCGCTACTCACTCCGACGGAGGCTAGGGGGCGTTTGGCTACTGCGTCTACCCGATGGGAGATGGTAGCTCGGGTTATTTTCAACCGGTTTGGATGGCGGTCATGTAATAGGATAGGCATGTAGTGCTCCTATTTTATTTGCCAGCCGGTTGTGGCTCCATGTTTAGGCTCGCTTGAGCAACCTTTTTTTCTTTTCAAACTTTCAGATTTTGGAGACTTTGGGACTGGTTTTGTTCTTTAATAATATGAGCCGTATGCATCTTTCTGATGCAGAGGCTGGGGTCATACCCTTTTTCTAAAAAAAAACATACACCACCCGTGATAAGAAAAATGATAAACAACCCCGTGGAGGTCCTTGTGCACAGAAATTCGACCATCGCCACTGAAAGACGGAGGGAAATCCTCATTATGAAATTTTTGTTGTCAAATTGCTCCCTTTGCCATATACAACTTTGGGTCCACTAGTTTTCATTACAACACAAACACCCACCTATCCACTATTAAAAAGGAAATTCATTCATCCTATGTGAAGATGGCCATGGCCACACCACTTTCCTCCGGTCCGACACACGTGACTCACCCACCTCACATAGGCATACAGTTTGTTAACATTTTCTCTCACTTCACAAACCAGTCTGTTTTATAGTCTTGCAAAACGGTTTACTAGCTATCACGTGAAATCCCCTAACCCATGTTGCTTGTTTGGAGTTGCATGTGTCACCCTCTTTGTTGTAGGATTTCCGACTTGAGGGCCGTCCAGACTCCAGATTCATGCCTCCGTCGGTGCAAATGTCCTAAACAAGGGGTGCAAGTGCAAATGTCCTAAACAAGGGCAGAAAGCTCACACTAGTCTCATTTGTCTTATATTATTTTCTAGTTTATTTATGACTATTTTTTGGATTCCCAAGAAAGTGCTCAAAGCTATTGATGCGATTGGACGTGTCTTCTTCTCGACGTCAGAGGAAACATGCATAAGTACCAAATGTCTTATTGCTTGAAGAAAATGTTTGGAAACCCAAAAAATTGGTGGTTTAGGCATAAAAAACTTGCATCTGCAGAATTATTGCCTCCTTGTGAAATTTGTTGTCAAACTGCATTCTTCGGCAAATAAACCATGGGCCCACTAGCTTCCCACACCACGCCTGTACACCTTCCTCACTCCCCGACCGCACCACATTCCTTCGGAAAATTGCAAACACCCACCGAGCTGCCCTACAAAAAGTTTCATTTGAACCAACTAGAGATGGCCACAACACTTTCTTCTTCCGCGGAAACTGAGGAAATTAGATACTCAACCAGTAAATGTAATTCAACATCAAAGTTCAAAGACACCTCACAAGATGCTCATCATTCAAAGCCCGACATAAATGTGCACAAATATTTTCGTGCCGGGACATCTAAACACCTTGACACCATTATTGTGGGAATTATAAGGAGTTACATGGAATAAGTAGATTATCCACAAAATTCATCGATTCCACCAGAATCATATAACATAAAGACTACATTTATCAAAATATATTTCTTCTCAAAATTGTTAATACATTTTGGGACCTGGACCAAAATGCATGGTAGAGTACCTCTTGCATCATATTGGTTCGCAAGAGGAAGCAAATTAAAGAAGAACAACACTCACTCTACAAAAAAGTTGTATTTACTGATGTAATACACACTCCTCATAATTATTTACTACATGGAATAAAAGTGACATCTAATTCATAAGAAAAATCAGTGAGCTAGTGAGAAATCAAGGCTTTTAGAAAATGGGTTCATGTAGAGATCCGACATCAATTACGCTGTAGCATACCCTCTTGATATAAATGGAATTGTGCTTTGATACTCATTTATTCATGCAATAAATGGATGAAAGGATTAAATACTCATATGTGTCACTTATTCTATGTATCTATATTGAAGTTCCTAAAGGGCTTAAAATTATGAACCCGTGCAAAATTATAGAAGTCACTCTATGACTCGAGTCAGACAATTATACAATACTACTTACCAAACGAGTTCCTTCTTCAAAGGATTAAACGAATAATGATGATTATTTATGTGCACTCATAAAAAAATCATGAACTTGGTTTTCTTACATCACCTCAGTGTCTATCGATGACCTCATCTTCAATATCTTTACAAGACCTACATACACAAAATCATTTGAAGATGAAAAAGAAAATTGTTCAAACAAATTCTACATAAGTTTACAAATTGAGCATTCTCTCAAGAATGCATATACACATCAGTCTAGATATATCCAAAAGATCTTAGAGAAGTTCAATATGGATAAATCATATCAATTAGAGACAACTATGGTCATATTATCTCTCATAGGGGTGCAAATTCATTCAGGCCTAGACGTGATAATGAAGTGATAATGGACAGAAGTTCCATATCTCACTAACACCAAAGCACCCATATAATTACTCCCTCCGTCCCATAATAGAAGACGTTTTTACAAGCTAACAAGCTTGCAAGAATGTCTTATATTGTGGGATGGAGGGATTACAAACTACGTCAAGCCCGACACTATATTTGCTATATTTGTTCACAAAAGGTATAAGATTTATAATGTCCACTTATATCTCCATCTCCCAATGTATCTTTGTTAATCCCATTAGGTAATAAATATATGACCATGATATGATATAGTTATAGTAGCTACTTATTTGATTCCAACAATGCCACATCAATGATTAAATTTGTTGGAATGGCCTTCTTATGGAAGTTCACCAAATAGACTTTAATGGCTCCTTTCACTTATTATGTTCACATAACTGCTTCATCTCAAGCATTGAAAAATATGCATGGCTCGGCAAAAGGATTAACCACACTCAAAATCATGTGGTTGAGATTCATCATAATCACATAACTTCACCTATCAAGATGCTACCACTTGTGTTATTCAATACCTACAAGTTATATGAAGAGCAATATCATAAATCACATTGCTAAAAAATTAGTTATAGACTTAAAAATGGATTATTCCAGAAGAAGTGTTGTACAAGGTGGTGTTAGGATAGATTTGCCTATTAGTTAATTAACACATGTTAATTACTGAACTTACATTAGCAAGCACCATTAGTTTAAGGACTCTAATAAGTGTCGAGCGTCAGATACGCGCACATGGCAACTCCGAACGTTTTTGATGTCAAGTTTAGTTACGCGAGGATGGCAACTTTAGTTTGTAAGCATGACAACTTTTGTGCTTCAGTTTATTTTTGACAGAAACTTGCCGTGTATCATTTGAATTTCCCATCCTTGTGAGACTGGAATCGCCATCGAAAAACGCTAGGTCTAGGGTGCCATGAACCTGGCGTGTGCCACTTATCATTTTGGTAGTTTAAGAGGTGTGTCCAAGACCAAACCGGTGTCTCGTACAAACGCTTGTGTCCGTATCGAGGCATCCTTTCCTTCTCTAACACAATTGCAACTACTACCTCTACAAGGCATCTCCTCACATTGTATATATATATATATATATCTTGAGAATCAATTAAATCAATAAGGGGTTCATTCAGCTACCTCTTTTACTTCAATAGGGATTAGTCGAGGCGGGGTTGTGTGTTGCGGTTGCTTGAACGTTGTAGATGTGTAGCGTCAGGAAGAACAGGAGCTCGCCGGGTGTTGTTGGCAATCAAGACAAGTCTTTATGATGCTATTTGAGGCTATGGTATATGGGCCGACCCAAATTTTGGGGATGGGTCGTGGACTGCCCTGTTGACCCTACATGTTTACCACTGCTTTTCCTCCACGGTTATCAGCAGAACTTGAATTCCCATTCTGCATGCATCCCAATCCTAGAAAACTCCAACTAAATCTCACCATGGACACACTACAATTTTCTCTTACAGTTATGTGGTTTAGCCCGCTATGGAGCCACACATAGATGGAGGCCAAACTAGACATGGGTCAATCGTTGCAACGGTATCCCTATTTTCTTTTAAAAAGAGATGGATGCCAAACTAGTCATGGGCGTAGTTAACTGGGGTGAGGGTGTCCAAGTGTATATATGCAAGGAGAGGCTTGGTGTATTCTCCACCACATGTTGCCGCAGTACTCCTATTAATAAGATGAATGTTCTAGGAAACGATATAACATGAAATAAATGTCAAGTAACTTATTTAAAAATAAATAAGAAACTAAGCATTTGCAGAAAAGTTGCTGGCCACACACCCGTAGGTGTGATATTGCGGGCAGATGAATCTGAATAGACCAACAAATTGTAGGAACTTCTATTAAGTAGATAGAAAACTTTGCACGGAGCAAGGCAAGAATGAGTAATAACAGACGAGTAAGTTGATAGCAAAAGTTAATTATACTGGAGGAGATATCTTAGGATGGTCATTAGCCTATTACAGATGCAGAGGCTAGGAGAAATGTTCTATTTCATTATTAAAAAGAGAAAAGTGTAACAGCTCCCGGGTGGCCTCTACACCCTCATGAACAGTAAACTCATCAAAAATTGAAACTTTCAGGGATCAAAGATGATTAATGAGTTGAAGTTCTTGCAAAGTTTCAGCAAGAAATAACCTTCGTGGAGCCCTCACAAAAAAATCACTGCTGAAAAAAGTACATAAACTTTGAACAATGATTTTGTTTTTTTAGATGAGGGTTCCTCGAATGTTACTTTTAGCAAGAAGTTTCCAAGATCATCAAAAGTTTGATGTCCCAAAGATTCAAATTTCTTTATTTGTTTTGAATTTACTGTTTATAGAGGGTGCAGGGGCACCCGGGTGCTGAAAATCATGTGTCATCTAAAAAAACATCTGAGGACTGAAATGACTATAATCCAACCGCTACTTACCAAGGCCCCAGAAAATGTGAAAATGACAAACAGTTATAGTTAACGATTCATCCAAAGCTTGGTCATTGGGTTGCTTAGAGTCCGTTCAGTTACTCTAAGGCCGTGATGATTTTTGTTGAAATTTGTGCAAGAATGCAGTAAAACCACCGCACCTAGCATCCACAGAAATCCCACGAGTTAACATCATCTCCGCCACAGAACTCGTGCTCACCCTGCAGCGCGATTCACCGGCTTCTTAACCGCCACCACCGTGGTCTTTGTCTCCTCGCTGCCAATAACCATGCCGGATAAGCAACGGACGAGGTCCTTGCTGAGGTTGAAATTCTGTTTTTGATCTCCAATGTGTGAACCTCCTGAACTGCGTCCCCATGGCCGTCCGGTAGCATGCTCCAGCGAGCTGGGTATGCTGTCCTGACTGGCTGAATATGCTCCCGAAATCTTTACACCACAACAAACAGAAAAGGTAGGACCGATTTTGGCCACTGCTAGGAGTCCCGCATGTGTCTGTATAACTTGGGCGACTACGGCACCAGAACCATTATGATTTAAAACGCCTAAAAACTAAAAAATGCGTGCGCGCCATCGGGTAGAAATGAGCGGCCGCTCTGTCACTCGCTTGCATGCGTATTAGTTTTGTCTGTTAGTGCTTGTGAGTGCTAGATTAAATGCGGCCAGACTTTTTACATGTGAATGGAAAAACAGATCACCTCTGTTCATTTCGGGTTTTCAAATTTTAAAAAGTCATATCTTTCAAATCACGCGTTGGAATTCAGATCTGTTTTCACCGTTGGATTCTCCTTGACGAGATTTTTGAAACTGGATCCCACATGAGTATGTTTTGATAAAAAAAAAAATCGATGCCAACTTTGATGTTATATGGTGCGACTTTAGTACTGTATTGTGCAACTTTAGTATTACATCGTGCAACTTTTTCCAAAACCAATATTTGGAGCTGTATGATTCAACTTCCTATGAGGTTGCAATCTAGCAACCATGACAACTTTGATGTGTAACTAGTCTACTGCCCCGACAACAACCTACCCCCACCTCCCCCTGCGAGCAATATGTGCAACTTAGTCTGTTGTTTAAGCCAACTGCCTATTAGTCAATGTGCAACTTATTCCCCTCCCTACTTGTGGATATGTATTTTCAGTTGGTGGGGGCAACTAACAGAGTTGCACAGAGTCTGCTAGGTAGTTGGCAGGGCAACATACGAAGTTGCACATCTCACAAGCAGGGACAGTTGAATGGTGAAAAATTTGACAGTCATGATGGTAGTGAAAAGTTGAATATTCATGAGGGCAGTGAAAAGTTGCATACAAACAGAGTGTTAAAGTTGCACGTCTCATTAGCATGGGTGGTTTGGCCTGGGTGCTAGTAGGGAAACTACACATCTATGGGATACGAGAGAATTAAAGTTGCATATCACCGTTAGGCACTTGGCCATGGCAATATTCGAAGTTGCACATCCATTGTTAGGCCGTTGGCCGATGCAGCAAACAGTGATGGACATCCACATGAAAGGAAAAGTCGCACGTCAACTATTATGTAGCTGGTTGAGGCAACAGGCAAAGTTGCACATCTCCCTGGAAGGAGGTACTTTGGGATGGAAGTACCATCATTGAAAATTGCACGTCTACGGGTAGGAGAAAAATTGCACATCCTTGTCTGGTAGTTGCACATCGACAACTAGGCAGTTGCACAAAACAGAGACAAAATTGCACACAAAAAAGTTCATCGAAACATATCCATGCGGGACCTAGTTTCAAAGAGCACACCGCGGGGGTTTCAGCCATGAAAACGGATCTTAATTTCGATGCGCGGTTTGAAAGTTATTGTTTTTTAAAATTTTGAAAACCCAAATTATGTGCGTTCACACATGTTCAGGTGGGTGCTTTGCAATTATTTTTCCTGTTCACACTTGTTCTTTTTTTTTTTGACGTTCACATCACCTTTATTTAGTCATAAAAGGCAGGGATCTCTGCCGAAAGAAACTGCAAAATACATTCTGGGGGATCATACACCCAGATCATACTACTATTATTCTCTAATCCTTCCTTTGCTAACCGATGCGCAACACCATTGGCCGTCCTCCGAATCCATGTCACCTTCCACTCCCTTGTTTCAAGGAGATGTTTAACCTCCTTTATCATTGGCCCCAATGTGGAGAGATCATCATTTGAACTCTGCAGCTTCCGTACCACTTCTAGGCAGTCCATCTCAATATGGACTCTTGCCAGATTCAGTTCTCCTGCCATTTGGGCAGCTCTCTTGCATGCTTTGAGCTCCGCATGATGCGGATCACCCCATTGATATAGCTCTGGCACGCCGCTGCTATGAACGCTCCATCTGAATTCCGGAACACCACCCCTCCACCTCCCTTCTCTCCTCCTTTAGTTGTTGCCCCATCAACGTTGGCCTTGACCCATCCATGGTCAGGAACTTCCCATCTTTGCGTTGGTACAGGTCGAGGGGTTTTGCTATTTTTGCCATGCAGTTGCTGCCACTCCTCCATTAGCCTCTTGATCATCTCTACCAAGTCCCCCGCCTCTTCGATCCTCGTCCCTTCCCGCGTGTTATTCCTTGCCATCCACAGAGCATACAAGCCCTGCACCATTATTGCTCGGGCGTCCTCCGTCGCAGAAGCAAACCATGACTGGAGCCATTGTGATAGTGCACCCTGGGAACGAACAGCATCCGGTGGGATCGCCACCGGTGTTCCCAACTCCGAGCACACCAATGTCCAGAAATTTGCTGAATGTGGGCATCGCCAAAACCTGTGAATGTTTGTTTCCTCTCTCCCGCATACCGGACAAAACACCCCGGGCTTTATCTTTCGCCTATGTAACTCCGAGCCCACTGCCAGCCCATTACGGATCAACCTCCACGTGTGTACCTTCATCCTTCCCGGCGCCACTGTGTCCCACAGGCTCGTCCATGCCTTGTGGCTCGCTATCGATGATGAGGACCCCGGACACCCTGTTTTAGCCTTCTTCAGAGTCATGCCAAGGTGATAGGCTGATCTGACCGTGAACTCCCCATTCTTCGTGTAGTTCCATGCGATAAAGTCATCCACCGTCCCCCACTGAAATCTGCTTGATATCGCATGCCTCTCCCGGGGGAAACATTAGCTGCAACTTCACCATATCCCACTCCGATCCTGCCTCATTCAAGAGGTCACGAACTGTTGTTATGCCCGGAACGAAGACCTGGCCCAGTGGCTTCAAGCTTCCTTTCCTCGGTATCCAGTTCTCGTGGTGGATTCATACTCTGGACCCATCCCCAATGCGCCAAATAAGCCCTTCTCGCAGCAGCTCCCGTCCATGGATTATGCTTCTAAATGTAAAGGACCCTCCACTCGGACAAGAAGCGTTGAGGATGGAGTTGTCTGGATAATATCTCGCTTTTAGTACTCTTGCACATAACGTGTTTGGCATTTTTAGCAACCTCCAAGCTTGTTTAGCAAGCAAGGCTTGGTTAAACAATTCCGGATCTCTGAACCCAAGTCCTCCTTCATTCTTCCTTGAACACATCTTGTCCCAAGAAATCCAGTGTACTCTCTTCTCGCCATTCGCCTCACCCCACCAGAAGTTTGAAGAGATAGAAGACAAGTTCCCGCACATTTTCTTCGTGAGTTGAAAGCAGCTCATGGTAAGAGTCGGAGTAGACTGAAGTCCTGACTTGATCAACACCTCCCCCGCCATCTTGGATAACCCTTGGCCTTTCCACCCGGACACCTTCCCCTTTGCACTCTCTTTGACATACTGGAAAGTTCCCTCCTTGGATTTCCCAACAACTGTCGGTAGCCCCAAATAGCGCTCACTCAGCGCCTCCGCAGATATACCCAAAGTTTGTTTGAGTGCCACCTTATCCTCCTCTTCACACCCCTTGCCAAAGAATATTGCTGATTTGTCCAAGTTTACTCTTTGTCCTGAAGCCCTTTCATAATCCTGCAAGATCTCACGAAGGCAAAGAAAGTTATCCTAAGACCCTTCCAAGAACACAATACTATCATCAGCAAAAAGCAAATGAGTGACCGTGGGGCCAGTGCTCCCGAACGAGACACCCTTAATCCTCTTCTCCTCCTGTGCATGCTTCAACAAAGCTGAGAATCCTTCAACACAAAAGAGAAACAGGTAGGGGGACAGTGGGTCTCCCTGCCTCAGTCCTCTGCTCGGGATAAATCTGTGTGAAAGACCCCCATTCAACTTGACCGAAAAACTCGTTGTCCTGACGCATCTCATGATCATCTCTCTCCAGTGAGCAGAGAAGCCATACTGTGTCATCGCCCGATCGAGAAACGTCCACTCCACTCTGTCGTAAGCCTTCATCATGTCCAGCTTAATCGCACAAAGTGGTTTCCTCCTCTTCCTCTTCCTAATTGCATGCACGTACTCATAGGCAACTAACACATTATCAGTCATTAACCTTCCTGGGACAAAGGCACTTTGCTCCTCCGCAATCAACATAGGCAGCACCACCTTGAGCCTATTAGCCAAGGTTTTCGACGCTATCTTATACAAGACATTGCACAGACTAATGGGTTGGAACTGAGTAAGCAACTCCGGAGATGCCACCTTAGGAATCATCACGATCACCGTATCGTTAAAACCATCCGGAGTCGTTCTCCCGGCCAAGAAATCTCGTATCGCTGCACACACCTCCTCTTTCACCAAAGACCAGTGTCTTTGGTAGAACATAGCCGGGAATCCATCCGGGCCCGGAGCTTTCGTTGGTCCCATCTGGAATAACGCTTGTTCAATCTCCTCGTCCGTAACTGGTGCCGCCAGTCGAGCATTCATCTCATCCGTCACGGTCGTCTCAATATGGAGCAAAATTTTGTCCACATCCCTTGACCCCTCCGTCGTGAACAAACGCTCATAGAAATGTGCGGCCATTGCACGCATGCCATCATCCTCGGTACATCTCGTACCATTCTCCCTCCGTAGCGCCTTCACCGTATTCTTCCTCTTCCTATGCGAGGCTCTATTCTGGAAGTACTGCGTATGGAGATTGTTTTTAAGCTGGATTAGGGGGACAAAATTATTTTTAAGCTGGCCACTGCGGAGCGCTAGCGGGCCAACGGCCACTCGTTAGACTTGTCCTTTAAAACAAGGCCCATGTAGGGTATCGACGGGGATGGCAGATGAGTGGTTGAGATCACTAGGCACTTTAAGAATTGAGATAAATATTTCCGGGGAACGCTCGCGACCTGTACCTAGTGGCAGCGCTGGGGTCTTCCTGGGACTTTCCTGGAATACCCAAGATTTTCGCCTAGAAAAAACTACTAGATATATATAGTATACATATTTGGCCCACGAATGCAGCCCAAAACTCCAGCTTAGCCATGCACGGGACCAGACCCACGTCTGGTTAGGCGCGCGAGTAGTCGAGCCTGTCGAGCAGTCGAGGTCGCCCCGATTCAATCGATCCCCTTCCCCACTCCACAGTTCCCTTCCCTAACCTAGCTCTGTGAAGGCGGCCGGCCGCCCGACCCTCTCCTGCCCCTCCGTCGAGGTCTGGCTCCGCCGCTCCAGCGGCCAGGCCGGCCATCTCCAGCCTCTCCATCGCCGGTCGGCCCTCTCCCTCCCCTGCCCTCATCATTCGGCCCTCTCCTCCTGTCGTATGTCCTCCACGGCTCCGCCCAGTTCTGCGCTCTGCCTCTGGCTCAGGGCCTCAGGCGCTCCGTCCATCCGATGGTCCGGCCTCCCCAGGGCGGCAGCGCCGTCCGGCAGTCCAAATCCGTGCCATCCACATCCAGCCATCTAACAAGGTATTCTTTCCCTCTCTTTTCTAAAAAAATCTGAAGATTTCTCAGTGATTGCTTGTAAATTGAAATTGAACTACTTAGTATTTACTATGCGACTCATTTGGTGCTTACTAAGTAAATTAAATTGTTTTCAGTGTTCAACAGTCCAGGCCACATTGCCACTGATTTTACTCTGTTTATGTAATTATGATGTGGATGTTAGCTTATTTGAACTCAGGGACAAATCTTCAAAGGCAAGAAAGTTAATTTCTACATCCACACCAACTCCTCTTTCTGTGGAGGTTGAGAGCAATCTGCAGCTAGCACTAGTGCAAACATGAAACTCCACAACTGTAGAGGGAGAGAGACTCCCCGAACCCAATCGTAGAAGATGATGAAGCGGTTGATGAAGATGATGAATCAATGCCCCAATTTGAAGCAGATTTGGCAGCTTTGGAACGTGATCCTGGCAAGCGAGTTCCCATATCTTCGTATCATGTGAATGACCAGGATAGAGTTCGAAGGAGATACATTGACTTGGGAGCTTGTCAACCAAAGGGTCATAAGTTTGAGATTAGAGATTTTAGTGGACATCCTCGTCGCTTTTCCCCTACTTGGTTTAAGGATCATAAGTGGCTTGAGTATAGTGTGCAAAAAGAGTCTGCTTTGTTTGTTACTTGTTCGAGGATAAAACAAAAAGTCCCGGAGGAGATGCATTTGTGAACGGTGGGTTTAATAATTGGAACATGAAAGAAAGATTGAAGAGGCATATTGGTACTGTTAGTAGTGCTCACGCTGTAGCTCAAGAAAAGTATGATATGTTCACTACACCTACAACATCAATTATAGAGTCCATTGCTTCAAACACCACACAATACAAGGTTGTATATAAGTTCCGTGTCACATGGACACTCAAGTGTTTGAGATTCCTATTGCACCAAGGCTTGTCATTTAGAGGGCATGATGAAAGTGATGACTCACTAAATAAAAGAAATTTCCTTGAGCTTTTACATTGGCTAGCAGTAAATTTTGAAGAGGTTGATAGGGCGGTTCTAAAGAATGCTCCACAAAACTGTAAGATGACTTGCCATGATATTACAACAAGAGATGATCAAAATGTTGTGCCTAGCTGACTACTAAACTAGTCATTGAAGATCTTGATGGCGAACATTTTGTTGTACTTGCAGATGAGTCTAGTGATGTGTACCAGAATGAACAATTAGTTGTTTGCTTGCATTATGTGGATAAGAAAGGAAGGACACTTGATGCAAGAAATATTTGAATACACCGATGACTTGAGTAGAGCTTTGCAAAAGAAAGATCAAGATATTGTTAGTGCTATGGAGATTGTTGAGCTCACAAAGATACACTAGCAATGCTTGCGAGAAGATGAAGGATGGAATGATTTTCTTCAGAATGTCACTTCTTTTTGTGCAAAGCACAAGATCAAAGTTGTTGACATGGAGGCTCCTTACTATCCTGTTGGGAGACCAAAAAGAGGGTTCTTTAATGGTGCAAAGAATTACCATCACTTCAAGGTTGAAATGTTTGTGGGTGTCATTGATAGGCAACTTCAAGAGTTGGATGCAAGATTTGATGAGGTAAACACTGAACTGCTTACTTGGATGGCAGCATTCAGTCCACGTGATTCATTCGCTGCTTATGATAAAGAAAAGTTGGTTAGGCTTGCTAGAAAGTTCAATGCTAAATATTTCACAAACGATGGATTATCAAGACTTCCATGGAAATTAAGCATGTACATTTCTCATGTGCGTATGGATACAAGGTTTAGCAATTTGAAGAATCTATGTGAGCTTTCAGTTCTGATGGTTGAGACAAGAAAGAATGAACAATATTACATTGTTTACAAACTTCTTAAGTTGGTGCTCATTCTTCCGGTAGCCATTGCTAGCGTTGAGAGGGTATTTTCCTCAGTGAAATACATGAAGAATACGCTAGGAAATAAAATAGGTGATGAATATTTGAACAATTGCTTGGTTACATTCGTTGAGAGAGAATTTTTCAAGCAAGTGAAAGATAAGGATGTCATCAATCTCTTTCAAAAAGGGGATCGTAAAGTTATTTTGTAATTTCCTTTGTTGTTTGTAATCTTTCTTACTTGTTAGAGATATTTCCACAATGATATTTTGCTACTATTATCAATGTATGGTCATTGAGTCATTGATGTTGCTTTCTTACTGTACATTTATCGTTCTATTATATTGCTTTCGCAAGTTTTTTTTACAAGAATACCTATCGGGGATATACCCCACGGTATAACCCGGCCGGATATATGACCCGGCCGGACTTGGCATTTCATTGGCAACCCGCGAGAAGATTGGCAACTCATGTGTCTGGCGGTTCACTGGTGTGACGACTCACGAGCCCGAAGACTTACTGATGATCCCGATGGCAGGTCAGATGGATGACAAGGCCCAAGGCCCAGAAAGCCGGTTCATGTGATGGTGGGCCGGCTTAAGAGGAAAGGCATAAAGAATATTCTCCTACAAAAGAAGCAAGACTAGAACTCACTTGTAATAGAGAAATCCTAATCCTACTAGGACTAGTCATGTAAACCGCCCCTTCAACATATATAAGGAGGGGCAGGGCACCCCAAGAGGGGGGGGGGGACAGGAAACAATCTCTATGGCTAGACACAAAGGGAGAGCCGGCTTATGCAGCAACTCTCTCATGAGCATAATGAGATCTAGCCACAAACAGCATGTAGGGCTATTATCGGATGATGTTTCCCGGGGCCCGAAGCTGTCTAAATTCTTGTCTTATGCGTTGATCCGCCCTGCGTCTCTCGATTCCGACTAACCCCTTCAAGCTACCGCATAGATGCGTTGGCCTCACGACTAAGTCCTCACACTAGGACATCTGTCGTGACAATTCCACGACAGTTGGCACCCACTGTGGGGCTCGCGTACGGTGGTGTTGAGTTCTTGGAAGGATCTTTTCTAGGGTTTGAGAAGCTCGCAATTCATCGGATGGAGAAGAACCGACAAGCTCATTATCTTGAGATCAAAATCGTGATTAAACTTCGGAATTTGCGTATACGGGATCAAGAGCGAGATCAAGATATTAAGGTTGTGTGGGAGGCGCCGCTGCAAAACTACGTCTGACATGACGTACGCCCCGCAACCTTCTGTAGATTCCGTATGTCCATCAAGACCGGTTCAGATTGGATATGATGCGCGTGATGCAAAAATCAACTATGGAGGATTTGCGTCAAGACTCAGTTTCCACCTCCACTGCTACTATTATCAAGATTTTTTTTTTAAGGGGAAAAACCTGCCGCCTTTATTAACTTACGATGTTCGGAATATCATCCGACACAATAGAAAGAACGAAATCCGGGGGAGCCCCCAACCAAACCTTACAAAGTTCATCACCAACTCCTACTTTAGCTAATTTATGCACGGCAGCATTAGCGGAACGTCTAACCCAAGACACCTTAGAGCCGTTAAAGGACTGCAACAAGGATTTGATCTCCTCCACCAGAGGCCCCGACGCCGAGAGCTCCTTAGTGTGTTTCTTCAGCATCAGCACAACTCCTCTCGCGTCAAGCTCGACATGTACGTGCGTCGCATTGATCTCTCTCGCTACTTCAAGAGCCCGCTTACATGCCAAGATCTCAGCCACCTCAGGATCAACCATCTCCTTGAAATGGTGGCACATCCCAGCTCTGAAAGCCCCCATATGGTCCCGAAGCACAGCTCCACCTCCCGCCTTGTTTCCCATCTTGGATATTGCGCCATCAGAGTTCACCTTGATCCAGCCCTCGTCCGGAGGCTCCCAATTCTGAATCTGCAATCGAGCCGGAGTGTTATCTGATGCGGGGTATGCCAACTTTCATTCCTCCATTTGCCTCAAGACCGCCCCCAGTATTTCATGTGGGTGTTTGATCTTTTTCCCATCTCGAGTCTCATTCCTCGCCAGCCACAGGTTGTATAAAGCCTGTACCGTTGCCTGCTTGGCCTCATCGGAGGCTTCCGCCAGCCACTGTAGTAGCCAGTGTGCTATCTCTCTCTGGGAGTCGAACTGGCACGGTGGGATCGCCACCACATCTCCCATCTCCGATCGAAATAGCCGCCAAAATAATTCAGAGTGTGGACACGCCCAAAACCGATGAAATATAGTTTCTTCACGCCCACAAGCAACACAGAAAACCCCAGGTTTTATCCTTCGTCGATGGAGCTCTGATCCAACCGCCAGTCCATTTGAAATTAGTCTCCAAAGATGGATCTTGGCCTTCCCCGGTGCGTTCGTGCCCCAAAGGGCCATATACGCCTTGTGTTTATTCACCGAGCTAGATGACTTCGGCTGTCCAGAGCGCGATCTGAGCATGGCCATCTTCAAATGATAAGCAGACCGAACCGAGAAGCTTCCATTCTTTGTAAAGTTCCAAGCTTGGTATTCATCAGCACCCAAACCCCCCACCACAATCTGCAAGATGTCGCTAGCATCGTCCGGGGTGAACATCTCCCTAACTCGGTCGCGATCCCAGCTCCTTCCATCCGGTAACAAGAGATCGGCCACCTTCGTCACGCCAGGTATATATGTCTGTCCCAATGGCTTCATGGATCCGCCTCTTGGGATCCAGTTACTGTGATGTATACTCACCTTGGAGCTGTCTCCAATTCTCCACACCAAGCCTTTGCGAAGTAGATCCCGGCCATGTAAAATGCTTCTGTAAGTGTATGAGGCTGTAGCAGGGCACGTTGCGCTCAAAATGGATTCATCTGTGAAGTAGCGTGCTTTGAGCACTCTTGACACTAAGGCCGCTGGGTTTTGTAAGACGTGCCAGGCTTGCTTTGCAAGAAGAGCCTGGTTAAACACCGTTAGGTCGCGGAAACCCATCCCTCCATCCCTCTTCGAGGTGCACATCTTTTGCCATGATATCCAATGTACTTTTTTCTCACCATCCTTTGCCCCCCACCAGAATTTTGACGAGATAGAATTCAGATTCCGGCACGTTTTCTTTGTGAGGTGGAAACAACTCATGGTGAAGGTTGGTACTGCTTGGAGACCCGACTTGATAAGAACCTCCCTTGCCTTCTTTGAAAGGCCCAAACCCTTCCATCCACTACATTTACCTTTTGAACTCTCCGTTACATAACGAAAGGTGCCCTCCTTTGATCGGCCAACCAGTGTTGGGAGACCAAGGTACCGTTCACTTAGTGCTTCTGAGGTCACCCCCAACACCGCCTTCAGCTCTTCCTTGGTGTTGTCCTGACAGCCTTTGCCAAAGAAAATCGAGGATTTCTGCAAATTCACCTTCTGTCCCGAAGCTTGCTCGTAGCTCATTAAGATCTCCCTCAGAGTCTGAAAGTACTCCGTAGAGCCCTCCAAGAACACAATGCTGTCATCTGCAAAAAGGAGATGCGTCACATGGGGGCCAGTGCTCCCAAACGTCACTCCTTTCAATTTATTTTCTGCTTGCGCTTTCGTCAACAGAGCCGAGAACCCCTCAACACAAAATAAGAACAGATAAGGAGACAGAGGATCTCCCTATCTGAGGCCTCGGGAGGGTAAAAAACACCTAGAACATGCACCGTTGAGCTTCACCGAGAAGCTAGCCGTCGTCACACACCTCATGATCATCTCTATCCATGACTCTGCAAAACCAAACCGTTCCATCATTTGCTTCAAGAACACCCACTCAACACGGTCATAGGCCTTCATCATATCAAGCTTTACAGCACATAAGGGTCTCTTTCTCTTCCTGTTGCGAATGGCGTGGACACACTCGTATGCCACTAGCACATTATCTGTGATAAGGCGCCCCGGCACAAAAGCACTCTGCTCCTCTGAAATAAGCAACGGAAGTATACCCTTTAAACGATTGGCCAACACCTTTGTTGCTATCTTGTACAGCACATTACACAAGCTAATCGGTCGGAACTGGGACAACAGCTCCGGCGAGTTGACTTTTGGGATCATAACTATCACTGTAGCATTAAAACCCTCTGGTGTAGCAACTCCACCCAAGAAATCCCGCACAGCTCTGCAAATGTCGTCCCGGAGAAGCGACCAGTGTCGCTGATAAAAGAGCGCGGGGAGCCCATCCAGCCCCGGGGCTTTCGTCGGCCCCATCTGAAATAGAGCCGTCTCTATTTCAGAATCGGAAATACATGCTGTTAACTTCGTGTTCATCTCCTGTGTCTCCGCCCACTGAATGTTTTGTAGCACTCCCTCCACCCCCACCGATCCTTCCGACTTGAACAGCTCCTCATAGAACGAAGCTGCCATGGTTCTCATCTCCTCGTCCACTGTACACCTAGTGCCATCGGGTCGCCGCAAAGCCTTGATGGTATTCTTTCTTTTACGATGCGATGCCCGGTTCTGAAAATACTTTGTATTTTGATCACCTGCCTTTAGCCAATCAACTCTGGAGCGTTGTTTGTACATAAGTTCTTCTCTTTCATATACCTCCCTCAATTGCTCTTCTAACTCTCAAACCTCGTGCTGATAACCTGAGCTAAGCGCCCGTTCCTTTGCTTCCAATAGTTGGGCTTTTAGTTGTTTGATCTTCCTCCGTATCGACCCAAATACCTCTCGCGCTCACCTCTGCATCGAGCCAGCCATTCTGCCAAGTTTCTGCCATACCGCCGCTACCCCTTCCTCCCCCGTGCTCCCCGCTTCCCATGCCTCCGCTATCATGGCCTCATACTGATCATGTCTAGTCCAGGCCTCCTCATATCTGAATGGCCGCTCCCCCCTCCCCAAGTGTTGTGCAGCCGTCTCCAACACACGTACCAGGAGGGCTTGGTGGTCCGATTCTTCGCAGAGAAGATGCTCAATTGAAGTATCAGAAAAAGACCCAAAAAACCATCATTGCATGTGGCACGGTCCAACCGAACCTGAATATTATCCTCTCCCTCCATTTTGTTATCCCACGTGTAGGGGTAGCCAGTGAAACCAAGATCAGCCAGGCCGCAGTCGGCTAAGCAATCTCGAAAATCCTCCATTTGATTGAAGCACCTAGGGTTACCCCCCACCTGATCAGTACTGAATAGGGCCTCGTTGAAATCGCCGACACATAGCCACGGTAGGTTATCTTGAGCCCGAAGAAAGCGGATAGCATCCCAAGATTTCTTCCTCAACTCTGTCTTGGGTTCACCATAGAATCCAGTGATCCTATAGAGTTTACCCTCCCACTCAATCTCAGCATCTATAAAGAATTGGCACCACGGCCTCACTGTAACTTTAACATTCTCCCTCCACCACAAGGACAAACCCCCACTTCTCCCCTTGCAACTCACCGCAGTACCACACGTGAATCCCAAACTCCACTTCAACCTTTCCATCGCTCTAGCTGACTTTTTAGTTTCTGAAAGGAACACCACCGCTGGCTTGTGAGACCTAATAAGGTCCCTCAGTTCGCCCACTGTCGAGTCCAACCCCAGCCCTCGACAGTTCCAGGCAAGGAGATTCATTGCTCTCGGCGGCCCTGGGCTACAGGGTCCGCCGCTTTATCATCTGTGTCACGGATACGGTCAAACACCGAGGAAGTCTTCCTCCTCGTATCTCGAAAGAACTCATCCTCTCTACTAGTGCCTTCAGCATCTCCTTTTGGTATCCACACCTGCCTTGGCCTCCTCTTCCTATTATCTCCCTCTCTCCAACAAGTTGGTTCCGAGCGCTGTCTCTCCCGGAGATCTGCCCTGTCCTTCCTCACGTAATAGCCCCTACGTCGATCGCGGTTCCCATGCATACCGGGTCCCCCCAGTGGGTCGACCCGCTCCAAATCTGCATGGCGCCCATTATGGCCCCCTGACGCATGGTTCCTGCTGTACCCCCTGCCGCCTCCATTTGTTTTTTCTTCACGCCCCACCTCTCTGAACTCAGCTCGTTGACTCCCTCCACGCTGCTCCATTAGTTTACTTCGCATCTCCGTTTCCCTCCTTTCCTCAAGGCTGTCCCTGAGATCTCTCCCACGTGACATATCAAGCTTCTCTCTAGCTTTGTTTGGGCTGGATACTTCCTCTGCTCCATGCACTGGACGGTCGCCAGTGCGGCCATCCGAGGTGCGTGAAAATTCCGTCTGTAAATTCCTTTTGGTAGGAATATCCCTGACCCTCGGTTTCGTGTTGTTGTTGTTATTTGCCGTCTCCCCCGTGTGAGAGGTCCCGTAGCTGTTCTGGCCTCCCATACCTCCTGTTTTTGACCCATCTTTGCTCCCATTGTTCCTCCCCGGGGACGCTCGCAGCCAGCCCCCCCATTGTGACGATGAGTCAACTGGGGGATCGCACTCACCCCCCTTGTGAACTAGTCTTCCGCAGTCAAAACAGAAATGCGGAATCTTCTCGTAGTAAAAATCAAACCATGTCTTCTCCTTATCATCCTTCTTCTCCCTCAAGTAAATACCACGAATTAACGGTTCAAATACTGAGATCTTTGTCCGGATCCTAAAATTCTGTCCTCTGGCAACCCCATCTTTGTCTACATCAACCTTCACCGTCTCCCCTAACCAATCTCCCAATGCCCTCCCAAAGGCTTCCGTCCTCTTATCTGGTGGCAGGTCCGAGATCCTCACCCACACCTCAATTTTATCAAGATAGTGAGTAAGTTTCCATCTGGGCTACCGAGAGTCGCTGATTAAAAAAAGGAGAAAAAGGGAACAGCCCACGACCCGGACACGGAGCCAACCACAGTTCGGATTTGCTTCGGTCTATGTTTGCATCCAACCCGTCGCCTCCACCGAGTCGCCCCCACACGGATTCGTACCGATCCGTGGTCTGCCTGCCTGAGACGCCGCAGAACCTGACTAACGTCGCCTATGAGCCGGTCCCGATAGCGGGCGCTTCTGCCGTGCTGAGCCGCCGCGGACGACGCCTGTCTTCAAACCGCCGGCCCTACCCGTGGCGTCCTTTCCCTCCGCGTCTGTGCACAGCGGAAATCCCACCCTGAGCTCTTTTCTGCTCTGCTCTGCAGCTGCTCCGGTTTGTCTTTGTTCTGCTCCGTGTGCGCGTGTGTGCACATCACCAACTGGCCTCGCATCTGCCTTACACATGACAGGTTGAACCACCTCATGAATAGCGCCGCCTCAGTCCTCCTTTGAGCCGCCCCAACTGCTCCTCCTGCCGACTCACCGGCATCGCCACGAGTGGTCGTCCTTCACTCTACCAGGGAGTAATATTGGGTTTTATGTAACGGAGGTACAAACAGTGATTCACGATTCAGTGGTGTGGCAGCACTCACCTAGCTATTGTCATATTATTTATGGTGTAACTATGTGAAATTGTAGGAAGATACATGCAATGAGCGCTGAGTTATTTCCTTCATCTGCCTTAAGTTTGAAAAAGACGAGAAAATAGATTCCACATGAATCTTCTTATATTATGGATTGCTCTTTTTTCATAGTAGATGCACATTATTTTTATGTGTGTGTTTTTATTGGAAGGCACAAAGGGGCAATGTTATTGTGGAGGTGCTATATGGAGCGAGAACACTTGCAAAAACTTGATGTAATGTGACACAGGTGGTGTGAGGCAAGATTCAAGTCTTACCGCTGAAGTTGCTCAATCCCATAGCATCGGTCATCTACATGAGAGTTCTAATATCCCTTTGGTTCAATTCAAACACAAACACTGACAAATGTGTACAAAGAAACAAAGTTTTTTTCGCTGAACTCCTCCCCGAACTGCTGGCCCGCATGACCTGCCCTTGTTCGTTGTGCACTGCTTGTGTGTTCCCGAACTCTGCGAGGGTGCAAGACCCCAGTGTCCAGGCAACCACCAAGGGGCCATCGCTGTGAAGCCTCTGCTGGCAGGAAACTTGACCCAACCCAGTCTACAGATACACCCAAAAGGATTGCGAGAGGGGAGAGGAGCTTGTAGTGCTTGCTGTTAAGGAGGGAGATGCTGATCTTACCTCCTGTGCCACTGCAGCAAAGACGAGAGCATTCTTGAACAGGGTAGCGTTCATTCAGTTTATGGAACCAACAAGGTAGTACTTCTGGGAGTATCAATTTCTCCATCTTTGTATTCATGGCTCTCGTGGCCGGACTGGCTCATCGTGTTCCCAAGTTCAGCTCGTGCTACTTTGTTAGCTACTGAGCTTATGTTCCCAATGCATCTCATTTCTACTATAGTAAAGGTGCCACCAACATCACGAAGTTAGGCAAGAGCTCCTCTTTACATCCAACCAAGCAGTAACAGGTATATAGCTGAGATGACTGACTTTCCGATTGTAATTTCAAGTGCTGACATATGCGGCCTGCTGTGTTGGTGCAAAGAGTGACTCGACTTTCGGAAGTATGCCATCATGCACCTAGTATTTATCACGCGACTATGATATTGTACTGTGGCACGTCATAAAAATGCCTACTTTTTCCCTTTAAGTTGAATTTATAAAATGATTTTGGCCGGCCATGGAGCGGGGTGGCCGCCCCAAACCAAGGGGGGTTCAGGCTTTGAGCAGCAGATGTGTGTGCGTGTGTGCTGTCTACTGGGCCAGGCCAAAAGCATGCAGGAACGCATGATGAGGCACCAACGGGTTAATTAGATCGAACATTTGCTTGGGAGAGAAAAGGAAGATATGTTAGCCGAGGCCGGAGGGATTCGTATGTTTCCGTCCAGATTAATCACAACACTATACATTCATGGCTAGCTTAGCTGCGATCAATCAACTAATTGCAGACTACATAGATGCCTCTTTAAACTAATTGCATATGATCATCTGACAAGATTACTGGAACATCTTGTGCTAATCTTTTTATGTGACTATGTTTAGAAGTTGAGGTGATTTTTAAAGCTAAATTCAATTAAAACTGTACTCTAGATTTATGAATTTTGACCGCATGGTGTCATCTTTGGCACGCATGGGAAGATGGTACCTAAAACGTTATTGGTTGGCCCTCTCGCCGTCAACGTTATTGGTACTTAAAACGTAAATGCTATCTTGATAAAACAGAGCTTTGAAGCTCAAACATGTACTTATTAGCTTTCCCGTTTTACTCCAAGAACCAATGTGCTCTGTTCTGTCTGCCTATTTATCGTAAAATCAAAATATGTTTCGGACAACAAGGTCGTAAAAATCTACTTTTACTCACTTTTGGTTGGTCTCTGTATACTTCTTGCACAGGAACTGAGACTGCTGAGCCCCTTTTGAATCTTGTCCGATTGTTTCCTGATTCAGCTGGATGCCATGGCTGGCAATACTTGCTGCTAGTGACGTGTTCCTTTTCTGTCCTAGGATGAGGACAGCTGTCAGATGAACAATCAGCTCATCGATTTCTCTTGTGTGTTTGTCAACCTGTGATTATTTTTTGTTTTTGTTTCTTGTTTTCACGGAAAACCCTGTTATTCAAGTGCAGTCTTTTTAGAAGTTCCAGTTCCAATACATACATGTCAGAATATGCTAGGTGGTCAACATGAGAACAAGTGATCCGATGTCGTATCCTAAGTTTTAACGAAAGCAGTGCTGCTGGTATCATAATTTTCAGACTTTGCATGAAGGGCTGTGATGCAGAGAGGTGTCGCTTGATGTTCTCTTTCTTGTACAGCACAAAGCCATTGTATTTATTGTTCCGATTGAGTTTGTACCTGAATTTGTGAAAGCCTGCTCTAATGAACGCCCGTGTACGTGGTCGAAGGGATGGGATCACAGGGATGGGATCACCAGAACTAGCAACGGCGAGTGGAACAACAGATAACAGGTAGGGTTATGCACGAGGAGATACTGAGTGTGTTTGCTGGAGTAGCCACCGCCTCTAATATATAGGCCGTCGGGTAGAAAGTCATGTGCATGAGCTTAGTCCCACAACCGAGTGGGCAAACTGCCCACGGTCCAACATCTAGAACAGTGACACTTTCATTAGCCACCCGTAATTAATCTTAGATTAATTAACGGTTCATAACTGGCAAATATAAAGTGCAAGCATAACATAGGTCTGAGCTCGGCTTGTTTGCGCGCGCGGAGGAGTGGCATGGCTAGCGGCAGAGGAGGAGCGCACGTGTACTATTTCTCTTCTCAAACTGTAATAGTATGTAAAAGAAAATCCCCTTATGAACAAGTCCTGACTCTCTTTCACTAGCGGTATGGTAACTTTTCATCATGTCATGGCACTCCATGTATACACCCTAGAGATTAATCTAAAATTATTGTTTATACGGGCCAAGATCCATCTATAATTAAGAAAAATGGTTTTCCCTGCTTTGTATGACAAAGCAACCAACCGATATATGCAACGATAGGTGCTGAGGCGGAAGCAGCACGGACATGCCCAAAAGAAATGAAGGAGAAAAAACAAAAGAAACAAATGCCGACAACGGCGGATCGACAAGAAACGAAAAAGCCTCGTGACCACTGTGCCCACTGGAGATCTCCCATCAAGCTACTAGACTCCGAAGCGCCGGTACCAATCAACACCTCCAAGAAAGGACGTGACGATGACGACGCTGCTGCCAAGGGTTTCCCCCGGTACGCGATGAGGAGAGAGGAATGGTCGCCCCCGACGCCCTCAGGCGCCACATCGTCGGTGTCGCCCACTAGTAGAAAAACTACTTTACGTGAGCCACATTAGTCCCGATTTATAAACGAACCGATACTAATATGACCACTAGTGCCGGTTCCAACGGCTAGGCAGCGGGAATCATTAGTCCCGATTCGTGTTGAACCTCTAGTACCGGTTCGTGACACGAACCGGGACTAAAGGGGTGGTGGCAGGCTGGTGTCAAGCTGGGGCCAAGCCAAAAGGGATTTCTCCTGACCCTCGGATCTCCGTCGAGACGGCCCTTATTGACTTAGGGCGCCTCGCTTTTCGCCGCCCCTTTGGCATGCCTGAAGTGGCCGCTTGGGATGCCCTCCTCCAGGACATCGCCCTCCTCCCGATGATCGTCGCCGACACCCCGGACGCCATTTCTTGGCGTCTGGAAACATCCGGCTGCTTCTCCACCAAAGCCCTCTACGCGGCCATCACCCCCTCGACGGCCCCCGAGCCCTTCAGTTTGATCTGGACATCTGCTTGCCCTTGAAAATCATGATCTTCCTATGGCAATGCATCCGCGGCCGCCTCCCGTCGGGTGGAGGTCCCCAAGCGTAATGGACCTGGAGATGGGATGTGTCCCTTGTGCGGCACGGTGGAGGATGCTAACCACATCTTCTTCTCGTGCTCCACGGCCCAGTTTCTTTGGTCCAGTTTCCGCGAGACGGTTGGGGGCCTGTGGTGCAACTCCAACTTCTCTGACCTGCTTGCGGAGATCCACGCCTCCCCCCTCGCTACCGCCATATTAGATGGCTTTGCGTTGGGGTCCTTGCCTGGACGCTTTGGACCGTTCGCAATAAGCTTGTCATCCAGAAGGTGCTTCTTCGACGTGCTACTGACGCAATCTTTAAAATGTGTGAATACTTGCAGCTTTGGCGGCCGCTTAGCCGCCCTCAGGATCGGGACGTCATCAACACTCTCCTCGCCGACCTTCGATCGCTGGTCTTCCGCTTGGCGCCCCCGCTCCCACCGCCGCCACCGGAGCCCAACTAGTTGCTCCGTTGCACCCCGCGTGTGCGTGCTTTTCTGTTTTTCAGGGCTTGTTGAGCTGTGCCCTCAGCATTAACCCTTTTGGCTACCATTTGTACTAGACCTTTGTGTCTTGTGTGTGTGTGCGAATCTTTGTTGGATGTTTGGCTTGGACAGTTGCTTTATAATATAAAGCGGGGCGAAAGCCTTTTTCGGTAAAGGGATTTCTCCCGATCCCAACCTTCACCTTGGGCGCTCCGGAGCCCGCCACCAAACCAACCACCACCCTGCGCCAACACGGTTTTGAAGTTTCCCACTCCGTCTCACCACGGCACCATGAAGTGAAGTCTGCACACCGAAGTAGGGGAGCCGGGACCAGATGCAGCAGGACCGTCGGCATGCAGGAGGGCTCAACATAATTCAACACTTACGTACTCTATGGATTAACTCGAGATAACAAAGGAAAAACTCAGAACTGCTGGCTAGTATAACCGGCCCTTGTTCACCCACCTCGACGCCGTCCATCGAATCCTGATCTTGCCCTCTCTCGTCCCTTACACACCATCCTATTCATCTCTCCAGCGGAGGGCAATGCAGTTCGTTCGTCACAGACTTACGGTGTATGTACTCCGCATGGCTAGACATTGTGGCAGCTGGCAGGCACGCGTTGCGCATAATACGAGTACAGAATGATGTGGATGAATTTGTACTGAGTTCATATCAGGTAAACCCATCAAAATGGGTAGAAAACACTGCACTAAGAAGACGTGGAAGAGATAGGTGGACTATCCCACCGGCCACTACGTATGCAGCATGGCAAATATATCCTACTTAATTAATCTACAGATACAGACGATGAACCACGGTTCCTGACACCGAAAGACATAACCCTCCTCGCCGACCTTCGTGCGATGGCCTTCCGAGTGGCGCCACCTCTTCCGCCCCCACCCCGGAGCCAGACTAGGCCCGCGGCCTACCTGAGGCGCAGGACCCTTGGACCGCCCCTTGGGCTCTTGCTCATTTTGCCGTGTGTTTTCTATTTTCAGGGCTTGTTGAGCTGTGCCCTCAGTATTAACCTTATTCATACTCTCTGTGTGTGCTGACTTTCTGCGTGTGTGTGGTGTGAACCTTTGCATGGATGTTGTGGCTCGTGCGGTTTGCTCTCTATATAAAACGGGATGAAAGCCTTTTTAAGTAAAGGCATAACTGTGAAACTGGGAAACTATGAGATGAAGCCATGGTTCCTGACGGGAGAGGAACCGGCAGCCGCTTCTTGTCTGCCACTTCTGCTAAGATGAAACAAAAGAATATTGTGAAACACTTCTCGCTGGGAAGCTGTGAGATGCATTCTTTCCGTTTCTGAAATCAACGAAGTAGATTCTCACACAACATAAGCTTCTCCACCTTTGTGTGCATGGCACTACTGGCACAACACGGTCATCATTTGCAAAAATAAAGAAAAACACGGTCATCATATTCCCAATTTTAGCTCGTGCCACTTTTTCTTTTGAACATAGTACAAACGCAAACACTCATATATACGCTCATACACTCACCCTTATGAGCACCTCCGAGAGACTAAGCCAACATATCTTCTTGAGATTTTATGAAGTCACCCTATACGTCTCGTAGTCGACAGGGATATCTCCTCTCATTGAATGCGCATCATCAGAAATCCTGAAATAAATATTCAGGATAAATGTGAGAACCAAGATTTGAACCCTGATGGATTGGGATACCATTGTCCACCTAACCATCCAACCACATGTTGGTTTGCTTAGCTCGTGCCACTTTGTTACATATATTGAACTTATGTTCCCAATGTAACTCATTGCTAGCTATTACAACGTTAGTGCCAACCCATGTCCTCCTCTTTACATAGCTAGCTAAGACCTCGTTTTTACATCCAAGATCCAACCAAACAGAAACTGCTATAACAAGAGAGAATTTCTTTGAATCAAAAATTGAAATGATGATCTGCTATATGCAGGCTAACAGGTTCGGGTACATACAGAGTGACTCGAACTTCAGTGCTATGCCACCAGGGCACCTACTGATGGAATATGTATCGTGCGACTACGATATTTGTGAGATGTCGATGCTTTCCCTTTATACTAAGAATGACTATATATGACTCCTAAAAAGTTGAGTTTGACAACAACCATTTTCGTATTGGTCTTTTGGTCTTCCTTTTTTTCCAAGTAGTTGCACACCTTTGAAGAACACCCTTTGTGGCGGATTTGGCGTCAGGTAGCCGAATTCCCCTGAGCGGCACAACATCACCGCCGGCCCGATCTGCTCCACACAAGTCTTCGTGTTTTTTTTTATCACTGGCCTAAATTCTATGACGGTCATTGTACGGGTCAGTGGAAACAGACTAGTCAGTGAATATGTGTTCTGCCTGCGGATCTTTGAGCATCTACATTATGTGTATTCCCTCCAGGATTTCGTGTTCCTAATGCCTCAGATTCTTAGACTGCTAGTATGCACATACTGAATTACATCAACTTTTTCGAACAACCTATATGTATGAGCCAGACAACATCAACTTACTTAGGTTATTGCCTCCCTGACTTGTGTTTGCGACAACCTGAATTTTCTAGCTAGTGTGTACTATTTTTAGAGCTGTTCCACATTATATGGCGACGGTCACACAGATGTTGAAGGAGAATTGAATTTCTCATGTCACATGCTAGAGCATAGATAATAAAGTGTAATTAATGTGTTGAGCAGCTTTTTCCTGACAATTAAATGAGAAATTGGGAAGGCCTTCTAACACCTTCTGCTAACATGAATTGTACACCTAATTTTCTATGGATTTTTTTATTTCATATAAAGGAGTTGCACATATTAATATAAACAAGAACCTGAAATGCTCTAGCAGAACAAAAAAACATTCCTAAAACACTGGCGTCGATCATAAATTTGTAGATCATCATCACTTCTTGCTTGTAAACATTACAGTGGAGATTATGCCAATCCACAACATCGTTATCAGGCTTGGCGATGCGCTTCTCCTCTTGCTGGGCAGATTCGTGCTCCAATGCCCCCAACATCCATCGCCGACGCCTCTCCTCCATCATTATGCTCACGGCACGGTCCATCTGGTGCCACCACAATGCTAGTAATTTCGATGGCAAGCGAACATCCATCTCACAACTGCTGCCTGACATCTAAGATGAAGCGCGCTTGTGGGCCAAAGCAGACGCCAATGGACTGATCAATCTATAGCCGGAGACATAGACCTTCAGATTTTGGGGCTGAGCACCCCCAGCCTTCTGCTCTGGTCACCGTGCTTACGCACTCTAGCACATGTATCATGGGTTGTACATGTACTTGTACTACTCCTTCGTAATTGTACAAAATACTTCTATGATGATACTCAAGCTTTGCGTATTCGCCAAAATCATGTAGGATTTCCACAACCCCATGACATCTATTATTCCAAAATCTAAATCAACCAGCATTCCACCCATAAATAAGTTTCGTCCATCAATTTTAGAAAAAATTAGATGTGAGTGAAATTTATGTTGGAATATTAGGCAAGTTCATGATTAATTCCAGTAAATAATTCATGACTAGAAGAGATACTAGCATGCAATAATCTAGCAAACTAGAAGAACAGCAAGACATGCATAACAGCAGCAAACACGTAACAATAGCTGTAGAATCAGACATGAACAGAGGATGTTGGGACGTCTGATCGTTAGCTATTATGGGTGCGACAGTGTTGATAGCGATGTTGGCGACGATCTGCTGCTGACGGCGATGAATCTGACGATGAGTAGCACCGCCCGACTTGGACGGAAGGCGACCCGTGGTAACGAATTTGAGCAGTCGCGCTGGCGCTTCCCAAAAACCTAATTCGTCCTCTCCCGGTGCAGGATCGCAAAGACGAACGGTTCCGGAGACCTGCTCTCCCACGCGCCGATGCACGCCGGCGTTTGGGATGGAGTAGACTACGATGGCGGCGCAAGTTGTGAGATGAGGCAAAACCCTAGGTGTTTTTCGGTGTGTCTCGGCGCGGCGGTAGCTGTATATATATTAGGACCAGAGGCGGTATTGTGTCGCGACCACAATCCCAAACCGACTCGGTTTCTAATTCGTATACTTACCGGACAAGAAATCAAAAACTTGTTTGCCAAGACAGAAAAAATAAAACGGCAAAAGGAAGTTGCGCTCCTGCAAGGAGACGGACCGGATTTCGGCGGACAATTCACGCGCATGTCGCATGTACGCCTCGCCTCGCCTCGCCCGGCCCGGCCCGGCCCGGCCAGGCCAGGCCAGGC